>CM068979.1:5707877-6175377 GCA_035357415.1 Ophraella communa | reverse complement strand
AAATGGCGTCGGGAATTGCACCACCATCCAGCATGGAATTCGGAGGTATGGCAGACGAAAACTGGACATTTTTTAAACAAAAATTCGAATTATATTTAAAAGCTACGGATTTAGTTAAAAAATCATCAGAAACCAAAGCATCAATTTTGCTAAGTACCATTGGAAATAAAGCACTGAAAATATATAATACTTTTGAATTTGATGAGGGAAAGAGCAAGCTGGACTACGAAGAAATAATTAAAAAGTTCGATGATCGTTTTAAACCCGACAAAAATGTTACCTACGAGCGTCACATATTTTTTCTTCGAAATCAAAGTAATGAAGAATCAATAGACAATTACGTTAATGAACTACGTCGGCTTAGTGCAACATGTGAATTCAGCGAGCTTAGAGACAGTCTCATTAAAGATCGTCTTGTCTTAGGTATAAAAGACACAACCGTTCGTCAAAATTTGCTACAAGAAAGAGACTTGACATTAGAAAAGGCTATTGGAATCTGCAAAATTGCCGAAAGAACTAACAAACAAATGCAATCTTTATCGACCGAAGCGAGTACTATGTATCTTCATAAAATTAAAAGTAGTAGTCAAACCAGCCGTTCATATAAAAGTCGGACAGACTCAGACAACCAAAGTTCTTCATCCACGCAGTGTCAACTAGCGCACAACAAATAGCGCAGTCCTTCCCACTTTACTCATCAACAGCGACGCAGTGGACAGGAATGATTTAAACAACGAGGAAACCAGAAACAAGAAAAATTGTTTACTTGTAGAAATTGCGGAACAAAACATTCTATAAACCAATGTCCAGCCTATGGAAAAAACTGCTCAAGTTGTGGTAAATTGAACCATTTTGCCAGATTTTGTAGGTCAGTAAATGAAATTAATATAAATACAGATTACGATTCCGATGATTCAGAGTTTTTTATTAATTATGTTACTAATATCAATACAATTAACAAAAAGTCAGATTGGAATATTAACTTACTATTTATTCATAACAATGCATCTATAAATTTTAAATTAGATACAGGAGCTAATATAAATGCCATTCCTGCAAAATATTTAACAGATTTAAATATTCACGAAAACAATTTATTGCCTTCAAACGTAAAAGCATCTACATACACAGGAACAAATATTGAGATTTTAGGTAAATGCAAACTTTTATGTCAATACAAAGATTTCAATGTTACATACAATATTGTATGTTACATTGATGATTTTTTGATATGGGGGTCAACTAAAAAAGAACATGACATGCGCCTAAAAATTGTTTTAGATAGAGTAAGGGATTTAAATCTTAAATTAAACCTTAAAAAGAGTGAATTTGGTGTTGAAAAAATTTTATTTATGGGGCATATATTTTCTGAAAATGGTATTGAACCAGATCAAGATAAAATTTTAGCGATAAAAAATTTTAAAAAACCTCAGTGTAAGAAAGACGTTGAGCGATTTTTAGGGATAATTACTTACGTGTCCAAGTTCATTCCAAATATGTCATTTGAAACAGAACACTTACGAGTCTTACTCAGGAAAGATATTGGTTGGCATTGGGATAATTTGCAAGAACAAATTTTTAACCATTTAAAAGACATTTTAAGTAAAAAGCCCATACTACAGTTTTATGATCCATACAAACCAATAACTTTATCTGTAGACTCTTCTCAAAATGCTATAGGAGCCACATTACTTCAAAAGAAATGTATGCAATCACATACTCATGTGTACGATTCCGCCAATATATATATATGGAAAAAATATAACTATTGAAACAGACCATAAGCCTTTAGTTTCAATTATTAACAAGCCCTTAAACTCATGTCCGTTGCGACTTCAACGAATGCTAATACAACTTCAACCATATAGCTTTAACTTAATTTACAAGCCAGGAAACCAGTTAATAATAGCAGATGCTTTATCCAGAGCACATGATAATAATATTAAAGAATACGGAAATGATGAATCAATATTAGACGATCAGATTGAATCTCAAATTTTATCTCTTGCAGCACATATTCCAATTTCTAGCAACAATTTACAAAACGTTAGAGATCAAACAAAAAATGATGAAGTTTTATCAAAAATTAAACAATATTTAATTAGCGGTTGGCCAGACAGCAAAAAATTAGATGTGAAAATTAGACCTTATTTTATAATTAGACATAACATAACATTTTCAGATGGTTTATTGTTTTATAATAATAAATTAATTATACCACAATGTTTACAGGTAGAACTATTATCAAAACTACATCTTAGTCACTTAGGAATAGAAAAAACCAAATATAGAGCCCGGAATTTATTTTACTGGCCAAACATATCAAAAGATATAGAAAATTTTATATCAAATTGTCGCTCATGTGTAATATATTCAAAACAACCACCAAAAGAACCTTTAATTAATCATAAAGTTCCTTCCAGGGCATGGGAAAAAATAGGGGTTGACCTTTTTGAATTATATGGTAAAAACTATTTAATTTTGGTGGATTATTTTTCCAAATTTATTGAACTAAAATTTCTAGATAAAGATACTACATCAAATGTTATAATTTCACATTTAAAACATATTTTTTCGTTACTTGGAATACCCGAAGTAGTTTTTTCTGATAATGGTCCACAATTTTCATCAGATTTGTTCAAGACATTTTCTCAAGAATGGGGATTTCAACATTGCACTAGCAGTCCTCTCTATGCCCAATCAAACGGACAAATTGAGCGAAGTGTTGGTACTGTAAAATCTATCTTAAAAAAAAATGTTATCATGATAAAACAGATCCACACTTAGCTTTACTAGAGTTACGTAATACACCTCTAGGAAACAACTTATACTCTCCTGCTCAATTACTATTAAATAAAAATCTTAGAAGCATCCTACCTGTAACCTCCAATCATTTAAAACCAAAGATTGTTAATTATTCCGAACATGTAAAAACTCTCAAACATCGGCAAAACAGTCAAAAGAATTATTATGATACTAAAACAAAAACATTAGCTAGTTTAAAAGTAAACCAAAATGTATTAGTGCGTCATAATAATCATGATATCAGATTAAATAAAACCAACAATATAATTACAAGAAATAGATATCACATAAAACCAGATCCAGGTGAACATAATAAAAGTCAAATTGCACAATATGAAAATGAAATGTTCAAAAATAACAATAACTTATATATAACAAAATCTGGTAGAATATCGAAACCTCCAATTCGTTTTAACTCGTAACGTTAATTTATTTATCAATCGCAAACTGTGTACAAAATAGAAATAGTTTATGTATACTTGTAAATATTTAAAAATCTTGTAAAAAGAACTAGAACAAAAAACGTGTAGGTAATTAATTTTGAATTTGGAAATTATATTTATTTTATAGTACAGTTAATGTTAAAATTTTGTAAACAAGATTATTTTTATAGCCTGAGACTTTTATAAATGATTAAACAATATTTTTATGGTACTAACCCTTACTGTGTGAAAGTTCATCTTATTCAGAACCTTTTAGTTGTTTATTGTCCTGAATAAACAATATTTGTTAATTATTTTTGTAAAAAGAGAGGGATGTCATGATATAGCACTACTGCGCATCACATCCCTACCTTTAGTACCTTTCCGGTACATACGAGTTGTAAAGGCAGAACAATTTGTTAATTAAACCATTAAACTTGTGTATGAGTTTTTAATAAAAACTGGTTACAAACACAACAGGTTTCATCCATGTGTTCTATTGTGCCAGTTGCTTTGACTATCCCATTAGTGTTGGTCCATTTGCCTAGTTCTATACTATTAATTTTACATTTGTCGAGACCGAATTCCATTTTTATGTCTGTTGATATTGTTTCTGTGATCTTAATGAGGGAGTGCATTTGAGTTTTTGTAGATGTGTATAGCTTTATGTCATCTATATAGAACAGATGGTTGAGAGAGAGCGCTTAAGGAATCTCCTTGAAAAATGCCTCGATTGATTGGAATGGTGTCGGATATTAGTTTGGTTGTTGCTGTTTGTATATGGATGTTAGTGTGCCAATTTTCATTGTGTTTTTAAGGAAATTAATGATTACTGGACTAATTTTGTATATCTTTAACGCATGTAACAGCCAGCTGTGAGGTACTTTGTCGAATGCTTTTTGGTAATCTATATACATAATAAAAAGGTTGCGTTTATTATGTATGGCCTGTTGGTGTATAATTGAGTCTATAATGAGTTGCTCTTTGCAGCCTTGGCTGTGTTTCCTACATCCCTTTTGTTCTTCTGCTAAGATCTGATGAGTGTCCAGGTGTTCCTGAATGAGTTGACTTACAGTGGACGTAATTATTTTGTATAGAGTAGGAAGGCAGGTGATTGGTCTATAATTAGCTGGGTTTAGGGTGTCGTTATTTTTCGGTTTGATAAACGTGATGCCTTTTGTCAGGAAGGTGGGAAACTCTGAGGGGTTTTGGATAATTATTGTAATCAATTCAGCTAGCCTATTATGAAGAGCCGTAAATACTTTAAACCATTAGTTTTGGATCCCATCATGACCGGGAGCTTTCCAATTATGTAATTTTTTTATTGTAGATTGAACTCTTTCGCTTGTTATAATGATATTGTTGCTTTGTGACTCTATGTGGTAGTATTTGTCTTCCAGGTCGGTGATCCATTTGGTATTGGGGTTGTGATTGACTGGATTAGACCAGATTGATTGCCAAAAGTTGGTAATTTGCTCTTTTGTCGGTATGTTGTAGTCCTTCATTTCGGTCTTGTCTAGTTGGGCGTAAATTTTTTTTTCATTCTGGATAAAGATAGAATTTTGTGTTTTCCGTAGGTTGCTTTCTTTGTATCGTTTTAAGCGTCCTGCGTATACGGCTAGCTGTTGTTTACAGTTATCAAGTTTAGAGATCAGTTCTGGTCGATTTAGTTGCTCTATATTGCAATATATTTTCTTGAGTTTGTTTAGGATTTTTGATGTTCGATTTCCAGACACAAATTGAGTTAATAGTCCAGTTGTTTGCCGCGTTTTCGTTACCTTTTGTTCAAGTCTGCGTTGCCAGTTGGGAGTTTTTTGTTTATTTCGGTTGCTTGTGGTTTCCCTAATGGGTTTTTGGTTATGTAGTTTAAGTGTTACTGTTGCAGCGCAATATATAAGAGTATGAAGTTCTGTAATGTTATTTATTTCGGGGATAAAGCGATTAAGTGCGATATTGACCTGGGATATGATGGTTGGGGTATTTATATTCGTTTTGAGTCGTGGCAGTCTAGGGCGAGTGCTTGGGTTTGAACCGGTCCATTTAATTTTGTTAGCGATGAGCTCATCAATGATGCTGTTGTCTGGGTTTTGAGGTAAGGTGATGGCTGTGGGTTGGTTTGTATTTTGTTGGGGATAAAAGTTTGTCGTTAGTGTTGGCGTTTGATCTATATCTTCTGCATCTAAGATTTCTGTATTTGTTTGTATTTGGTCGTTATTTCGATTTAGCTCTGTAGCAACTTCATTTCTTATCACATCAATTTCAAAATCTGTTAGTCGTTTATTTCTAATTATAACTCTATATTGGTCACTTAATCGTTGTTCTGTGAGGTGTTGTAATTCTGGAAATTTGTCTATAAAATATTAGTGTAGAAGCGTTCGATATCCTGTCAAATCTTTGTTTAGTAGAGTAGCTCTGAAGTAGCAACGTATGACGTGTTTATTCATTTCCGGTGTCCATGTCATACGCTGACGCGTTTTGCCAGCTATAGTGGTCGTTGGTAATTCCAAAGAAACACTTGTAGCTGCTTGAGTGGGTCTATTTTCTTGCGTAAGGTCGGAATCCATATGGGCGGGCGCATGATTCCCGCGACGTCCCCGTCCTTGACGTCGCTCGTCCGAGGCTTTATATTCTGTTCCTTTCTCCATTGTTATATGGGTAAGCTATAAGCTTGCAGGGTGGATGGGTTTCCCTCTTCATCAGAGCCCTGCCGTACCATTACTCGCTATACTTTGTAATATTATTTGTGCGTTGGGCGACAATTTGTAATATGAGTTACCTGTTGATAGTGAATTTATAAAAATATTTAGTTTTTTTGAAAAAATAACAATATACCAAAAGAAAAAATGTAATTTACAATAAAACAAACATTAAGCTTAATTTCGTCTTTAATTAGTTGTAAAAGATACTTCAATAATTAACAGAATTTATAAATGTTTATCACATAAAAATTATGATAGTTAAATACCTCGGCTAGGGGTGAGTAAGTTCATTAGCTCTGACTATTGTACAATATTTGTTTCTTTAAGAAATTATAAGGGCGCCACTGAAATCTTTTTATTTTTTATGATACTACTGAAGAAAGTTGATTTAAGCTGAGTTATTTAAATAAGTATCATAAGATGACAGAAAGATGTCAAAAAAAACTGTCTATGAAGATAAAAAAAATGATTTGAAAATGTACAAACATATAAAAGATAATAAGATTTCCTTGGTGCTGAAATTAATGAGGTAGAGAATACGTTACAACAAAATAATCCGCAAACAGTTCTTTAAAAATACTTATTCTAATACAGTTGACGATATAGATAGATATACACGGAAATAAAAGAGAAAAAATATGGGAACAGTAAACTTGATAGATCACAATAAACTTATCTGTTACAATAGTGGACGATCCTTCGCCGCACCTGGGGGTCGCTACGGCACTGTCTAGGTGGTTCCAAATGATTATGGAAGATCACTAGTGGAGGGATGATCTGCCCCAGTTGTAGAGATAATCCAGTTAAGAATGTACATACGAGAGCTTAAAGTTTACAAGCTGTTCAAGTTTACGGAATCTCCAAATTCAAGAGATGCTTCTGGTTTACAGAATCTTCAATTAAAGAGTTGCCTCTAGTTTACTGTATTATATTCCAACTTTCTGTATATGACAGTAAATCAATAGAAGAAAATGAGACTGGGAATAATTATTAAAACCTCTTGAACTCGATAATGCCAACTCATTAGTACACCTCGTAGCGTAGCTACTTTGAACTTCCAATTATAATTATTGAGACCGTATTCATTATTTTATTATTAAAAATGTTTTATGATAGATGGAGCTAGCGGTACTAATTGAATTTAATATTTAGGATACCAGGTGCTTAAAATGTTAACAGGTACTGTTACACCCCCTCTACTCGATATAGAAAATTTTGCAGAAGGCAAAATTTTTTTGTTGTTGTTTAATATCAGATAACATCTCCAACGTAAGTTTAAGCAAAACAGTTACATAGAACAAGTAAGGATTATAAGGAATTACAAAAATAACATAGGAAAAGGTTAAAGTTATTTAAAGAAATAAGGATTAGTCAGTATGTCCTTGTTGTCACATTCGTTACTTGTATGTAAAAGTTACCATTTCAGAGTTGCGCCAAACATATCAGAGAGATGGCCTCGTGCTCTGGCGATTTTTTTCAAGGCAGCACTGCAATGCAATGCAAAAACGACAAAGAAAGGTAAAGAAGAAAAATAGGACAAAAAGTAGTAAAGAAACGCAAAGAAAAAATTAAAAAAATAAAAGTTAGAAAGAAAAGAGAAAAAAAAGCGGAAATGTGTTAGATAATAATCATCAGATAGACAAGGAAAGTGAAAAAAAAAGAAATTAGGAAATTAGGAAAGATAACATAAACGAACTTTAGACACAAATGGCCTATAAAAAGTGGGACAAGTCCCGGGCGAGCCACCTACACCCAGCAATTAAGTTGCCAACTGAAATTGGACTCTACGTTACAAAAAATTAATGAATGGTACTGTGTGATGTGTTTCCACACCACCCAGGCCTTAAAAAAAATACAAAAATGATTAATTAAAAAAGCAAATAAGACCTTTTTTAGCAAGAAAGGAATAAAACTTCCAAAAACCCGTCATGAGGTTAACTATTGCAAGATATGGATGACATAATCGGTAGTACCTTTTTTCTATCGGAAAGGAACAAAAAAACCGTAAAAGTCAAAATCGGTTCTAAATAAAGTCGCAAACGGTAATAGATAAGGTGAAAATCTGTATTAAATAAAGTCACAATGGATAAGAAAGATTCTATATAGTTTTTACACCATTAAATGATCTATAATATAGTCACTGAAAAATATACCTATTTAAAATTACAAAAAAATTACCGTAAATTATACTTTAGAGCTATATAAATTGTACTTTCTCATATTAAATACATGAACCATAAAAACAAAACCCACATTATGTTTTAACATTTCCTAGCTAAAGACAATCTGTATACTCATACAGATACGATAAGATAACCCAGTAGACATTCACATTGTATACTGCCAAAGGTACTTAAACCCGTATGCGACAGAATACATACAGTATGCACGATAAAAATGACTCTAGGTACGATAAATCCAATACACATTAACGTATAAGATACAAAACACGGTATATAAACCTTTTAAAGGAAGAAAGAAAATTAATATATCTTGATATGCCAAATCGGCTTGATACATTAAAAATATTCCACCCAAAAGTTCATTAACTTGCTCCCAGAACAAGCTAAATAAGATAAGATAAGCTAAGATAAGATAATTTTAAAACATAAGCGCTACAGAGTTAATATAAATTTGTCCAAAATATATTCTATGAGAAACATAGCACGAGAATAAAAAACGCTCCATAAGATAAGAAAGATAATTTGGTAAGATAGAATAAGATAACATAAAAATAAGATAAATTAGGTAATAAGATATAATAAGTTAACTGTTATTAAAGTAAATAGGTACATCATATGCTGACAAAGTAGAAAAAGAAAATAATGACTAGGTGAACACAGCGAACTAACAACAACCATCGAAGACATAACATTAAATGAATAAATTTTTGATAATTCAAACATAATAAAATGACGAGGAAGTCTAGGTAATGAGAACCTTTGAACTTGGAAAGGGGCCGTTAGCATCCACAGTAGCTATGACATATCCTAAGAACAACATCCATCATCTCCAAACCTTCCACACATTCACTACATCCGAAAACCAAAAAAATTGTATGTTTAAGTATAAGTTTACTCAGTGTCGGTTGAGTTTGTGTCTTCATTATTGTCTGATTTGTCTTCTACATTGTCGTTATTATCGTTGTCTCCCGGTAAATTTTTATCAAAGTCTGAAAAATTTTGTTTAAGATCGGAAATGTGAAAATTACCCAAATTATTTCCTTCGAGATCTTTTAAGTTATACACAAGCTTAGAAATCACCTTATTAACCACACAAGGAATATACTTAGGCGCAAATTTTGCAGAAAAATTATTTACTTTAGAAGATAGTACAAAATTTTTCTTCCACAACCTATCACCTACATGAAACTCAACATCACGCTTCCGCATATTATAATATTCAGAATTTCTAAGATAAGCATCCTTCAGTTTTTTACGAACGTCTACAAATAATTTAGGCAAAGTTTGTACATCCTGTAACCGTTGTGATTTCTCCTCTATAGATACAATATTATTGGCAGTGGTACAGTGGCAAAATTCAGAAACGCAGGGGAGTATCCCGTTACTTCATGAGTAGCAGTTCGAATAGCTTGAGCTACCTGATGAATATATACATCCCAGTTTTTATGATTTTCATGAATATAACAACGAAGAGCGGTTACTATAACTTTATTTGTTCTTTCAGTATGATTACTTTGTGGATGATAATTAGCATTATATAATATCTTTTGAACTTTATATTTTTCCATTAACTTTTTGAACTCTTTACTTACAAACTGAGAACCATTATCGCAAGACATGACCTGAGGAACCCCAAAAATTAAGAAAACATGATTTTCCAAAAAATTTACTATACTAGATGCGGTTGCTTTAGGCATAGGGTGAACAAAACAAAATTTTGTGAACCAACCTGTAACTACTAGTGCGTATCGATTACCTTGTTTGGATCTAGGATAACATCCAATTATATCTGCACTTAACCATTGAAAAGGAAAATTTATATTCTTATAGGAACCCATCACACCAGCTTTCGGCAAATTTGTACTTTTACATGAAGAACATATTTTACATTTCTGAACATAACGATAAATATCTGTACGAAGTTTGGGCCAATAATACAATTCAGATATCCGAGAGATAGTTTTTGAAATACCTAAGTGACTACCTGAGACATCATCATGAAACATTTTAAGAACATCTTTACGATTATTCGAAGGAACAACAATTTTCCAGTCCGATAAATTACTTTCGATAGGATTGTGAGAAAAAACATGTTTGTAAAGTAAATTGTTTTCGACTTTAAATGAGGGATACTTTTCCGGATTACTTTGGACCTTATTGATCATAGAGAGATACCATTTATCAGGTTTAAAAGTAGAGACATCCAAAACAAATTTCATTTACTGAACGAGAAAGAGCATCACTAACCAACATTGTGGAACCTTTGCGATGTTTGATAACAAAATCGAACTGTGCTAATCGTAAAGCTAAACCAGCTAACTTTCCGCTTGGATTAGACAACTTATGAAGATATTGTAATGATGAATGATCGGTTTCTAAAGTGAAGACTGTTCCTTCTACATAACATCTGAATTTTTCAATACCAAATATCACCCCGAGAAGTTCTTTTTCTGTTGTAGAAATCTTTCTTTCCGATTTTGTAAGGGAACGACTAGCATATGCAATTGGATGGTCAATACCATCACTTTCTTGATATAAGATAGCGCCAAAACCTGTGTCGCTAGCATCTGTTTGAATAATAAATGGCTTAGAATAATCAGGACTCGAAAGTATTGGAGCGGAAGTAAGAAGTAATTTAATTTCTGAAAAAGCTTTGTCAGCTTCAGGAGTCCACACGATAGGCTGGCCTTTCTTTCTACCCTGCAGTAAGTCTGTAATAGGAGAACAAATTGAAGAAAAATTTTTAAGAAACCTACGATACCATCCAATCAAGCCTATTAATCTTTTTATTTCTTTGGTGTTCTTAGGCACAGGATAATTAAGAATAGCTTCGATTTTTTCCGGTGATGTACGTAATCCATTTTTATCCAAAGTAAAACCTAGATAGTTAAGTGATTCTCGACAAAATTCACATTTTTCTAAATTAATAGTTAGTCCAGCTTCTTTCTCCAAAATCTCTAAATGTAATTCGAAAGTGGGAGTAGCGACAATGATATCATCCAGATAACAAAAACAATATGGTAATATGGAAGGATCAATAATTCTGTCCATTAACCGAGCCATTGTCCTTGGAGCATTTTTTAATCCAAAACACATCCGGGTGAATTCAAAAGAACCAATACCATACACTGAAAAAGCTGTTTTAAGTTTAGAAGACTCAGTTAAAGGTACCTGAAGAAAAGCTTTACGTAAATCAATAGAAGTAAGATACTTTGCATCCCTGAGCTTATTTAAAACGGAATCTACTAAATGCATAGGATAAGAATCAGAAATAGTTACAGAATTGAGCTTTCTACCATCAAAACAAACTCTATACTCCCCATTTTTCTTGGGAACGAGCCATAACGGACTGTTCCAAGGTGATGATGTTCTTTGAATAAATTTTAGCCTCAATAACTCATCAATCTCTTTTCTCAAATGAAACTGCATTGCTGGACTTAATGGATATTGTCGTTGACAGATGGGTTTTGCATCCCCAGTATCGATATCATGCTCAATCAAATGTGTTTTACCTAAAGAATTTGGAGGAGAAATTTCATCGAAAAGCTTGACAACCCTGTTCAATTTATCCTTTTGTACTGAAGACAATGCAGAAATTGGTTGAATTGCATTAATGACACAAAGAGAAGATAACATCGAGTAAGATAAAGAGTGAAAATCAACATCAATTTTAAATATTTTTAAAAAATCCATCCCCAAAATCAAAGAGTGAGCAATAGAAGGAATAATCCAAATCTTAATTATATGTGTTACATCATTGAGAGAAACCGGAGCATAAATACAACCCATAACATTCTGTACCGTACCATCAGCTGTAGTGATACTAGGCAAAAGTTCATATTGAATCGCAAAATATTAAAACCTTGATTACCCAAAACACAAGAATTGCTTCCACTATCAATCAAAGCTAAAATTTCAATATTATTTATCTTAATATTGAGATATGGTCTATTATCGTTACTCTTTTTCACAAACAAAGGACTAACATTAGAATTAGATACCTCCCTTAAACTAGTTGTCTGTAAATTTGATTTAGATGAATTACGTAAAATATTAATATGATCAGAATCACCTGCACAATCAGAAGTAGTAAAACAATGTTATTTAAAAAATTATGTACAAACTTAAGGTAATTGTTCCACTCACTGGGAGAAGTGAAGACATTTATTTTTTGTTTCGGTGAGCATTTGAATTTTTGGTTTTTTGTGATTGATTGTCCGGTGTATTTTCCCTTGGTTGACTGGAAACAGCGCCCAGACTTTCCTGTCCAGTCTGTATTGAGTTTTTTGAGCAACGAAATCATTTTGACTTAACCACATTTTTCCTACCACAACCATAACAAAAAATAGTTCTAGGTAATCTGCAATTATTATATATATGACCTCTCTTATCACAATTCCAACAAATCCTAGTTGAATTATTCGAAACAATATTATTATTTGTATTGCTACCGCGGGATCTATGTGCATTATTATTTGCTGCAAAGTTACTAGAGTACCTAACAGTGTTTTGCCGATTTCTAAAATTTGATTCCGGTTCAAAAAAGCTACTATTATTATTAAGATAACAATTATTATTTACTGTAGCTGAATTTCTACCTCTATCAGCCTAGAGCTGTGATTCTTCAATCCGTTTACAAAGATTACTTAACTCATCAATAGTTTTAGGTGAGTGCAAAGCTAACTGAGAGACATGGAATGGTAACAAATTTCGCCTAATTCTGGTAACCCTACTTTCTTCGTCCGGTATTATATCTAATCTACTAAACATGTTTTCCATTTGTGCAATAAATAAATGTGCTGGCTCATTAACTGTTTGCATTCTGTTGTTAATTTCTAACTCTAAATTAAACTGGTAATTGCAAGGCAAAAAATCGTCTTTAAGTTTAGTTACAATGTGCGACCAAGAAGTTACTTTATTTTTAATAGATAAAAACCAAACTAATGCTGACCCTTTAAAAAATTCAAAACATTTAATAAACAATTCATCATCTGACACACCTCGAGAATTTTTCAGCAACTCTATTTTCGACAAAAAATCATGAAGTGAACCTGTACCATCAAACGAAATGTCCCATTTATGTATGTCATTGTATTTGATAACATTACTTTGCGCATCACTTCCCAAAGTGGATGGATTGCTAGTGACAATCGGATCCGGAATTTTTATATCTAAATCTGCTTCTAACATTAAAACCTTACTTTTTAAAATACCCTGCTTTTTCTTTTGCTCATTATCTGACACATTCATTCTATGTATCCTACCATTTACATGAGTTAACCTTGTTGAAATTCTTTTATAAGCTGAATCTAATTTATTATCACTAAAAGAATCTATTTCCGATTTAAGTTCCTTTAATGTTGTATTAATTTCGTTTAAATCATCCTCGAAAGGATATGAATTTACACCCTCCTTAAACGACCTATCAGCGGATTGTTGTGCCCTTAAACCTCTAAAAAGCTTACGTAACTCCTCTACCTTTGAGGGAACCTCTACATCAAATAATGAAACTTCATAAACAAGTTCATGTGCTTTCAAATATTCAGCTTTCATTTTAATTCAAAAGAAAATTGTAAAAATATTAAATATTTTAAAAATGCAAAACTTTCCTAATTGTCAAGAAGAAAAGAAAGACAAAAAAACCAGTCCCAAACGAATAAAAATGAAACTGCTTCCATATAAATTACCAAGGTTATTTTTAAAACCACGCTAATATTCAAATTTCTATTTTAAATTCATTAACCAAAAAAAACAAAAAACTGGTACCTATTTAAATAAGCAATAAAAAGTACAAGTTATTATCGTCGAAATAAACTGTTGGCTACAAATTTGAACAATCAATATAGTTAAGCAAATAAATAAATATATCTATCAGTGTTGTACGTGAGGGATAATATAGAATATAGGTATTAAAAACACAATAGGAAAAATCAAAGGGAATTAAACTGTTTATAAAAATATTTAAGATAGTTAAAAAATTAATTACGTAATATTAATATTAAAGATATTTAAAAAAATGATTTAAGAAAAAAATAATATGTAGATATATGCAACAAGTACTTTTCTCGAAAAGAAAAACTATTTCCTAATACAGTTGACGATATAGATAGATATACACGGAAATAAAAGAGAAAAAATATGGGAACAGTAAACTTGATAGATCACAATAAACTTATCTGTTACAATAGTGGACGATCCTTCGCCGCACCTTGGGGTCGCTACGGCACTGTCTAGGTGGTTCCAAATGATTATGGAAGATCACTAGTGGAGGGATGATCTGCCCCAGTTGTAGAGATAATCCAGTTAAGAATGTACATACGAGAGCTTAAAGTTTACAAGCTGTTCAAGTTTAAGGAATCTCCAAATTCAAGAGATGCTTCTGGTTTACAGAATCTTCAATTAAAGAGTTGCCTCTAGTTTATTGTATTATATTCCAACTTTCTGTATATGACAGTAAATCAATAGAAGAAAATGAGACTGGTAATAATTATTAAAACCTCTTGAACTCGATAATGCCAACTCATTAGTACACCTCGTAGCGTAGCTACTTTGAACTTCCAATTATAATTATTGAGACCGTAGTCATTATTTTATTATTAAAAATGTTTTAGGATAGAAGGAGCTAGCGGTACTAATTGAATTTAATATTTAGGATACCAGGTGCTTAAAATGTTAACAGGTACTGTTACAACTTTCGTGGTATAATGAAAAGGGAAATGAAGGCGACACATTCGTGACACCTGATAACCTTCAGGTACCTTTCAGCTCTCGCCATGTGCCGCTTAACGGCTAGGTAAACCTAACCGTTAACTTGCTCTTCCAATTAACCCATAAAAAATACAGGAAAGAGAAAAAAAAAGATTTTGCTAATCAAGGAAGAAATTACAATTAGTAAACCTTAAAAAAGTAAAGAAGGTATAACAAAATATGTGTATGTGGGTAGCTTTTTCATAGATGATGGATATTTAATAAAAACGTTTTAAATTTCTTTTTAAATGAAGTAAGTTTAGATGCTTTGTGTTCCTGTGGAATATTGTTGTAAACATGGCAAATTTGGTAACTGAAGCAACGTCTAAAAATTCAGTTCTAAATGCTAGCGGAGTAAGGGTTCCCTTATATCTGACATTAATGTTATGGACGTCTGTACGAAATGTAATCTTTCTGTGTAGATAGGCTGGCGTTTTGTCAGAGACTATTCTGAAATAAAGAGTAGCAGAGTGTAGAAGTCTTCTATCTTCCATATTTAACCAACCTGAGTCTTTTAACTTATAAGAAATTCTCTGGCGTCTTCTTATTCCATAAATAAGCCTCAAACATGAGTTTTGGACTTTCTGTATCTTATTCCTATAAATATTAGTAAGAAATGGGCCGTAAAGAGAATCTGCATAGTTAAATTTAGATAATACAAGTGTTTCACACAAAAGCTGTTTAACTTTTAAGGGTAGGTAAAACCTAAAACCATAAATTAATTTTAACGAACAATAAGCACGCTGAATTAAAATATTTACATGAGTTTCAAAAGTAAGATTACGATCTAGTATAACTCCAAGACTCTTTGCTTCCTCTCTTACTTGAATGGATTGACCGTTAATTGAAATATGATAATTTTGACTGACGGTATCAATTTTTGATTTAGGGCCAAATAAAAAGACATTGGATTTTGATGTATTGATTAACAAGCCATGATCAGTTGCGCTCTTTACAAAATTATATACATCATTATTAATGAATGCACATGCATTTTCAACATCTTCAGGCAAGAAGGTATAATGAATTTGGCTATCATCTGCATAAAAATGATTTTGGCAATGTTTTATACATTTAATAAGATTGGATGAATAAATCGCAAATAAGATTGGTCCTAAGATTGAACCTTTAGGAACCCCACGCTGCAAAGGAAGATAATCAGAAAATGTACCGTTAATCAGAACCCTTTGATTTCTATCCGAAAAATAATTTTGAAAAAGAGCAACAGCTGAAGGAGACAAACCAATATATTGCAAAATTGCTAATAATAAATTATGGTTTATGGTGTCAAATGCCATGCTGAAATCCAGCAAAATTAAAGCGGTACAATGACCCTTATCCGTTGCTCTAACTACATCATCCACAACATGAAGTAGAGCTGTTGTACAGCTGTAACCTTTTCTAAATCCAGATTGAACATTAGGCAAGATATTAAAATGTTCCACATGTTTTACGAGCTGCATTTCTACAGCACGTTCGAATACCTTAGAGAGTACTGGCAAGATACTAATTGGCCTCAGATCTTTATATTCAGTTGGGTTTGATTTTTTTGGAAGCACTTTAACCACAGCACTACCCCATAACGTTGGGAATACTTTCTCTGTCAAACAGAAATTTATAATATGGGTAATATATTCAATAATAAAAGGACAACATAGTTTTACTAATGTTATATTTAAATTATCGCAGCCCATAGCATTTGAAGTTATTTTAGAGATCGTCTCATAAACGAAAAGATCATTAACTTCTTTAAATTCAAGTTTAGACATACCTAAAGAGTTATCCCTGTAGTATTGAAACATATTCTGAGGAGGTTCGATTACAGAAACTGAGTTAATAAAAAAATTCTTAATATCATCAGCATTAATCAAATTATCTGGGATATCCACGTTTTTATTGGAGATGATTTTATTTTGCTTTAACGTGCGCCACATTTGCTTAGAATTTTTGTATTGAAGTTGTGATGTAAAAAATGCTTTTTTCTCGCGTTTTATTGCACTGTTTATATAATTTCTCATATCTTTGTAAAAACGAAAATCAGCATCACGTTTAGTTCTTCTATACTTAGCCAAGGATTTATTTCTTAACTGAATCATGTCCTTAATTGTGCCAGTTAGCCAAGGAGCTTTTGGCTTAGTGACTCTTGATCTAATTATTGGAGAATGCCTATCAAATAAATTTAACAAATTATTACCTAGAAATTATACCTTTTCATCGACACTATCTTGATCAAAAATTTGGAAAAATGGAATGTTGTACAAATCTCTCTGAAAATCGTTTTCATTAAAATATTTGAAACTGCAGTATTCGACAAATTGCGGACCTGATTCAATAACTTCAATATTTAATTTACACGTAATATAATTTACAAGGCTGAAGGAGGACAAAATTGAAGAAAATTTTACTGCATTGTTGGAGTGAAACAACAAGTTGATGTTAAAGTCGCCAGTACACACAAGCTCATTTACACAAGGATAAATAAGACTCAAACTCATTTAAAAAAACGTTTAAATTATTATCAGGAGCGTTATAAATTACACCTAGAGCAAATGTTTTGCAATTTATTCTAGTTTCAATCCAAAGTTGTTCAAACGATGATGCATGGCTTTCTATTACACGACTAGTGAATTTATTTTTAATATAAATTATAAGGCCACCTCCACCTTTTAACTTACGATCCAACCTGTATAAATTATAATTATTTATCATTAACACATTATCATCTATATTGTTATTTAACCAGGTTTCACAAATGAAAAATACATCAAATGAGTTGTTTTCTACTATAAACTTAATGTGATGTAATGAAGGAACCACTGATCTAACTTTTAAACATCCAAAACAAAAGCCACCAATCATATAGAAAAAGCTGCCAGTAACAAAAGATAAAATAGATAAAAATAAAATAAACAACCCGAAAAAACAATTGTTAGTAGAATATGGTATCTACTTTGAAGCGGTGTCAGTTCAATTGCACCTGCTACCTTAACTATATTAGTAATTTAAAATAATACAAATAAATTGCTTTACTTTACTGTGAAAATAAACATCAGTAGTAAAAAAAATAATAAATTAAAGGAAACGTAGTTATTTACAAAAAAAAAGAGTACACAATGAATTTAAATAAACGAAATTAATTTAAAAAGTCAATTAAGAAAATATCACTCGAGGCTGGCAATATCATTTTCGCAGCGTATTTTGAAGATGGTATCTGATGCATTCCTGTACTTAGCAAAAATATTTCCAAAGTTAGACCAAACATTCCCCTTATCTCCCACTTTTTTAATTGCGAGCTTAAGCAGCTTCTGGTCATTTGGCATTAAGTCTTCTCGAATAGTGACACCAGATCCTTTTAAAACTTTTTTATTGCTATAGATCAAATCTTTATAGTACATAGAAGAAAATTTGACCATAATTGATCGTTTATTTTTAACAACCTTTCCCAGTCGAAAACAAGAGTCTATGTTACTACGATCTATATTCAGTTTCATTTTGTCTCTAAAAAGATTGATAACAATATCAACACAACTATCGGAATTATCATTTATTCCGTGAATTATGATATTTTTCCACTTTAACTGCTGTTCACACTTTTCTTGATTTTTTATTAATGATTGAATTATTGCCTCTTGCTTCTTTAATTTAGAACAAAAGAGTTTATTTTCGTTTTCTAAGGCCTCCATTTTTTTTTTTGAAATAGTTTCTTCTATCGTTGCAGTAATAGTGTTAGAAATATTAGTGAGAAAATCTTCTGAAGAGCACAACTTCGTGACTAAAGTTTTAACTAATGTGTGCAGTTCATCCTCATCCTTCTTACTAGTAGCACGAGTAGGTAAAGGCATTATGAATAAAAAAGGAATTAAACAAACTTACAGTTTCCGTCCAATCTGGAGCCTCACTAATATACTATGTAAAAGATTACAAGCAACTATAGCACTACACCACATTTAGAAATATTACGTTTAATATTTCCTTTAGTATTTAACTTTAAAAGTAGCAGGATACAAAAGTACGTCTATTCGGTTCGACACATCGACTAGATGTTAATAGCCCTAAGGGATTATCCTGGATGTAATTCCCTCTAAGATCAGTATAACTGTGCAATGATATAGAAAAACCAGGAAAAAACTATATCATACTGATCTTTACAATAACTTAATATATTTGTGTTTTACAATTATGGCTTATCTATGTATAAAATGTAAACTCAATCAAGGTAAACAGTTTAATAGTGGAGAACTTCCAAGATTTATTTGTTCATTAACAACTTTAAATTGTGGATCTGTTAGATGTCTTTTTATTTCAAGTTCTTCAAGGAAATCTAAGTTTTGTTTTTTATCACAAGTGTGTAGTATTTGGATGTCATTAGTGTGTAAGAGTGAGGTTGGATGTTCAAGTAGGTGTTTTGCATAATTTGACTTATCTGGTTGTTTTAATTGTTGAGACAATCAAATTAGTGTGTCATCTATTACCAGTATATATTCTGTGTTCCATATTAATTGACAGAATGTCAATTGCATATATGTCACGGTTGTTATCGATGTAGTTATTAATGTATAATAAAGATTCAGTGTTTGTTTTACAAGTAAGCAGTTTCATTAAATAAAACAGAAAACACACTTCTATGGCACATTGCTCAACTCAACAGGTTATGGGCCCAGTTCAAAAAATACATACATAGAAGGTTTTGATTAAGTAAAAAAAACTTAACGTTCGGCACAAAGTAAAAAGCAAAATGGCGGGCATAAACAATAAAAGAATTGGAATTAAACTATTTGATGGCAAGGACTACGACCATTGGAAGTTTCGAATGGAAATTATACTAGATCAAAATAACGTGAAGATCTGTATTGAAAAAGAAAATGAACAATCCGATTAAGCATTCAATAAATTGGATAAACAATGCAAATCAATAATTGTGCAGTGCATTTCAAACTCGCATCTTGAATATGTGAAGGACAAAAAAAACGGCGTTTCAGATGTGGAAAGCATTAGAATTAGTTTTTCAAAGAAAGGGCATAGCTAGTCAATTGTATTTAAGAAAAAAACTGCTCACTATGAAACTGGTAGCAGGAGACTCACTAGAATCCCATTTCATCAAATTTGAAGAAACCGTTAGAGAACTCAAGTCTGTAGGTGCTACTCTTGAGGAAATAGACGTCGTGTGTCATTTACTCCTAACGTTACCAAGAAGTTATGATACAATTGTAACTGCATTAGAAACTATGGACTCTTCCCAACTGAAATTAGATTTTGTGAAAGCTAAGTTATTAGATCATGAGATAAAGAAAAATAGTACACAAACAAACAACAATATACATGCCAGTGGCTTATACAAGCAATTATAAACAAAATTACACTCAGAAAAGAGGTCAACATGTCAATGCACAGGAATCTAACCAGAGAACAGGCTCAAATAATGGAAAGAAGAATATTATATGTCATAATTGTAGAAAACCAGGACATACAAGGAGTCAGTGTTGGTTTAAAAAACAAGTAAATCAGACTATGGAAAGAGGGACAGAAGAAAGTGATAGCATAGCATTTATAGCTTCTGGAACAGCTTTGAACACAACTTGTAATAGTAACACAGTTAAATGGTATATAGACTCGGGCGCAACAGATCATCTGGTAAATGACATGAGTATATTCTCAAAAGTATGTAAACTTGAACATAATATTTTAATCAATGTAGCTAAAGCTAATGAAACTTTAAAATGTACACATGTAGGTTCCATTGATGTGTTTTTACAAACTGGCGAAACTGCACAAATAAAAAATGTTTTGTATGTTAAAAATTTAGCTCACAACTTGTTATCTGTTAGAAAGCTGGAAAGTGCAGGTCTAAAAATTATTTTTAAAGAAGGTAATGTTTTTTATTTACAAAAATAACAAACTTATAGCTAAGGGTATTGGAAACAAAATTTTAAACATCCTAGAATTTAAATTAAATAAAATGGAAACTAACTTATGTGAAAATAATAATAACTTTGATTTATGGCACAGTAGGTTAGGTCACTTATCTAAAAAGAATATGTTAAAACTCTCTAACATAGCTGATGGCTTAAATTTAAATACAACTCTATATGATACAGATAAATGTGAAATATGTATACAGAGCAAAAGTATGAGGTTACCTTTTCCAACAAAAATTGATAAAAAAAGTGAAAGAGTACTTGAATTGATACACAGTGATGTTTGTGGCCCAATTACCCCTCCTACTTTTGACAATAAAAACTACTTTGTATCATTTATAGATGATTATACACACTTTGCTATGGTTTACTTAATTGATAGAAAAAGTGAGGTTTTGCAATGCTTTAAAGATTTTGAAGCACTGATTACCAGTCAATTTAATAAGAAAATTCATTCTCTTTGTAGCGATAATGGTGGTGAATATTGTTTGCAACAATTTTCAGATTTTTGCAGAGCCAAAGGTGTCAAACACAAGTTTACCATACCTTATAACCCGGAGTTAAATGGAACTGCTGAAAGATTCAACCGCACACTGTTAGAAAAAGCTAGGGCAATGATTTTAGAGTCAAAACTAACAAAGGAAATGTGGGGTGAAGCAGTACTGTGTGGTACGTACATAATAAATCGTAGTCCAACTTCTGCTTTAAATAACAAAACTCCAGCCGAAGCTTTCTTTGGAAAGAAGCCTAATTTGGAAAATTTTAAAATCTTTGGAAGCTTATCCTATAACCACATTCCAAAAGAAAAACAAAATGATAAATTTGAGTCCAAAACTGATATTACTATTATGGTAGGGTACACACATAACGGCTATTGTTTGTGGGATCCATTTAGAAGAAAAATAGTTGTTGATAGGAATGTAATATTTAATGAAAATAAAAATATTCACAATATTGGAAATAGTTCTTTAGAAATTGAAAAAGATACACTTGTTGAAGTGGAAATACAAAAAGAAAATGTTGAATCAAAAGAAACAATACAAGAAGAGATTGAACTGGAAGAACATATAACTGAAGAGGATGAAGAAAATGATGAAACTTACAAGAAAAGTACCAGAAGAAAACAAAAACCACAATACTTGAAAGACTACCTAGATGAACAGGAAATAGAACATTTAGCACTAAATGCAGAAGCATATGTAGATAATGTACCAAGAAGTTTTGAAGAAGTACAGGGTAGGTCAGACTTCAAGTTTTTGAAACAAGCTATAGAAGAAGAAATGGAGTCACTACGAATGAATAATACATGGATAGAAGTGGACAAACCCGAACATGCGAAAATAATTAATACTAAGTGGGTTTTTCGTGTCAAGAAAAATGAAGCAGGAAACATTCCAAAATATAAAGCAAGATTAGTGGCAAAGGGCTTTATGCAAAAAGAAGACTTTGATTACAAAAATACCTATGCACCAGTTGCACGCTATACAACAAATGGATGTAAGTTCTGCCTTCTTACATGGTGTCATTGAAGAGGATATATACATTAAAATTCCAGAGGGATATGACAATGCCAAAAATAAAGTTTATAAACTGAAAAAGGCATTATATGGGCTGAAACAGGCCCCCTATTGTTGGAATAAAAGGTTCAACGATTTTGCTGAAAAACAAGGATTTAAACAGTCAGAAACTGACCAATGCTTATATATCCAAGAAGTTGGAAATGTAATAACTTATTTATTGTTATATGTTGATGACTTGATTATTGCAGGTGACAATAAGGAGAGAATTAATCTTGTAAAATTGGAATTGACTAACAGCTTTAAGATGCATGATCTTGGACCAATGAAGACCTTTTTAGGTATTAACATTAGAAAAACAGAAAAAGGTATCTATCTTAATCAAAAGCGCTATATTACTGATCTTTTGAAACGTTTGAAACGAGTTCTAGTCAGTCTTGTAGTTGACACTCCTGTCCCCCCTCGTTCATGTCTTGCGCATGGCATTTTATCACGACGACAGGTTTACCAACTAGAATATTGTATGCTTTTTTAAAAGTTATTAGTTGAACGAATTTCAGAAATTATAGTACATTTGTACTTTAGAAAAACAAAAAGAAAAAACCGGTACGTACGTAGACAACCAGATTTTTTTAATTTGGGTAATTTTGTTTTTACATTTAACAATTTTGTACCAACATTATTTTGTGTTTTAAATGATATTAATGCTGATGTTGCCGATGATATTATTTTTGAAATTGTATTGGAAATATTTCCACAATATGTGATATTTTTATAACTTTTAATTTCTTTAGTTTGTTTAGGAAATATTAGTTGTAGTGACACTTTCTGGTCTTTCTTATTAATTAATTTATTTATTAAATGTCCATTGGAATTGAAAATGCTCTATGTATTGTAACGCTTTCAGGTTCTAAGCGTTACTATGGCCACCCTTGAAACAAAATGTACGTTTAAAATCTCGGGCGCCAGTTGTTTCACGTGGTATGCTCCACGGCCCCTTGACACTGAGCGTCAAGAATTCCAGATAGCCTCAGATGGAGGTTACGGCGAATTCTAGGGGTCGTGTTGAACTTAATTTAATTTACTAATTATTCGTGCTGGTCCTCGGTTTAGGGAGTTACAGTTAATTATAAAGGAAACGGTAATTCATACTATCTTTTACTACTCTGTGATCGAATTTATTTGTAAAACTAACTAATAAAATTACTGAAAGGAGAAGCAGTCAAAACGGTAAGGTTTCCCAATATGGTACCAATCGGCCGGGTAGACGAACAAGTTGTAACTGAGCCACTGCCAAGTTCGAGATACCTTTCAGATTTTAATTGTAACCGGTAAACTTCTTAAAAGGAACTAAAATAATAAAAAAAAATTGTATTTAAAGTGTACCAGAGTTTCGACACACAGAGCATAATTTTATATAAAACGAATTGAAAAAAAATCAAATTCTAAACATAGTTTAGGACCAGCAAAAGACTATTATCCCCTAATTAGCAACGTAATAAAACAATTTTTTTAAATATAACACACTTTATTTACGACTGTTGTAAATTTCAAAAAAAATAACAAAAAAAAGTAAACAACAAAAGAAGTCGGAAAAAAACGTAGTTAATGTAACCGGTCAGATTTATAATAACAAAAATAATTCTCCGCTACGAAGGTACGAAAATTGCAGGTTTTAAAATCAAAAATTATTTACCTTTCAATTACGGTGAGGTTTCTCCAAAATTTTTAGCTTCGGCGGGTCGGTAACGGCACACACTGTATTTCGGTTTTTCGAAAAGAAAACGAGAAGAGTCGGGAAAGAGCAGACTGAACGAGAGCAGACCAAAAAAGTTCCCGGAGAATCAATTCTTTTCCTTTTATATCCTCCGTATCGATATTAAAAATTTCTTTTCGTTGAACAAAAACAAATAGGTAGTATAGGCTGTCTTTTGGAATTAATTAAAACTTATATATACCGCATGTCCTAACGGTTTGAAAATTTAAAATATTGTAACCGGATAAATCATAGTGGAATGCAAATTTGCGTACCTCCGGATTAATAATGGAATACAATTAGAAAAAAAATAAAAAAAAATAATCTAGGCGGTAGTAGGAAGAATCGGAAGGTAAGTAACGAGTTATGTAGAACATTTCAGTAAAATAAAACAGCTGCGGAAAAATAAATAAAAATTAACTCAATTCGGTGTCAAAAAAAAATAACTCGTTACACACCCCCTTTTCTTCGGTAAAAAAAAATTAACGAACGAAAGTGTAACTTTCGTTCGTAACATTTTTTTTAAACATCAATGATAGAAAAAATAAATTTGGATTATGGCGTCTCAGTTCCTGGGACAGCGGCGTCGGGTGGAGCGGTCTGGAACGGGAGGTCCTCTTCCTCGCGATGACTGGCGACGATACGCTCTGAAACAGCGTTCAGCTACCATAGCAGGTCGGGACCTTTCCAGTTTGATGTTACACTGGACGGCGGCATCTTTCACTCGTAGAGTCGGATGGGCACTGGGGACCAGGTGCGCTTGCACAGCCACAGAGCGGGCACAGGGACGGAGTTGCTCACATGGACATTCTCGAGACATCCGTCCAATTTGTCCGCATCGTGAACAAAACAATATGGGTGGTTGGTTGCATCCTTGCCGATGGTGACCCTGGGTTCCACACCGCCAACAGATATACTCCGTCAGGGTGATGAATCTTCGGGTTTCTATCCCACTGAATGGCTTCTTGGTCTCTGGAATTCGGTGATACCACATCTCCGCTGTCCTGATCATCTCCGGGATACTTCCTTCGTGCCAAATCTTCCTTCGGTCGTCTTTAAACAGCGGGGTGTTCGGAACGTCGGTAGACAGCGGGGGTGGTGAATTACGGTCGGTCATTCTACGGAACAGAGAAACAAGACAAAAAAATAAAAAAATAAAACGGAATCACTCATGGGCGGGTTTCAGGTCTTTCACATGCACTCGGTTACATCGTTTACCCTTTTCATCTCGTAAGTCATACACAACCGGCGAAATGACACGTATGACTTCGTAAGGTCCGGAATATTTCGGAGCAAGTTTCGCTGCAACATGATCTACGGCAGAGGAGAGCGTATGTTCCTTTTTTAATACCTTATCTCCTATAGTGCATTTCCAGTCTCGGCGGCGCAGATTGTAATTACGACTTTGACTGGTAAATGCTCGGGATAGGTTCAGGCGGACTAGATCGAAGCACTCTTGCAGTTTCTCCACTCGTAGGAGATGTGGCTTCGGGTCTTCTTCAGTAGGGTCGGCCAATTCAGTTTCTTCTTTCAGGTTGTTTTCAGTGTTATTTTCAGCTCGATTTCGGTAGGAGTTCGGGATCGCAGGATTTCTTCCAAAATTTAGGAAGGCGGGTGTAAATCCAGTCGAGTCGTGTTTTGAGTTGTTCATTGCAAACTTTAAGTCCGGCAACCTCATATCCCAGTCTCGGTGATCCGCTTCGCAATACTGTGCAATCATTATTTTCAGGGTACGGTTGGCTCGTTCCACTGGATCGCTTGCGGTGTATACGGCGGCGTAAATCGGTGTCGAATTTCTAATCCACTTAGCATTCCCTTGTATGAATGTATGAATGTATGAATGAGTTAGGGGTGATGATTACACTGCGACCCATAGGATCTATTGTGTCCCCCCTTATTTGCCATGTTCTGATGTTTTCTCAGATTTATAGCAGCTCTTCGAGTCCTATTTTCCTGAGGAAGTTTAGGACATCGTCGGGCTTCAAATCATTCATTCCCTTGAAAAGCTTACTGTCATATTGAGTTCCATTGTCGGTTAGTACGGTACGGGGGCACCCAAATGTCGTCAAAACTTCTTCATAAAAGGCGGTAGTTATGCTACTGGCAGTAGCATTTCTCAACGGTTTACACTGCACCCATTTAGTAAATCGGTCCTGAAACGTAATGATGTAACAGTTCCCTTTCTTACTCCGGGGTAACTGTCCAATTATATCGGAACTAACGGTTTCCCATGGTTGCCGGTTTGCTGACGGTTGCATCTTCACCGGGAGCTTCTGTTGCGACGGCTTGTACTTTTGACATTGCAGACATCTCCTCACGTATTTGGTAATGTCCCTAAACATCCCTGGCCAATAGTACAGTCTTGCAATGCGCGCGATGGTTTTAGCAATTCCTAGATGACCAGCAGTCGGAGCATC
Source organism: Ophraella communa (assembly GCA_035357415.1). Lineage (NCBI taxonomy): Eukaryota > Metazoa > Arthropoda > Insecta > Coleoptera > Chrysomelidae > Ophraella > Ophraella communa. The sequence continues at coordinate 6,148,916 of CM068979.1, read as the reverse complement.
ATGGTTTTCTAGTAGAATTCGGGTTCGGTCGGGCTTTGCTATGCACAGCTTCCAGGGGTCGGACATTTCTGGCTCTTGAAAATCATTTACGTCCCAAAAATGACGGTAAAGACGGTCTTCTCTGAGGCAGTAATCCGGAAACTTCTCTGGGTCCTTCAGAACCTCTTCCTTCTTGTTTCGGTACCATGAACATTCGGCAGTAACATCGATCAAACAGAGAGCGAACGGTAGCTCTTCCTCGGCGGTGGTTGGTAGTGGATTTCGGGACAAAGCATCGGCTACACGGTTTAGTGCACCTTTACGGTGCTCGCTGAGTCTCACTTCTTCTGGTGTTGGTTGTCTTCTTTTTTGACACAGTATGGCCTGTGTCTTGTCTGCGTTGATTTTTATTTTCCATTTTGTACACCATCTTTCTACAAGGGTAGCTGCTTCTTGTAGATATCTGGATACCAGGCAGGAATGCGTGCTATGCGCTGATATTGCTGTGTCGTCAGCGTACAGGGATAACCTGGTGTTCATTGTTTTTGGTATATCCGCTGTGTAAATGGTGTACAGCAAGGGTGAAAGGACTGCTCCTTGTGGCACCCCAGCTTCCAACTACATGTATCTGGTGGTTGTGTTGTTGATCTTAACTCTAGAGAGTCTTTCATCAAGGAAGGATCCTATTAGTTTTACTAGGGATCTTGGGATGCCAAACTCGTCCATTTTGAAGAGTAGACCTTCATGTCACACTCTGTCGAACGCCTTGCTTACGTCCAGTAGAACAGTGCCAGTGATTTGGTTTCTGCTGAAACCTCCACTGATGTGCTCCACCATCCGCAAGACTTGGTGCTCTGTAGAGTGTTTTGCTCTGAAGCCAAACTGTTCGTCTGGGATTAAGTTGAGGTTGTCGCAGATTCGTTGAAGTCTCTTCTTGATAACCCTCTCGGCTATCTTGGACGTCGCAGGTAGTAGGCTGATTGGCCTGTAGTTTTGGGGAAAAAGTGGATCTTTCCCCGGATCAATAAATAAGCAAAGCGTATATTGGTTTTTGGAGAAGCTAATTTGTATATCCGAAACTAGATGACTTACAGCATCTATTGTGCTTCGTCCTCTACGAAAACCATACTGAATGTTTGGAAGAAGTGATCTGCTTTCAATAACATGTTCTAAACGCAATTTGATGATGGAAGTTCTGGATCTTTATAAGGTTTTGGTATAGGGCAAATTAAAGTGTTTTTAAAGCAATTAAAATATTGTTGGTCTCTCCATCAGTGATTAGAGTTGCAATAAAAAAAGTTTAACAGAAATTGGTAAATTATAAATAACTTTATATGTAAAGCCATCTACACCGGGAGCAATGTTGCTACTGTTTTTGATCACCAAGTCCAATTCATGAATTGTAAAAGTAGGTAATAGTTCGTTTTTCTGATTAAATATATATGTCTTAGCTGTTTGCAGCTCAAAATTAGATACAGATGGGGGGCTATTTTATTTAGGATTTCGTCTATTAGTTCTGTTGAAATTGGTTTTCTAGGGCTATGAAAATTTTTGTTGTTGATAGTCCTAACAAAGTTTAAAATTTGAGAAAGGGGTATATTTTTATTAAGTTTATTTAAAAAGTTAATCCAACTTTAACGTTTTTTTTTTTTAAATAAACGTTTAGCTTGGGAAGCTACGTTTTGGTATGCTAAATAATGGCTGTAATTGGTATAGGTTCTATATTTTTTTAAAGCGTATTTTCGTTTTTTAACCATTTTAGAACTAGTTGCTGCAGGAGAAATCATTTCGAAAAATGCTATTGCCTTGTCTTTAATATCAACATTATTTTCAGCTATAAAGTGTGTGATATCCGTTTCCAACAAATTTTGAAATGTTTTCCAATCTGCTCGTTTGTCATTTCATTTCGTTGATGGATTTACTACGAAAAAGCTGGGGTTAATTTGCATTTCTATAGCTATTGGATAATGGTCTGATCCCATTGTGTCAGGATAATCTATCGACTAATTTATTATCGTTTACTGATATGTCAACTGCTGAATGATTTCCTCTAGGGTTAATTCTAGTGACAGTACCGTTATTCAATATAACAAGATCTAGATAGTCTGTTGCATTTATTAACATTTTCCCATGTCGATAAGCCGGTATGGGACCCCATCTATCATGGTGTGCATTAAAATCTCCACAAAATATGGTATAACCTTTGAATTGCTGAAATAAATTTAACCAATCGGTGCGAGTGACAAACATATCTGGTGATCGGTTGATAGATACTATCGATATGTTTAAAGAAGATAAAGTTATTGCACATATTTCCAAATCATTATTAAATGGTTGAGCTAAAGACAACTCTTTAAAATCTAAACCTTAGGCTATAAAAATTCCGACCCCACCAAAACCATCAGCTCTACATTTTTTAACCAAGTTGTATCCTTTCAAAGCAAAGTTTTCAGAAGACTTAAGCCACGATTCTGATAAAACCATGATATCTATATGCTTATTATTAATAAAGTTACATAAATTTGCCTTATTTGTGTTTAATGATCTGCAATTCCAATGCATAATCTATCTATAGGTTTATTGGCCTTTGACAAATTATCAACAAATTCTCCTATATCCGAGTCGTCAATAGCAAAAGAGGTAGAGGGAAAACATTTTCGAAGTTGTTTAACAAATGAAGATAACATATATACAGATAACTAAGAACAATAAATAACTGAACAGTTAAACTAAACTTCCACTATTTATTCGAAGAATTCGCTTTAAAATTCAACCTGACGATGCTAGTTATAGCGAAACAGCTGTAATTGAATTTTAATGCGAATTCTTCGAATAAATAGTGGAAGTTTAATTTAACTGTTCAGTTATTTATTGTTCTTAGTAAGATGAACTTCCAAAAAGTAGGGGTTAACACAATCAATTTCATATACACAGATTTTTCTTTATAACTCATGAATCCGTCCCTATATGGGTTCGGAAGAACTGTGTTATATTTTATTTTTATCTGAAAACTTTTTTTAATTGGTACTAACTCTGTTGTGGGAGATGGGAGGGAAGGTTTACGTTTTTTGGGAGTTGGAGTGTTTGTTTTTCCGAGTGGCCATACCGCAAGCATTTGAAGCACGACCACGGGTTGTATGTAAGGCTCTACTTGAAAGTTACATAAGTTAATTTGTACATTTTGTGGGATTTCATTACCCAAAAATTGGACAATCATCATTTGTCTATTGACTAAACATGCATTTCCATCTGAGTCAATTTTTCTTTTCATGCGTTGTACGCTTACAACTTTTTTGTTGGAGATAATGGCATTCAACAGATATTCTTCGCTAAAAAAAGTATCTACCATTCTTATGATACCTTATTTGTGGGTATAGAATTTTGGTATATATGCGATAAGATTGTTCTGTTGCAAAACTGTAACGAACCGTACGCGCTGCCTCGTCGGCGCACCCATACATTTGATTCCCCCATACCTATCCCCAGTAAACGTGATCGCCCCACTCTCCGAGAGCTGTATAAATTCACGTCCGCTAGCACAGAAAAGACACTTTCCTACGGATCGTCAACCAGGCTAGTAGCTTCCAGCGTGCTGAGCTGAGTGAACACTTGACTGGCTTCTTCCTTAGGAACGACTTACCTCCAGCGTGTTGAGCTGGGTGAGACGTTCAAGGCAAGAACGTATCCGTACTACGAACGCTTCGCCTACAGCGTGCTGAGCTGGGCAACTAGCGAAGGTAGAAAGTCCTACGTCAGTTCCGCCGCATCGTGGAAGCACGAACGTTTCGTTTCTAGCGTGTTGAGCTAAACGAAACGACGGTGTTCTAGATCGAGGATTGACTGACCGCCGTCCTCCGATACCGACCCGTCCCTTCCTGTCCTGTTTTATCCCCGACTAGGACCGTAGTCCACAGAGTCCGGGATCCGTTGTAATTGCACTCCGATACCGCGGAGCGTGTTAATTAGTATACCGTAGAAGGTTCGTTACGTTCTTTCTGTCACTGTAAAGTATTTGTACATATTGTAAATAGTTGTTTTCATTAGATAAGTTTTAGCGATGTATATAGTCCAGGAATAAATATTTATTTTTACCGACCGTTTGCGTTTCCTTAATTCAGACCTTTCTTGGATAAATAAATAAAGTCCGATACAGATCCAGAACAGAAAACCGGTGACGTCCGGAAAACACGTCACATAATTTGGCGCCCGAGTAGGGACATTTGTCGAGCATAAAACTCGTAAACGTGTCCAACGGCATGGCTATTATGTTGATAGGTCTATTTGTCTTCCACTTGTTCTCTTGTACCTCTACTCCTAAATATTTTGTCACGGTAGTGTTTCTGATGAATCTGTAGGGAATAATTTCAGTCGAATAGGGTTCCGGAGACATAGACAAACCCATGCACGTCAGCCGGACCAGTGGGGCCACCTCTTTATATGACTTCATTGAAGATGACATTAGATATTTAGCTAAGGATACCATCGATACACTGTCACGTATCGTCGGCCCTCTGGTCATGGCCCCGAGTGCTCCCGTCGCCGCTGGGTCTGTCAGTCTTTGACTTAATGAGACGAACATAGGGCTGTAAGGTATGGCAGTTTTCGCTTCCTCCTCGGTCATCCATGTTGATACCCTTAACGTCTTCACTGGCACGGTGTCGGAGTAAAAAGTTGTCCCGTTGTACGAGGGGCTAGTCTCGGAACTTGTCTGCGTGTTTGTTCCTTTGTCTGTTGGAGCCGCCTTACTTCTGGTGCCTTTGGACGGCCCTGGCTCTTCGTTGGTGGTCTCATTTGAAAGTTCCTCCGTGGATGAACTGGGTGTCTTCTGTTTTTGAGATTTCTTCGTTGTGTCTGCTGAGCCAGATGTTGTGGCTTTTTGTTTACCGTCTAATCCTTCGTAAACTGACCTCTCAACCCGCTTATGGACACATCGATCCAACAGCTGTCTCGTGTAAGCTGTCGTCTTCATCTGAGCCTTCGTCAGTAGCCCTATGTTCCGAAAAAGAGCTTCTGTCCCCTCTGATGCATCCTCTTGTCCGTTGCGTTCCACTCCGCTTTCTCCGCCTCGGTTGGCTCGTCCGGTACGTAGATGTCCTCGTCTGTTATCGCTCTCGTTCTCCTTCTTCTTACTCCAGAGTCGGGTAAGTCTCCACAGGAGACAGAAACTAAGTATGATCGTGAGAAGGTGTCCCAGGTAGTATAACGTTGAGACTTGCATCCTGCGAAAGATGCGGTATCTAGCCCTATCTCGCAGCGATCTAAAGGTATGGTGTTCGAGCCAACTTCTCGTAATGGTTTGACTATCCAGGCTTCTGCTATTTGCAGTGGGGTATAATTCGATACTATCTGAGTCGGAATCGGAGATTCCGAACTCGATGATGGTTTGTCTTCTTTTTTCACCTCCATTGTCCATGAAAGAGACCGCACTCTTTCCTAGGTTTGTATTGCGGTTCGAGAATACAGGCCCACTCCTGTATTTGGGTATTTAACGTGGTTTTGAAACGAGAAGGTGTTGCTTACTATTCTAATTTGTTCAAATCCGGTATATTCTAGGGGCCCGCTCCCCTACTCTCGTTTATATTGCGGTTTTCCTAATTTTAAACTTATCGTCTGCTAGCTTGATGTCTTTTCCGCTAGTTCAGCTCGGTTTTTAAATTACTTTTATTCGCTTGGTGCCAAAACACGCTTTCCGAATGATCTAGTACCTGCATCCGAGACAGGACAATGGTGCGATCACCTCCATACCACAAAATGGATATATAAAGCGGCCGTTTCACGGTCTGAGTACTGTAACATCAAGATTAGCAGAAGAACAAGTAGATACTACAAGATGCCGTCACCACTACCATCAACACCGACTAGATGCCACACTCCGGAACCTAGAGTAGATATTCTAGACTTGGAGACGTCCCCACTATCGCCCCAAGCGAAGAAGAGAAAAACCGACGAACTACTGTGGAGGCTGTTCGGCGACTCTCCAGTAGGGAAACCACCCACACCGGGCAGAAATATACCGTTTCTGCTTGCCGGAGTCTCCGAAGAAGTAATCCCGAAGTCCATTCCGGCCCGCACAAAGAGGAAGTTCCGGACCAGAAACAAGGATGGGTCAACCACCCGTGTGCAGATAAACGGGATAACGCCACTACCGAACAAGGACCAATAAAAATGTCAATGTTTCTTTTGTATTTTTTTTTTTTTACCGTTTGTAATAAATCTAATTAAGAAAAATAAATTTTTCTTTTGCTATGTAGGGGGGGATGTAACGAACCGTACGCGCTGCCTCGTCGGCGCACCCATACATTTGATTCCCCCATACCTATCCCCAGTAAACGTGATCGCCCCACTCTCCGAGAGCTGTATAAATTCACGTCCGCTAGCACAGAAAAGACACTTTCCTACGGATCGTCAACCAGGCTAGTAGCTTCCAGCGTGCTGAGCTGAGTGAACACTTGACTGGCTTCTTCCTTAGGAACGACTTACCTCCAGCGTGTTGAGCTGGGTGAGACGTTCAAGGCAAGAACGTATCCGTACTACGAACGCTTCGCCTACAGCGTGCTGAGCTGGGCAACTAGCGAAGGTAGAAAGTCCTACGTCAGTTCCGCCGCATCGTGGAAGCACGAACGTTTCGTTTCTAGCGTGTTGAGCTAAACGAAACGACGGTGTTCTAGATCGAGGATTGACTGACCGCCGTCCTCCGATACCGACCCGTCCCTTCCTGTCCTGTTTTATCCCCGACTAGGACCGTAGTCCACAGAGTCCGGGATCCGTTGTAATTGCACTCCGATACCGCGGAGCGTGTTAATTAGTATACCGTAGAAGGTTCGTTACGTTCTTTCTGTCACTGTAAAGTATTTGTACATATTGTAAATAGTTGTTTTCATTAGATAAGTTTTAGCGATGTATATAGTCCAGGAATAAATATTTATTTTTACCGACCGTTTGCGTTTCCTTAATTCAGACCTTTCTTGGATAAATAAATAAAGTCCGATACAGATCCAGAACAGAAAACCGGTGACGTCCGGAAAACACGTCACATAATTTGGCGCCCGAGTAGGGACATTTGTCGAGCATAAAACTCGTAAACGTGTCCAACGGCATGGCTATTATGTTGATAGGTCTATTTGTCTTCCACTTGTTCTCTTGTACCTCTACTCCTAAATATTTTGTCACGGTAGTGTTTCTGATGAATCTGTAGGGAATAATTTCAGTCGAATAGGGTTCCGGAGACATAGACAAACCCATGCACGTCAGCCGGACCAGTGGGGCCACCTCTTTATATGACTTCATTGAAGATGACATTAGATATTTAGCTAAGGATACCATCGATACACTGTCACGTATCGTCGGCCCTCTGGTCATGGCCCCGAGTGCTCCCGTCGCCGCTGGGTCTGTCAGTCTTTGACTTAATGAGACGAACATAGGGCTGTAAGGTATGGCAGTTTTCGCTTCCTCCTCGGTCATCCATGTTGATACCCTTAACGTCTTCACTGGCACGGTGTCGGAGTAAAAAGTTGTCCCGTTGTACGAGGGGCTAGTCTCGGAACTTGTCTGCGTGTTTGTTCCTTTGTCTGTTGGAGCCGCCTTACTTCTGGTGCCTTTGGACGGCCCTGGCTCTTCGTTGGTGGTCTCATTTGAAAGTTCCTCCGTGGATGAACTGGGTGTCTTCTGTTTTTGAGATTTCTTCGTTGTGTCTGCTGAGCCAGATGTTGTGGCTTTTTGTTTACCGTCTAATCCTTCGTAAACTGACCTCTCAACCCGCTTATGGACACATCGATCCAACAGCTGTCTCGTGTAAGCTGTCGTCTTCATCTGAGCCTTCGTCAGTAGCCCTATGTTCCGAAAAAGAGCTTCTGTCCCCTCTGATGCATCCTCTTGTCCGTTGCGTTCCACTCCGCTTTCTCCGCCTCGGTTGGCTCGTCCGGTACGTAGATGTCCTCGTCTGTTATCGCTCTCGTTCTCCTTCTTCTTACTCCAGAGTCGGGTAAGTCTCCACAGGAGACAGAAACTAAGTATGATCGTGAGAAGGTGTCCCAGGTAGTATAACGTTGAGACTTGCATCCTGCGAAAGATGCGGTATCTAGCCCTATCTCGCAGCGATCTAAAGGTATGGTGTTCGAGCCAACTTCTCGTAATGGTTTGACTATCCAGGCTTCTGCTATTTGCAGTGGGGTATAATTCGATACTATCTGAGTCGGAATCGGAGATTCCGAACTCGATGATGGTTTGTCTTCTTTTTTCACCTCCATTGTCCATGAAAGAGACCGCACTCTTTCCTAGGTTTGTATTGCGGTTCGAGAATACAGGCCCACTCCTGTATTTGGGTATTTAACGTGGTTTTGAAACGAGAAGGTGTTGCTTACTATTCTAATTTGTTCAAATCCGGTATATTCTAGGGGCCCGCTCCCCTACTCTCGTTTATATTGCGGTTTTCCTAATTTTAAACTTATCGTCTGCTAGCTTGATGTCTTTTTCCGCTAGTTCAGCTCGGTTTTTAAATTACTTTTATTCGCTTGGTGCCAAAACACGCTTTCCGAATGATCTAGTACCTGCATCCGAGACAGGACAATGGTGCGATCACCTCCATACCACAAAATGGATATATAAAGCGGCCGTTTCACGGTCTGAGTACTGTAACATCAAGATTAGCAGAAGAACAAGTAGATACTACAAGATGCCGTCACCACTACCATCAACACCGACTAGATGCCACACTCCGGAACCTAGAGTAGATATTCTAGACTTGGAGACGTCCCCACTATCGCCCCAAGCGAAGAAGAGAAAACCGACGAACTACTGTGGAGGCTGTTCGGCGACTCTCCAGTAGGGAAACCACCCACACCGGGCAGAAATATACCGTTTCTGCTTGCCGGAGTCTCCGAAGAAGTAATCCCGAAGTCCATTCCGGCCCGCACAAAGAGGAAGTTCCGGACCAGAAACAAGGATGGGTCAACCACCCGTGTGCAGATAAACGGGATAACGCCACTACCGAACAAGGACCAATAAAAATGTCAATGTTTCTTTTGTATTTTTTTTTACCGTTTGTAATAAATCTAATTAAGAAAAATAAATTTTTCTTTTGCTATGTAGGGGGGGGATGTAACGAACCGTACGCGCTGCCTCGTCGGCGCACCCATACATTTGATTCCCCCATACCTATCCCCAGTAAACGTGATCGCCCCACTCTCCGAGAGCTGTATAAATTCACGTCCGCTAGCACAGAAAAGACACTTTCCTACGGATCGTCAACCAGGCTAGTAGCTTCCAGCGTGCTGAGCTGAGTGAACACTTGACTGGCTTCTTCCTTAGGAACGACTTACCTCCAGCGTGTTGAGCTGGGTGAGACGTTCAAGGCAAGAACGTATCCGTACTACGAACGCTTCGCCTACAGCGTGCTGAGCTGGGCAACTAGCGAAGGTAGAAAGTCCTGCGTCAGTTCCGCCGCATCGTGGAAGCACGAACGTTTCGTTTCTAGCGTGTTGAGCTAAACGAAACGACGGTGTTCTAGATCGAGGATTGACTGACCGCCGTCCTCCGATACCGACCCGTCCCTTCCTATCCTGTTTTATCCCCGACTAGGACCGTAGTCCACAGAGTCCGGGATCCGTTGTAATTGCACTCCGATACCGCGGAGCGTGTTAATTAGTATACCGTAGAAGGTTCGTTACGTTCTTTCTGTCACTGTAAAGTATTTGTACATATTGTAAATAGTTGTTTTCATTAGATAAGTTTTAGCGATGTATATAGTCCAGGAATAAATATTTATTTTTACCGACCGTTTGCGTTTCCTTAATTCAGACCTTTCTTGGATAAATAAATAAAGTCCGATACAGATCCAGAACAGAAAACCGGTGACGTCCGGAAAACACGTCACATAATTTGGCGCCCGAGTAGGGACATTTGTCGAGCATAAAACTCGTAAACGTGTCCAACGGCATGGCTATTATGTTGATAGGTCTATTTGTCTTCCACTTGTTCTCTTGTACCTCTACTCCTAAATATTTTGTCACGGTAGTGTTTCTGATGAATCTGTAGGGAATAATTTCAGTCGAATAGGGTTCCGGAGACATAGACAAACCCATGCACGTCAGCCGGACCAGTGGGGCCACCTCTTTATATGACTTCATTGAAGATGACATTAGATATTTAGCTAAGGATACCATCGATACACTGTCACGTATCGTCGGCCCTCTGGTCATGGCCCCGAGTGCTCCCGTCGCCGCTGGGTCTGTCAGTCTTTGACTTAATGAGACGAACATAGGGCTGTAAGGTATGGCAGTTTTCGCTTCCTCCTCGGTCATCCATGTTGATACCCTTAACGTCTTCACTGGCACGGTGTCGGAGTAAAAAGTTGTCCCGTTGTACGAGGGGCTAGTCTCGGAACTTGTCTGCGTGTTTGTTCCTTTGTCTGTTGGAGCCGCCTTACTTCTGGTGCCTTTGGACGGCCCTGGCTCTTCGTTGGTGGTCTCATTTGAAAGTTCCTCCGTGGATGAACTGGGTGTCTTCTGTTTTTGAGATTTCTTCGTTGTGTCTGCTGAGCCAGATGTTGTGGCTTTTTGTTTACCGTCTAATCCTTCGTAAACTGACCTCTCAACCCGCTTATGGACACATCGATCCAACAGCTGTCTCGTGTAAGCTGTCGTCTTCATCTGAGCCTTCGTCAGTAGCCCTATGTTCCGAAAAAAGAGCTTCTGTCCCCTCTGATGCATCCTCTTGTCCGTTGCGTTCCACTCCGCTTTCTCCGCCTCGGTTGGCTCGTCCGGTACGTAGATGTCCTCGTCTGTTATCGCTCTCGTTCTCCTTCTTCTTACTCCAGAGTCGGGTAAGTCTCCACAGGAGACAGAAACTAAGTATGATCGTGAGAAGGTGTCCCAGGTAGTATAACGTTGAGACTTGCATCCTGCGAAAGATGCGGTATCTAGCCCTATCTCGCAGCGATCTAAAGGTATGGTGTTCGAGCCAACTTCTCGTAATGGTTTGACTATCCAGGCTTCTGCTATTTGCAGTGGGGTATAATTCGATACTATCTGAGTCGGAATCGGAGATTCCGAACTCGATGATGGTTTGTCTTCTTTTTTCACCTCCATTGTCCATGAAAGAGACCGCACTCTTTCCTAGGTTTGTATTGCGGTTCGAGAATACAGGCCCACTCCTGTATTTGGGTATTTAACGTGGTTTTTGAAACGAGAAGGTGTTGCTTACTATTCTAATTTGTTCAAATCCGGTATATTCTAGGGGCCCGCTCCCCTACTCTCGTTTATATTGCGGTTTTCCTAATTTTAAACTTATCGTCTGCTAGCTTGATGTCTTTTCCGCTAGTTCAGCTCGGTTTTTAAATTACTTTTATTCGCTTGGTGCCAAAACACGCTTTCCGAATGATCTAGTACCTGCATCCGAGACAGGACAATGGTGCGATCACCTCCATACCACAAAATGGATATATAAAGCGGCCGTTTCACGGTCTGAGTACTGTAACATCAAGATTGGCAGAAGAACAAGTAGATACTACAAGATGCCGTCACCACTACCATCAACACCGACTAGATGCCACACTCCGGAACCTAGAGTAGATATTCTAGACTTGGAGACGTCCCCACTATCGCCCCAAGCGAAGAAGAGAAAAACCGACGAACTACTGTGGAGGCTGTTCGGCGACTCTCCAGTAGGGAAACCACCCACACCGGGCAGAAATATACCGTTTCTGCTTGCCGGAGTCTCCGAAGAAGTAATCCCGAAGTCCATTCCGGCCCGCACAAAGAGGAAGTTCCGGACCAGAAACAAGGATGGGTCAACCACCCGTGTGCAGATAAACGGGATAACGCCACTACCGAACAAGGACCAATAAAAATGTCAATGTTTCTTTTGTATTTTTTTTTTTTTTACCGTTTGTAATAAATCTAATTAAGAAAAATAAATTTTTCTTTTGCTATGTAGGGGGGGATGTAACGAACCGTACGCGCTGCCTCGTCGGCGCACCCATACATTTGATTCCCCCATACCTATCCCCAGTAAACGTGATCGCCCCACTCTCCGAGAGCTGTATAAATTCACGTCCGCTAGCACAGAAAAGACACTTTCCTACGGATCGTCAACCAGGCTAGTAGCTTCCAGCGTGCTGAGCTGAGTGAACACTTGACTGGCTTCTTCCTTAGGAACGACTTACCTCCAGCGTGTTGAGCTGGGTGAGACGTTCAAGGCAAGAACGTATCCGTACTACGAACGCTTCGCCTACAGCGTGCTGAGCTGGGCAACTAGCGAAGGTAGAAAGTCCTGCGTCAGTTCCGCCGCATCGTGGAAGCACGAACGTTTCGTTTCTAGCGTGTTGAGCTAAACGAAACGACGGTGTTCTAGATCGAGGATTGACTGACCGCCGTCCTCCGATACCGACCCGTCCCTTCCTGTCCTGTTTTATCCCCGACTAGGACCGTAGTCCACAGAGTCCGGGATCCGTTGTAATTGCACTCCGATACCGCGGAGCGTGTTAATTAGTATACCGTAGAAGGTTCGTTACGTTCTTTCTGTCACTGTAAAGTATTTGTACATATTGTAAATAGTTGTTTTCATTAGATAAGTTTTAGCGATGTATATAGTCCAGGAATAAATATTTATTTTTACCGACCGTTTGCGTTTCCTTAATTCAGACCTTTCTTGGATAAATAAATAAAGTCCGATACAGATCCAGAACAGAAAACCGGTGACGTCCGGAAAACACGTCACATAATTTGGCGCCCGAGTAGGGACATTTGTCGAGCATAAAACTCGTAAACGTGTCCAACGGCATGGCTATTATGTTGATAGGTCTATTTGTCTTCCACTTGTTCTCTTGTACCTCTACTCCTAAATATTTTGTCACGGTAGTGTTTCTGATGAATCTGTAGGGAATAATTTCAGTCGAATAGGGTTCCGGAGACATAGACAAACCCATGCACGTCAGCCGGACCAGTGGGGCCACCTCTTTATATGACTTCATTGAAGATGACATTAGATATTTAGCTAAGGATACCATCGATACACTGTCACGTATCGTCGGCCCTCTGGTCATGGCCCCGAGTGCTCCCGTCGCCGCTGGGTCTGTCAGTCTTTGACTTAATGAGACGAACATAGGGCTGTAAGGTATGGCAGTTTTCGCTTCCTCCTCGGTCATCCATGTTGATACCCTTAACGTCTTCACTGGCACGGTGTCGGAGTAAAAAGTTGTCCCGTTGTACGAGGGGCTAGTCTCGGAACTTGTCTGCGTGTTTGTTCCTTTGTCTGTTGGAGCCGCCTTACTTCTGGTGCCTTTGGACGGCCCTGGCTCTTCGTTGGTGGTCTCATTTGAAAGTTCCTCCGTGGATGAACTGGGTGTCTTCTGTTTTTGAGATTTCTTCGTTGTGTCTGCTGAGCCAGATGTTGTGGCTTTTTGTTTACCGTCTAATCCTTCGTAAACTGACCTCTCAACCCGCTTATGGACACATCGATCCAACAGCTGTCTCGTGTAAGCTGTCGTCTTCATCTGAGCCTTCGTCAGTAGCCCTATGTTCCGAAAAAGAGCTTCTGTCCCCTCTGATGCATCCTCTTGTCCGTTGCGTTCCACTCCGCTTTCTCCGCCTCGGTTGGCTCGTCCGGTACGTAGATGTCCTCGTCTGTTATCGCTCTCGTTCTCCTTCTTCTTACTCCAGAGTCGGGTAAGTCTCCACAGGAGACAGAAACTAAGTATGATCGTGAGAAGGTGTCCCAGGTAGTATAACGTTGAGACTTGCATCCTGCGAAAGATGCGGTATCTAGCCCTATCTCGCAGCGATCTAAAGGTATGGTGTTCGAGCCAACTTCTCGTAATGGTTTGACTATCCAGGCTTCTGCTATTTGCAGTGGGGTATAATTCGATACTATCTGAGTCGGAATCGGAGATTCCGAACTCGATGATGGTTTGTCTTCTTTTTTCACCTCCATTGTCCATGAAAGAGACCGCACTCTTTCCTAGGTTTGTATTGCGGTTCGAGAATACAGGCCCACTCCTGTATTTGGGTATTTAACGTGGTTTTTGAAACGAGAAGGTGTTGCTTACTATTCTAATTTGTTCAAATCCGGTATATTCTAGGGGCCCGCTCCCCTACTCTCGTTTATATTGCGGTTTTCCTAATTTTAAACTTATCGTCTGCTAGCTTGATGTCTTTTCCGCTAGTTCAGCTCGGTTTTTAAATTACTTTTATTCGCTTGGTGCCAAAACACGCTTTCCGAATGATCTAGTACCTGCATCCGAGACAGGACAATGGTGCGATCACCTCCATACCACAAAATGGATATATAAAGCGGCCGTTTCACGGTCTGAGTACTGTAACATCAAGATTGGCAGAAGAACAAGTAGATACTACAAGATGCCGTCACCACTACCATCAACACCGACTAGATGCCACACTCCGGAACCTAGAGTAGATATTCTAGACTTGGAGACGTCCCCACTATCGCCCCAAGCGAAGAAGAGAAAAACCGACGAACTACTGTGGAGGCTGTTCGGCGACTCTCCAGTAGGGAAACCACCCACACCGGGCAGAAATATACCGTTTCTGCTTGCCGGAGTCTCCGAAGAAGTAATCCCGAAGTCCATTCCGGCCCGCACAAAGAGGAAGTTCCGGACCAGAAACAAGGATGGGTCAACCACCCGTGTGCAGATAAACGGGATAACGCCACTACCGAACAAGGACCAATAAAAATGTCAATGTTTCTTTTGTATTTTTTTTTTTTACCGTTTGTAATAAATCTAATTAAGAAAAATAAATTTTTCTTTTGCTATGTAGGGGGGGATGTAACGAACCGTACGCGCTGCCTCGTCGGCGCACCCATACATTTGATTCCCCCATACCTATCCCCAGTAAACGTGATCGCCCCACTCTCCGAGAGCTGTATAAATTCACGTCCGCTAGCACAGAAAAAGACACTTTTTCCTACGGATCGTCAACCAGGCTAGTAGCTTCCAGCGTGCTGAGCTGAGTGAACACTTGACTGGCTTCTTCCTTAGGAACGACTTACCTCCAGCGTGTTGAGCTGGGTGAGACGTTCAAGGCAAGAACGTATCCGTACTACGAACGCTTCGCCTACAGCGTGCTGAGCTGGGCAACTAGCGAAGGTAGAAAGTCCTACGTCAGTTCCGCCGCATCGTGGAAGCACGAACGTTTCGTTTCTAGCGTGTTGAGCTAAACGAAACGACGGTGTTCTAGATCGAGGATTGACTGACCGCCGTCCTCCGATACCGACCCGTCCCTTCCTGTCCTGTTTTATCCCCGACTAGGACCGTAGTCCACAGAGTCCGGGATCCGTTGTAATTGCACTCCGATACCGCGGAGCGTGTTAATTAGTATACCGTAGAAGGTTCGTTACGTTCTTTCTGTCACTGTAAAGTATTTGTACATATTGTAAATAGTTGTTTTCATTAGATAAGTTTTAGCGATGTATATAGTCCAGGAATAAATATTTATTTTTACCGACCGTTTGCGTTTCCTTAATTCAGACCTTTCTTGGATAAATAAATAAAGTCCGATACAGATCCAGAACAGAAAACCGGTGACGTCCGGAAAACACGTCACATAATTTGGCGCCCGAGTAGGGACATTTGTCGAGCATAAAACTCGTAAACGTGTCCAACGGCATGGCTATTATGTTGATAGGTCTATTTGTCTTCCACTTGTTCTCTTGTACCTCTACTCCTAAATATTTTGTCACGGTAGTGTTTCTGATGAATCTGTAGGGAATAATTTCAGTCGAATAGGGTTCCGGAGACATAGACAAACCCATGCACGTCAGCCGGACCAGTGGGGCCACCTCTTTATATGACTTCATTGAAGATGACATTAGATATTTAGCTAAGGATACCATCGATACACTGTCACGTATCGTCGGCCCTCTGGTCATGGCCCCGAGTGCTCCCGTCGCCGCTGGGTCTGTCAGTCTTTGACTTAATGAGACGAACATAGGGCTGTAAGGTATGGCAGTTTTCGCTTCCTCCTCGGTCATCCATGTTGATACCCTTAACGTCTTCACTGGCACGGTGTCGGAGTAAAAAGTTGTCCCGTTGTACGAGGGGCTAGTCTCGGAACTTGTCTGCGTGTTTGTTCCTTTGTCTGTTGGAGCCGCCTTACTTCTGGTGCCTTTGGACGGCCCTGGCTCTTCGTTGGTGGTCTCATTTGAAAGTTCCTCCGTGGATGAACTGGGTGTCTTCTGTTTTTGAGATTTCTTCGTTGTGTCTGCTGAGCCAGATGTTGTGGCTTTTTGTTTACCGTCTAATCCTTCGTAAACTGACCTCTCAACCCGCTTATGGACACATCGATCCAACAGCTGTCTCGTGTAAGCTGTCGTCTTCATCTGAGCCTTCGTCAGTAGCCCTATGTTCCGCAAAAGAGCTTCTGTCCCCTCTGATGCATCCTCTTGTCCGTTGCGTTCCACTCCGCTTTCTCCGCCTCGGTTGGCTCGTCCGGTACGTAGATGTCCTCGTCTGTTATCGCTCTCGTTCTCCTTCTTCTTACTCCAGAGTCGGGTAAGTCTCCACAGGAGACAGAAACTAAGTATGATCGTGAGAAGGTGTCCCAGGTAGTATAACGTTGAGACTTGCATCCTGCGAAAGATGCGGTATCTAGCCCTATCTCGCAGCGATCTAAAGGTATGGTGTTCGAGCCAACTTCTCGTAATGGTTTGACTATCCAGGCTTCTGCTATTTGCAGTGGGGTATAATTCGATACTATCTGAGTCGGAATCGGAGATTCCGAACTCGATGATGGTTTGTCTTCTTTTTTCACCTCCATTGTCCATGAAAGAGACCGCACTCTTTCCTAGGTTTGTATTGCGGTTCGAGAATACAGGCCCACTCCTGTATTTGGGTATTTAACGTGGTTTTTGAAACGAGAAGGTGTTGCTTACTATTCTAATTTGTTCAAATCCGGTATATTCTAGGGGCCCGCTCCCCTACTCTCGTTTATATTGCGGTTTTCCTAATTTTAAACTTATCGTCTGCTAGCTTGATGTCTTTTCCGCTAGTTCAGCTCGGTTTTTAAATTACTTTTATTCGCTTGGTGCCAAAACACGCTTTCCGAATGATCTAGTACCTGCATCCGAGACAGGACAATGGTGCGATCACCTCCATACCACAAAATGGATATATAAAGCGGCCGTTTCACGGTCTGAGTACTGTAACATCAAGATTAGCAGAAGAACAAGTAGATACTACAAGATGCCGTCACCACTACCATCAACACCGACTAGATGCCACACTCCGGAACCTAGAGTAGATATTCTAGACTTGGAGACGTCCCCACTATCGCCCCAAGCGAAGAAGAGAAAAACCGACGAACTACTGTGGAGGCTGTTCGGCGACTCTCCAGTAGGGAAACCACCCACACCGGGCAGAAATATACCGTTTCTGCTTGCCGGAGTCTCCGAAGAAGTAATCCCGAAGTCCATTCCGGCCCGCACAAAGAGGAAGTTCCGGACCAGAAACAAGGATGGGTCAACCACCCGTGTGCAGATAAACGGGATAACGCCACTACCGAACAAGGACCAATAAAAATGTCAATGTTTCTTTTGTATTTTTTTTTACCGTTTGTAATAAATCTAATTAAGAAAAATAAATTTTTCTTTTGCTATGTAGGGGGGGGATGTAACGAACCGTACGCGCTGCCTCGTCGGCGCACCCATACATTTGATTCCCCCATACCTATCCCCAGTAAACGTGATCGCCCCACTCTCCGAGAGCTGTATAAATTCACGTCCGCTAGCACAGAAAAGACACTTTCCTACGGATCGTCAACCAGGCTAGTAGCTTCCAGCGTGCTGAGCTGAGTGAACACTTGACTGGCTTCTTCCTTAGGAACGACTTACCTCCAGCGTGTTGAGCTGGGTGAGACGTTCAAGGCAAGAACGTATCCGTACTACGAACGCTTCGCCTACAGCGTGCTGAGCTGGGCAACTAGCGAAGGTAGAAAGTCCTGCGTCAGTTCCGCCGCATCGTGGAAGCACGAACGTTTCGTTTCTAGCGTGTTGAGCTAAACGAAACGACGGTGTTCTAGATCGAGGATTGACTGACCGCCGTCCTCCGATACCGACCCGTCCCTTCCTGTCCTGTTTTATCCCCGACTAGGACCGTAGTCCACAGAGTCCGGGATCCGTTGTAATTGCACTCCGATACCGCGGAGCGTGTTAATTAGTATACCGTAGAAGGTTCGTTACGTTCTTTCTGTCACTGTAAAGTATTTGTACATATTGTAAATAGTTGTTTTCATTAGATAAGTTTTAGCGATGTATATAGTCCAGGAATAAATATTTATTTTTACCGACCGTTTGCGTTTCCTTAATTCAGACCTTTCTTGGATAAATAAATAAAGTCCGATACAGATCCAGAACAGAAAACCGGTGACGTCCGGAAAACACGTCACATAATTTGGCGCCCGAGTAGGGACATTTGTCGAGCATAAAACTCGTAAACGTGTCCAACGGCATGGCTATTATGTTGATAGGTCTATTTGTCTTCCACTTGTTCTCTTGTACCTCTACTCCTAAATATTTTGTCACGGTAGTGTTTCTGATGAATCTGTAGGGAATAATTTCAGTCGAATAGGGTTCCGGAGACATAGACAAACCCATGCACGTCAGCCGGACCAGTGGGGCCACCTCTTTATATGACTTCATTGAAGATGACATTAGATATTTAGCTAAGGATACCATCGATACACTGTCACGTATCGTCGGCCCTCTGGTCATGGCCCCGAGTGCTCCCGTCGCCGCTGGGTGTGTCAGTCTTTGACTTAATGAGACGAACATAGGGCTGTAAGGTATGGCAGTTTTCGCTTCCTCCTCGGTCATCCATGTTGATACCCTTAACGTCTTCACTGGCACGGTGTCGGAGTAAAAAGTTGTCCCGTTGTACGAGGGGCTAGTCTCGGAACTTGTCTGCGTGTTTGTTCCTTTGTCTGTTGGAGCCGCCTTACTTCTGGTGCCTTTGGACGGCCCTGGCTCTTCGTTGGTGGTCTCATTTGAAAGTTCCTCCGTGGATGAACTGGGTGTCTTCTGTTTTGAGATTTCTTCGTTGTGTCTGCTGAGCCAGATGTTGTGGCTTTTTGTTTACCGTCTAATCCTTCGTAAACTGACCTCTCAACCCGCTTATGGACACATCGATCCAACAGCTGTCTCGTGTAAGCTGTCGTCTTCATCTGAGCCTTCGTCAGTAGCCCTATGTTCCGAAAAAGAGCTTCTGTCCCCTCTGATGCATCCTCTTGTCCGTTGCGTTCCACTCCGCTTTCTCCGCCTCGGTTGGCTCGTCCGGTACGTAGATGTCCTCGTCTGTTATCGCTCTCGTTCTCCTTCTTCTTACTCCAGAGTCGGGTAAGTCTCCACAGGAGACAGAAACTAAGTATGATCGTGAGAAGGTGTCCCAGGTAGTATAACGTTGAGACTTGCATCCTGCGAAAGATGCGGTATCTAGCCCTATCTCGCAGCGATCTAAAGGTATGGTGTTCGAGCCAACTTCTCGTAATGGTTTGACTATCCAGGCTTCTGCTATTTGCAGTGGGGTATAATTCGATACTATCTGAGTCGGAATCGGAGATTCCGAACTCGATGATGGTTTGTCTTCTTTTTTCACCTCCATTGTCCATGAAAGAGACCGCACTCTTTCCTAGGTTTGTATGTGCGGTTCGAGAATACAGGCCCACTCCTGTATTTGGGTATTTAACGTGGTTTTTGAAACGAGAAGGTGTTGCTTACTATTCTAATTTGTTCAAATCCGGTATATTCTAGGGGCCCGCTCCCCTACTCTCGTTTATATTGCGGTTTTCCTAATTTTAAACTTATCGTCTGCTAGCTTGATGTCTTTTCCGCTAGTTCAGCTCGGTTTTTAAATTACTTTTATTCGCTTGGTGCCAAAACACGCTTTCCGAATGATCTAGTACCTGCATCCGAGACAGGACAATGGTGCGATCACCTCCATACCACAAAATGGATATATAAAGCGGCCGTTTCACGGTCTGAGTACTGTAACATCAAGATTAGCAGAAGAACAAGTAGATACTACAAGATGCCGTCACCACTACCATCAACACCGACTAGATGCCACACTCCGGAACCTAGAGTAGATATTCTAGACTTGGAGACGTCCCCACTATCGCCCCAAGCGAAGAAGAGAAAAACCGACGAAATATACCGTTTCTGCTTGCCGGAGTCTCCGAAGAAGTAATCCCGAAGTCCATTCCGGCCCGCACAAAGAGGAAGTTCCGGACCAGAAACAAGGATGGGTCAACCACCCGTGTGCAGATAAACGGGATAACGCCACTACCGAACAAGGACCAATAAAAATGTCAATGTTTCTTTTGTATTTTTTTTTTTTTACCGTTTGTAATAAATCTAATTAAGAAAAATAAATTTTTCTTTTGCTATGTAGGGGGGGATGTAACGAACCGTACGCGCTGCCTCGTCGGCGCACCCATACATTTGATTCCCCCATACCTATCCCCAGTAAACGTGATCGCCCCACTCTCCGAGAGCTGTATAAATTCACGTCCGCTAGCACAGAAAAGACACTTTCCTACGGATCGTCAACCAGGCTAGTAGCTTCCAGCGTGCTGAGCTGAGTGAACACTTGACTGGCTTCTTCCTTAGGAACGACTTACCTCCAGCGTGTTGAGCTGGGTGAGACGTTCAAGGCAAGAACGTATCCGTACTACGAACGCTTCGCCTACAGCGTGCTGAGCTGGGCAACTAGCGAAGGTAGAAAGTCCTGCGTCAGTTCCGCCGCATCGTGGAAGCACGAACGTTTCGTTTCTAGCGTGTTGAGCTAAACGAAACGACGGTGTTCTAGATCGAGGATTGACTGACCGCCGTCCTCCGATACCGACCCGTCCCTTCCTGTCCTGTTTTATCCCCGACTAGGACCGTAGTCCACAGAGTCCGGGATCCGTTGTAATTGCACTCCGATACCGCGGAGCGTGTTAATTAGTATACCGTAGAAGGTTCGTTACGTTCTTTCTGTCACTGTAAAGTATTTGTACATATTGTAAATAGTTGTTTTCATTAGATAAGTTTTAGCGATGTATATAGTCCAGGAATAAATATTTATTTTTACCGACCGTTTGCGTTTCCTTAATTCAGACCTTTCTTGGATAAATAAATAAAGTCCGATACAGATCCAGAACAGAAAACCGGTGACGTCCGGAAAACACGTCACATAATTTGGCGCCCGAGTAGGGACATTTGTCGAGCATAAAACTCGTAAACGTGTCCAACGGCATGGCTATTATGTTGATAGGTCTATTTGTCTTCCACTTGTTCTCTTGTACCTCTACTCCTAAATATTTTGTCACGGTAGTGTTTCTGATGAATCTGTAGGGAATAATTTCAGTCGAATAGGGTTCCGGAGACATAGACAAACCCATGCACGTCAGCCGGACCAGTGGGGCCACCTCTTTATATGACTTCATTGAAGATGACATTAGATATTTAGCTAAGGATACCATCGATACACTGTCACGTATCGTCGGCCCTCTGGTCATGGCCCCGAGTGCTCCCGTCGCCGCTGGGTGTGTCAGTCTTTGACTTAATGAGACGAACATAGGGCTGTAAGGTATGGCAGTTTTCGCTTCCTCCTCGGTCATCCATGTTGATACCCTTAACGTCTTCACTGGCACGGTGTCGGGTAAAAGTTGTCCCGTTGTACGAGGGGCTAGTCTCG
This sequence comes from Ophraella communa, assembly GCA_035357415.1. Lineage (NCBI taxonomy): Eukaryota > Metazoa > Arthropoda > Insecta > Coleoptera > Chrysomelidae > Ophraella > Ophraella communa. The sequence continues at coordinate 6,127,255 of CM068979.1, read as the reverse complement.
GAACTTGTCTGCGTGTTTGTTCCTTTGTCTGTTGGAGCCGCCTTACTTCTGGTGCCTTTGGACGGCCCTGGCTCTTCGTTGGTGGTCTCATTTGAAAGTTCCTCCGTGGATGAACTGGGTGTCTTCTGTTTTTGAGATTTCTTCGTTGTGTCTGCTGAGCCAGATGTTGTGGCTTTTTGTTTACCGTCTAATCCTTCGTAAACTGACCTCTCAACCCGCTTATGGACACATCGATCCAACAGCTGTCTCGTGTAAGCTGTCGTCTTCATCTGAGCCTTCGTCAGTAGCCCTATGTTCCGAAAAAGAGCTTCTGTCCCCTCTGATGCATCCTCTTGTCCGTTGCGTTCCACTCCGCTTTCTCCGCCTCGGTTGGCTCGTCCGGTACGTAGATGTCCTCGTCTGTTATCGCTCTCGTTCTCCTTCTTCTTACTCCAGAGTCGGGTAAGTCTCCACAGGAGACAGAAACTAAGTATGATCGTGAGAAGGTGTCCCAGGTAGTATAACGTTGAGACTTGCATCCTGCGAAAGATGCGGTATCTAGCCCTATCTCGCAGCGATCTAAAGGTATGGTGTTCGAGCCAACTTCTCGTAATGGTTTGACTATCCAGGCTTCTGCTATTTGCAGTGGGGTATAATTCGATACTATCTGAGTCGGAATCGGAGATTCCGAACTCGATGATGGTTTGTCTTCTTTTTCACCTCCATTGTCCATGAAAGAGACCGCACTCTTTCCTAGGTTTGTATGTGCGGTTCGAGAATACAGGCCCACTCCTGTATTTGGGTATTTAACGTGGTTTTTGAAACGAGAAGGTGTTGCTTACTATTCTAATTTGTTCAAATCCGGTATATTCTAGGGGCCCGCTCCCCTACTCTCGTTTATATTGCGGTTTTCCTAATTTTAAACTTATCGTCTGCTAGCTTGATGTCTTTTCCGCTAGTTCAGCTCGGTTTTTAAATTACTTTTATTCGCTTGGTGCCAAAACACGCTTTCCGAATGATCTAGTACCTGCATCCGAGACAGGACAATGGTGCGATCACCTCCATACCACAAAATGGATATATAAAGCGGCCGTTTCACGGTCTGAGTACTGTAACATCAAGATTAGCAGAAGAACAAGTAGATACTACAAGATGCCGTCACCACTACCATCAACACCGACTAGATGCCACACTCCGGAACCTAGAGTAGATATTCTAGACTTGGAGACGTCCCCACTATCGCCCCAAGCGAAGAAGAGAAAAACCGACGAACTACTGTGGAGGCTGTTCGGCGACTCTCCAGTAGGGAAACCACCCACACCGGGCAGAAATATACCGTTTCTGCTTGCCGGAGTCTCCGAAGAAGTAATCCCGAAGTCCATTCCGGCCCGCACAAAGAGGAAGTTCCGGACCAGAAACAAGGATGGGTCAACCACCCGTGTGCAGATAAACGGGATAACGCCACTACCGAACAAGGACCAATAAAAATGTCAATGTTTCTTTTGTATTTTTTTTTTACCGTTTGTAATAAATCTAATTAAGAAAAATAAATTTTTCTTTTGCTATGTAGGGGGGGGATGTAACGAACCGTACGCGCTGCCTCGTCGGCGCACCCATACATTTGATTCCCCCATACCTATCCCCAGTAAACGTGATCGCCCCACTCTCCGAGAGCTGTATAAATTCACGTCCGCTAGCACAGAAAAAGACACTTTCCTACGGATCGTCAACCAGGCTAGTAGCTTCCAGCGTGCTGAGCTGAGTGAACACTTGACTGGCTTCTTCCTTAGGAACGACTTACCTCCAGCGTGTTGAGCTGGGTGAGACGTTCAAGGCAAGAACGTATCCGTACTACGAACGCTTCGCCTACAGCGTGCTGAGCTGGGCAACTAGCGAAGGTAGAAAGTCCTGCGTCAGTTCCGCCGCATCGTGGAAGCACGAACGTTTCGTTTCTAGCGTGTTGAGCTAAACGAAACGACGGTGTTCTAGATCGAGGATTGACTGACCGCCGTCCTCCGATACCGACCCGTCCCTTCCTGTCCTGTTTTATCCCCGACTAGGACCGTAGTCCACAGAGTCCGGGATCCGTTGTAATTGCACTCCGATACCGCGGAGCGTGTTAATTAGTATACCGTAGAAGGTTCGTTACGTTCTTTCTGTCACTGTAAAGTATTTGTACATATTGTAAATAGTTGTTTTCATTAGATAAGTTTTAGCGATGTATATAGTCCAGGAATAAATATTTATTTTTACCGACCGTTTGCGTTTCCTTAATTCAGACCTTTCTTGGATAAATAAATAAAGTCCGATACAGATCCAGAACAGAAAACCGGTGACGTCCGGAAAACACGTCACAAAACTGAACGGTTTACAAGAGGGTTTGCTGTTTCTAAAGTTTTAAATATTACTTTTACCCTGTTAATTCCTACTGACTTTATGTCCTTAACTTCCTTTCTTATTGCTTCATCAGTGAGTAGATAATGTCCTATTTTAATTGGGAATAACCTACCAATATTTTTTTCTTTATGTTCAACAAAAACAAAAAAAGGACTTTTGTTGCCTGGTCTATAACGATTTTCTAAATCTATTAAATGATGTACCTCGTTATTGTTTTTCTTTTTATTAATATTAATATCACCCAAGATTTTAATTCGGGCGGCTCTTCGCCGCCCGTTTTTCCCCCTATATTCTATTAACTATAATTAGCGGTTTTTATATTTGATTGTTATTTTGTTTTATTAGTAAATAATAAGTAAACAAGTGTTAATTGCTACTTGTTGATAAACTATAAGTATATACCTATGCAAAGTAAAGCCAAAATTCGTAAAATCACACACACTCGAATACGTCCACTCACTAAGACTGTCGAATTCGAACTGGACTTGCACAATAAACTAAGGTCCGGATTTGGGTGTTTGCCCGATTCCAGTCTTATAATTTGCTGGATTTTTTGTTTGATAGCACGGGTATATGATGTTTTCGTGGGGGAATTGGACCCGGAGGGTCCCGGTGAAATTACGGGAGAAATTCCGTAAATTCTATGTTTCTGCTGGTAGCAACTACCCAAAAAAGTAAAAATAATTGTTATGAAAACAATAAACACTTGGCAATTAGGAACTAATTAAAAATCGACTATACCCTACGAAGGCTAACACTCGAATTTAAATAAGCTTGTGTCCAATCGATATTGTCAAATTTAGAAGTAAGTTTATTCTATCAATTATACATTAGCATAATATTTGAGGTTATGTATTCAAGACATTGAAGCGTTCAACTTTCTGAAAGCTCTTTCTATTTGTTTTGAAAAGTAAGGTTATGTTGTTCTATCAATTATACCTTAGCACAATATTTGAGGGTGACTTTTTTACTGTTATTTTTATCGTATAAAAGGGCTACCTTCCAGAACCCCTGGTTTCATCCATTGTGTGGTATTCCATCTTGCTTCTGAAAGATTTGATAAAATGTTAGTGTATTTAGCCGTTACTATAAATTTGGTTCAAAGTTCTTTTAACAGTCACTTAAAATAAGTCAATTAGTAAATGTACAGTTCCACAATCACATAAAGAGGAGTAGTCTAATAAACTAATTGCTATTGTCCAATAGTAGCACTGAAAAGTGCATATAAATTGGCAAATGTCCAGTAACGAAGCTAAAAAGTGTATAAATATTAATATTATCCCGTAATAGCACTAAAAAGTGCCTATATTTAGTCTATAAATTATTGTTCTTGATAAATTCACTATTTCTGTCTTGTTATTATTATTTTTCTTGATGTTATCACTATTTCTCTTTATTTTCCTGAAATGGATAGGTCTTGAAAACACTGGTTTTATGTCGCTGAAGACTGGGAGCATTTTGATGCTCAAGTGTAGAGTGCGGGAACTCGACTGACTGCTTAGCCTAATTTGTACAAGCCCGAAGCGAAGGGTTCATATACAGTCTTTAGGATATCGATTCCCGCGCCCCTTTTTCAACCACCCCCGGTCCTCCTGGTACCGGTCTGTACAAATATCAGTTTTTCGGTTCAAAGAACAGACTTGTTGTCTTGTCCGTTGAACCAGTTTAATGCTAGGCATCTTTTTCTGGTGTCCTCTTCTTGTTGTCTCTCTCGGTTTGGCAGGCTTCATTGGTCATCTCGAGTTATCCGATTAGATCGGCCTCGTCTTTTTCTTTGGGTCATCTTCTTCTTGTTGTACCTGTAACATACTTAGATTTTGATTAGTGTGGTAGAAGCTGGTGCTTCGGTGTAACGTACTAACACTGCCCATCGCCCGGGTCGTAATCTAGCAGGTACCTGAGTTCCGCATTTGGATGGTCTTCAAGTCTGGCAAAACCTATCTCCGCTTTATTATTCATAAGATCTAGGATTCTTTGGAATTCCAGATCTCTCAAGATGTATTGGTTGCGAACGTACCACGGTGCGTTCACTGCCTGTCGGATACATAGGTTCTGCTGAACTTGTACCATGTTCCTGTTGGTTCTACATGTTTGCCCCCAAGCCAGGGATGGGTATGTCAGGATCGGCATGATTACGGTCCGGATGAGCAGCAGTTTTGTGCGCAGTTGAAGGTCGCTGTTGCGTCCTATCAGGCACTGTAGTTGAGACCTTGCTGTTTTAGCTTTCGCTACTACCGTTTGGACATGCTCTTTGAAAGTCAGCCCTTTGTCAAGGGTGACTCCCCCAAGTACTTCGCCGTGGGACCCCATGAAACTCTCTGCTCGCTGAGTCTCACTTCTTCTGGTGTTGGTTGTCTTCTTTTTTGACACAGTATGGCCTGTGTCTTGTCTGCGTTGATTTTTATTTTCCATTTTGTACACCATCTTTCTACAAGGGTAGCTGCTTCTTGTAGATATCTGGATACCAGGCGGGAATGCGTGCTACGCGCTGATATTGCTGTGTCGTCAGCGTTCAGGGATAACCTGGTGTTCATTGTTTTTGGTATATCCGCTGTGTAAATGGTGTACAGCAAGGGTGAAAGAACTGCTCCTTGTGGCACCCCAGCTTCCAATTTCATGTATCTGGTGGTTGTGTTGTTGATCTTAACTCTGGAGAGTCTTCCATCAAGGAAGGATGCTATTAGTTTTACTAGGGATCTCGGGATGCCAAACTTGTCCATTTTGAAGAGTAGACCATGCCACACTCTGTCGAACGCCTTGCTTACGTCCAGTAGAACAATGCCAGTGATTTGGTTTCTGCTGAAACCTTCACTGATGTGCTCCACCACCCGCAAGACTTGGTGCTCTGTAGAGTGGTTTGCTCTGAAGCCAAACTGTTCGTCTGGGATTAAGTTGAGGTTGTCGCAAATGCGTTGAAGTTTCTTCTTGATAACCCTCTCGGCTATCTTGGACGTCGCAGGCAGTAGGCTGATCAGCCTGTAGTTTTGCTTCGTCCTCTAACGAACATACATCACATTCGTAGAGTTGTCCTGTAGTATGTACCTCCGTAATATGATTATTTAATGTCTCGATACTGGGGAAATCTTCCCCACAAGATTTGCAGGTTACCGATTTTTCGACATTGTGTGAGCGTCTGTGATTTGTCAAGCTACTTTTCAATCCAAAGGATTTAGAACAAATATCACATTGCGAAAATGCCCATTGTGAGCAAAAGCTTTATCACAAATATTAGATATAAAATCTTTTGACAGTGTGTGTAAGCATCTGTGTATAACGAAACTACTCCTTAAACCAAAGGTTTTCGAGCAAACATCACATTTAAAAGGCTTTTCGTTATGCGCCCTTACGTGATTTCTAAAGTGTCCCTGTTCTCGAAATGATTTAGAGCACACATTACATTTAAACCTTCTCAGTGTCTGTGTATCTGGCCTAGAGCTTGGACCTGCCTCATCTAAGGAATGTACTTGTGCCTGGACTTCAATAATAGTTAATGGAAGTTCTGAAATATTTTCTGCATTATTATCGGCTTTATCAGTATTGACCGAGAAAGAAATCTTACCTGATAGTTCCCCAGCTGATTCTTCTTCATCTTCTAAAACGTCTTGATCCATAATTTGATCTTTTTCTTCTGAAATATTTTCTGCATTATTATCGGCTTTATCAGTATTGACCGAGAAAGAAATCTTACCTGATAGTTCCCCAGCTGATTCTTCTTCATCTTCTAAAACGTCTTGATCCATAATTTGATCTTTTTTTTCTGAAATATTTTCTACATTATGATCGGCTTTATCAGTATTGACTGAGAAAGAAATCTTACCTGGTTGTTCCTCAGTTACTTCCTCAGATTCTGAAACTGCAGCGTCCATGTTTTGTACATCTTCTGAAATATTTTCTACATTATGATCGGCTTTATCAGTATTGACTGAGAAAGAAATCTTACCTGGTTGTTCCTGAGTTTCTCCCTCAGAGTCTGAAACGTGTGTTACTTCCATTGGATCATTTTCTGAAATATTTACTGCATTATGATCGGCTTAGAATTATCTCTTATTTTATGATTAAATATTAATAATTGTGTTTTATTTGGATTGAGACAAATTCTGCATTTTAAAAGGTACTCCAAAAATTTGTTGCATAGGGATTGCAAATTCTTCATTATCTCGTTAAGACCCCTGCCATGAGATATGAGCGCTTTATCATCAGCAAATTGTAGAATATATTTTTGTGGATTTATTACCGGAAAACATACTGAGTAAATGTCATAATTATAAATATTATATAACAATTGTGATAAGGGAGAACCTTGCGGTACTCCTTTAAACATAGTAAATTGCCGGGAAAGAACATTATTATATTCCACACATATCTTGCGGTTTTCAAGGAATACCTTTACTAACCATATTAAATAGTGGGGACACTTGATTAAAAATAATTTGTAAAGTAGACCAGCATGCCAGACGCTATCGAAAGCTTTTTTGATGTCTAAAAATAGAGCTGCTGAATGATTACCCTGTATGCTGTGAAGTTGGACATTGGAAGTTAATGATATTAGGGGTTGAAGAGTAGAGTTGTTGTTTTTGAAGCCGAACTGATACACTGGAATCGTGTTGCTAAGTACCGAATTTAATTTTATTTTAATTAATTTTTCAAAATTTTTACTTATAACTGGTAATAGCGTTATGGGTCCCTAATTATTAACATTTTGATGATTTGTATTCGGTTTTGGAATTGTTATGTTTATACCGCTTTTCCACTCTGATGGAAAATATTGATTTTTTAGGCAATAGTTGTAAACTTTTATTATGTATAAATGGATTGTATGGCTAAATTGTCTCAAAATATATCTAGGTATATTGTCTTATCCCGGAGTGGTGTTTTTTCCCGAATTTAGTACATTAAAATATTCATCTTCTTATAAATCAGTTATTTCTCTGAAAACCGTTGGAGTGTTAAAAAAGTCGTTGTACCAATTCATGACGTGCGTGTAATGATTTTCATCGAAGTTATTATTTATCAGTCCAGTCAATTATTTATAAAAAAATAAACTTTAAAAATACATATTTTTATAAAATTATTGTTTCAACGATTTTGTTAAAACATTTAAAAAATTGTGCAAAAATATGAAAGAGTTAATGTTAAATTAAACATTTAGAATAATTTTGGTATACAAAAACTGTTTTTTGTAGAAATATCGTGTTTATAAAACAACAATATAAATAGTGAAAAAGTGAATTTTTTATGAGATTCTTTCAGAAAAGCGTAATTTCCCACTATTTTTTGGTTTAAAAATGATAAAAGTGAGTAAGTACACCGATTATTTTCATAACATTTTCAAAACTGTGAATTACCGGATTGTTCAACGGAACCGAAAAAATACAAAGATTTAAATAATCACAAAATAAATGGAAACGTTATGATACGATTATAACTTCAAAATGGTTGAAAATGCCAAAATATATTGAAAGATAATGGGCAACGTCAACAAGACCAATTAAAACAGCAAATTTTGACGTTACGGTTGTTGACGATCAGCGCTCTCTGCAGTTTAGCCGCATCGTAACTTAAAACATAATCTCCAATCCCAGTTAAAATTCTAGGTTGAAGTATTTTATAACCAAAACTATGCGGTGACGAGTACGAATACCAAATGTTTTTACGCGAACACGAATATTTTATACACACGTGTGCTATATCGCCCGAATGTCAAATATTTGTTGACGAGCAACGCAAGTATGGAGCCGCCTTTATAAACGATGGGACTAACTTGTGGAATGAGCTTAACCCTAGCCTCCTAGAATTATATAGGGTTCATGTTTGATAGTTAGTTGTCAATTATAATACGCTGTGAATAAACTGATTTATCCGAAACCATTCTAAGTTATTAGAAATTAGAATATATCTCATGGCGCAGTCACAGTAAATTGAATAGATCGTAATTACAAGCATAAAATTCAACTTGGACAATGCCTAGGAAGAGTTTGCGGTCTACAGTTTCGAACCAAGTAGAGGAACAATCACAAGAGAGAATTAACTTGCTACAAGATGCAGTTTCGTCCACACAGAAAAGTATGAAATTATTAGAGGAAAATACTAATGATTCTATACTGCGGATAGAAGATAATATGCAAAAGCAAAGTTTTTCCTTGCAAAATATGATTGATTCTCTTTTATCTCAAATTAGTCCCAAAGAAAATGGAACAAACAAAACAAGTACTAGTCAAGAAAACAACTCTCAAAATATTACTACTAGTTCGGGTTCATCAAAAATGTCTGCAAGACATCTGTCTAACGCAGTTCCCAATCCTGAAAAACTTGTGGAATCATTAACTTATTCCCAATTCAGAGAATTGCGACGAAAATTTGAAAACTATATAATTTTTCAAAAGTTAGAATTTACATCAGGAAAACATGTATTGGCTTTCTGTGATTTTTTTTAAATCAGGAGATGTCTCATGTTGTTAGACTGGTTATGAAATGTGAAGACAGAAATGATTTGTCAATACAAATTCTGCTAAATATGCTGGACATGGTAGAAAACTCAAGGCTATAAAAATTAAAAGAGAAATTAATGAGCTACAATTTCACTGCAAAATGGACACAAGGTTCTGAATACAAAATCGCCAGTTAATATCCCCTTAGATGAGGAAATGTTCGGGGAAGATTCTAGTCTCCACGTCAAATCTTCAGTATTCAGCAAGTTGCTTTGGTGGACAATACTGAAGAATTATCAAGAACATCTCACATACAAGACTCTTTACTGGAGTATGTGAAACAATGTGCTAGACAAGATTTTGTATACGACAATCTGGAAAAAATCATTTAAAAAGGATTTCCGGAGTCCGAAAGTAAGTTAGATATACGAATAAAACCATTCTGGAGCATCCGTGATGAATTGAGCTACGAAGATGGTTTAGTTCTTAAAGGATGTCAAATTGTAATACCTACATCTTGTAGAAAAATGGTATTAGAGAGATTACATTACCAAGGAATTGAGCGTACAAATCATCGTGTGTTCCGTTACGCGATGGTTGGATTCGAAGAAAATACCTCGCCGTTCAGATTCCATCATTCCTCGACTTCGACTCTTTCCGGGAAATGGGCGAAGATGCAAAAATCACACAATATATTATCGTAGAGTAGTTGTAGACGGAGTGGTGAACTAAACCAATACCCAAATACAACTTGAATACATTTTGGATTGTATTAATTTAAAATAAAAGTACAAAAGTATAAGATGAAATCACAATTAATAAATACAAAAAGTACAAAAAGAAAAGATTAATTACAAAAAGCACACAAGAAAAAAAAAGTAAATTACAAAAATAGAAAAAAAAAATAGAAAAATTAACCCCAAAACAACTTAACCAAAATTTACAAAGTTTAACACGAATTAGAATACAAACATTAAGAATAATAAAAAACTCTTCGTTTCAACGTAACTTCCAAGTTTATTTGAAAAATTTTAAATCACAATGACGGCCGTTTCGCTAAGAAGCATCGTCAGATTGACATTTAAGTTACATTTTGTTTGTTTGTAGCTAGGTACCTGATGTTTAGGTAGTATTAAGGCTAGACCAAGTATGTAAGTAATAAGACATAACAATATTAAAGCCTAGATGTCAATAGCCCTAAGGGGCTATTTTGATCTACTTTATTTTTAATTTAACTTTGACTTTTGAATTTATTTGGTTTAATGTCTCTAATAACCTAATCATTACAAAATCAGATAAAGGTAACTCAACAGTAATTTTAAAAAAAGAAGATTATAAATCTAAAGTGAATAATTTCATAACGTCAAGTAATGTCAAAATTCTAAAAAAAGATCCCACTCAAAAATTTTCTAATCAAATAAGAGAACATATAAATGATTCAAATTATCTATTAAATGACTATGATAAAAAATACCTAGTAAATAAAAATCCTCAATGTCCAGAATTATATGGAACTATTAAATTACATAAAGAGTCAAAACCGATTAGACCAGGAGTTTCGTATGTTAACACTCCTAATACAAAGGTAGCTAAAAAATTAAATACTATTTTAAATAATTATGGATACACATCTAAATATTCAGTAAAAAATTCATTAGATTTGATAAAAAAATTAAATAACTGTAAATTACAAAATAATACTAAATTAGTATCGTTTGATGTAAGTAATATGTTCTCTAAAATACCTCCTAAAGAATGTATAGTTCTTGTTAAAAAGCTATTAGATGAAAGAAATATCCATCCAGGTATAATACCAGATATAATTGACCTATTTAATGTATGCATTAGTCAAAATTATTTTACTTTTGATAACAAAGTATATATTCAAAATAAGGGTCTTCCAATGGGAAGTCCTATTTCTCCAATTTTAGCAAATATTTTTATGGATAACTTAGAAAACATAATCTTTAATTCTAGTTATAAAAACAATATTGTATTTTGGTAAAGATATGTTGATGATGTGTTAGCAGGATTTGTAGGTAGTGAATGACAGCTAGATATATTTTTTAATTATATAAATACCTTACATCCTAAAATTAATTTTACTTTAGAAGTTGAAGAAAATAATTTAATTAATTTTCTAGATTTAAGAATTGAAAAAGTTAATAATTCATTAAATTAATCAATATACAGAAAACCTACACAAACAGATGTAACCATACCATATAATTCAAATCATCCTATAACGCATAAATTAGCAGCTTATAATTCTATGATACATAGAGCATTTTCAATTCCAATGGACAATTAACTTTGATAAAGAGATTAGTATCATAAAACAAATAGCTACTTCTAATGGCTATCCAATTCATTTAATAAATAAATTAATTAATAAGAAAGAACAGAAAGTGTCACTACAACTAATATTTCCTAAACAAACTAAAGAAATATTTCCAATACAATTTCAAAAATAATATCTACGGCAACATCAGCATTAATATCATTTAAAACACAAAATAATGTTGGTACAAAATTGTTAAATGTAAAATCAAAATTACCCAAATTAAAAAAATCTGGTACAAAATTAATTGTCCAGAATGTAATGCTGTATATATAGGTCAAACACAAAGAAATTTTGAAGTAAGGTTTAATAAACACTTAAGAGCATATAGATTAAAACAACCAGATAAGTCAAATTATGCAAAACACCTACTTGAACATTCAACCTCACTATTACACACCAATGACATCCAAATACTACACACTTGTGATAAAAAACAAAATTTAGATTTCCTTGAAGAACTTGAAATAAAAAGACATCTAGCAGATCCACAATTTAAAGTTGTTAATGAACAAATAAATCTTCTAGGCTTTAATATTGTTATGTCTTATTACTTCCATACTTGGTCTAGCCTTAATACTACCTAAACATCAGGTACCTAGCTACAAACAAACAAAATGTAACTTAAATGTCAATCTGACGATGCTTCTTAGCGGAACGGCCGTTATTGTGATTTAAAATTTTTCAAATAAACTTGGAAGTTACGTTGAAACGAAGAGTTTTTTATTATTCTTAATAAGATAGACTTCCAAAAAGTAAGAGTGAGTACAATAAATTTAAGAATACAAACAATTTGTGATGGATACAAATTGTTCCATATAGCTGACCGATTTTTCTTTCTGTGCAACCACGATGGACAAAGCCGTGCTACAGAAAGTCCCTACGCATTCTATTACCCTAAATTGTTCACAATTAAACACCCTAACACCTCGTTGCCGTGTCCGTCTTACCGAAGACAAAAGTTGCGTTTAAAGCCGCAAGATTCCCGTGGAAACCAACGTATGGATTCTTGGTAGGCGTCTCTCGGGAATTTATTTCTGTTTGTGCAGAGATAAAAGCCCTCGAGCATCGACGAACTAGAGCTCTTCTTTCTTGAATGTAAAATGCACTGAAAAGTGCTATTTTGTTTTAGTTAAATTCTTAAATATAGAAATTGTGTTGTGGTTCCCTTCACAACTTAGAAAAATACCAGAGTAGGCTGTAGTTGACTAGTAATTCTCAAATGTCTTCTTAATTAACTTGGAAATTTTTATATCAGTCTTAATTTTTCACTTTCACTGAATATTATATGCCAAATATTTGCCCAGGTCAAAAGTTCGTTGGTTAAAACGTTCTTAAGTCTGTTGTAGTGCTAAAAGGTACCAGCTACGGCTCAAACTGTAATATCAGGATCGTTTAAGTACTAATAAGTACTAAAGACTTTATAAAATTCTGCTCTTAGATTATTACGACGATTTAATTCATTAATATATAACAAATCTGTACTGAAAAGTACACTTAACAACTAGAGCAATAGCTAAAAGAGAAAACCTATCGTACTCGCGATATACTAAACTTCGAACAAAAGCTAACACTGAAAATATACTGGAAATATATAAGTTGAAACGACGATGTACGCTCTCTCAACTGCGAGAATCAACTGGAGTCTCGCGGAATCGAATCGAATCGAATATGCGATAGAAATTTGGTGGAGATTTGATTATGTACTACGAGGGTTAGAGAATAAATAGAAAAGCCCTGATTAGGATTTAAGATCCTCTACAGGGCTGGGGTGGCGTTTTTTGTGTGGAAGTCGCGTTGCCCTGGGTGAGTTGAGTGGTTGGGACATAGATATAGATAATGGGGGTAGCGAGGCTTGGGGGTTTGGCTCGGAGTATTCGCAGAGAACGGGCCCAAATTTGGGCGTCGATTGGACATCGTGGGGAGTCGGGTACAGACCTATGGCTGTATTGTTCCCTTCCTGTCAGGCATTCGGTAAAGTGTTATAGGGAAACCACAGAAAACCTATAACCTGACAGAGCGCCGGGGAGGAGTTTGCGGGGTAGTTCGAGGAATTGAGAAGATTCCTCGAAGGAGTTACCCGGGTTTTGTTGAGTAAAGATTGATATATTGTTGTATCCCCCGGGAGCGGGGATGGTGTTGAGGGGTGATCCCCGGAGTGGGTTTTAGCGAATCGCTAGGGGTGATGTGTCGAGGAATACTTCGTATTCCTCGGGGAGGGTATCTCGGGGGGTTGCTTGAAGTAAGCGGAGTGGGAGATAGGGGTTTTTTTTCTTTGGTTTACGAGAGCGGCGATTGATTTGCCAAGGGAGTTTAGGGTATTTTTGGCCTGGGTGTTGTCGGAGAGAAGGGTGCGCTGGACGTAGCGAGATTGGAGGTCCATCAAAATCTAGGGAGTTAGGAATCTATTCTCTCCTGGGAACAGGAGAGAATGTGAATTGGGCTTGGTTGCCCGATTGAAGAATGGTACAGTTAATGCCGTACGAAACAGGCAGTAACCGGTTAAGAGTTTGAGCGACAATATCGTGAGAGTGGGGGACGGCATTCAGGAGAGCGGTGGCTAAGACTTCGATAAGTCTCTGGGTTTGGGGGTGGAACTCAAGGAGTTTCTTGGGGCGAGGTAAGGTAAAAGGTGCGGTTTTTTGAGGGAGGATTGGGTGTTCGGTGCGTTTTGGGCATCTAGGATCAAAGGCGGGGTGAGGGCCTTTGCAATTAGGGCAGGAGGGGGAAAGGGTTTTTTGCAGGATTCGGCCTTGTGGCCTGGATCGCCACAGATGGGGCAGGTGGGGGCTTTTGATCTGCACTCGGCAGACAAGTGTTCTAATTTGGTGCACTTAGTGCAATACTTGCATATTGTAGGAAGTGCGTTGGAGTTTGAGGCCTCACAAGGATGATTGAGGCCTTGAAATTTGATGCCTTGGGTCAAGGCGCGGTGGAAATGTGCTTGTTAGGGGTGATGACTCTCATCATCGATGTTGGAATATCATTTGCTCTGGAGATGATTTATCTGAGATGGCTTTGTCTACATTTCTGCAGACAAATGATAAATTAGGCTTTTTAGAATTTGGCTTTGAGGGGTTCCTGGGGTTAGAGTTTAGGGGAATACAGCAGAAGGCGGCATCACCGGAGAAACGACGGATTTTAGCTTCGAGCTCCGTCGACTCGATAAGAGAGGTGGTTTTGAGGAGGGCCGTTTTGTTGAAGTTATACCTCAACGATTTGATTTGGCCTTTAAGGATTTCATATTTGTTTAAAAAGTTGAATAAAAGTTTCTGGCTGGCCAGATCATTAGGAATTTTACGGAGGTTGTAAGTTTTAACGGGTTGGGTTGGGTTGTGTTGTTTGGGTGGTTGGGGTTTTGGGTTTAGAGGTACTTGGAGTCTGGGTATTTGGTTGGGTGGATGGTGGTTGTTGGGTTTGGTTAGGTTAGGTTAGGTTAGGTTCTGTGGGATCGATCGGATAATCCCGATGGGCTTCGATCGCGGAGGGAGGAGTACCGGTTCCTTACGGAAGCGGCATAGGAATAGGTGGGGGAGGTGGGACGGGATTTGTGAAGTAGAGCTTGTTTTAGCTCTAGGTTTTCGGCTTCCATGATGGACATTTTTTTGTTCAGTTCTTTGATTTGTCTGGTAAGGTCTTGGATCATATAGCTGGAGAAATTAAGGCTGGGTTCATCTTGGGAGGAGGGGATGGGGATTAGTTTTGATTTAGTGGAGCGGGTTTGTATGGGGGATGTCCTGGAGTTTGAGGACATTTGGAATTCGGGAAAGAAGAGGTTAGTTGTTTGGGAAGGGTTGGGGTTTCTGCCGAGGAGTTGAGGACTCCCCGGCTGGTGTAGGGTGATATTTGGTCCGTGTGGATGTAGTTTTTTTGCTTAAGGTATGATAGAAAATGGTTATTTGTGGTTTTGGAAAAATTTTAAAAATTGGAGGAAAATTCTTGACCATTTTGAATCGTTGCCTGCGTTTCGCTGTGTTCCAAAACAAGCCCCACGTGACGGGCACCATGTTGCGTTACGCGATGGTTGGATTCGAAGAAAATACCTCGCCGTTCAGACTCCATCATGCCTCGACTTCGACTCTTTCAGGGAAATGGGCGAAGATGCAAAAATCACACAATATATTATCGTAGAGTAATTGTAGACGGAGTGGTGAACCAAACCAATACCCAAATACAACTTGAATACAATATTTTGGATTGTATGAATTTAAAATAAAAGTACAAAAGTATAAAAGTGAAATCACAATTAATAAATAGAAAAAGTACAAAAAGAAAAGATTAATTACAAAAAGTACACAAGAAAAAAAAAGTTAATTACAAGAATAGTTCTTGAAAAGTGACGGGCGCCATGCACAATGTCCTGTTCTGATTCTAATTACTTTAGTGATATGTCTTCTATCTTTATAGGGAAATTGAATGAACCAAGGAGACTTGGGCAGATTATTCGCTATTTTACTATAGAAGGAAAAAATTTGATTTTTTTGAATTCCAATCTTGAGTCCATCGAGTCCAAATTAAATTTTTGGTATGGGTCAAATAATTTAAATAGTGAAGTTTGACATTAGCTGGTGCATTTAGTGTTCTTCCTAGGTTTGCCAATGTATCTGCCACTTGATTTCCTTTAATGTCAGAATGACCTGGGATCCATGCTAAAATAATATTAAAGTTTTGATTATTAGCTTCTATAATGCCTCTTTTGGATAAAAAGGAGGATACTTCAGTTTCCATAGAATATTTTGTCTTCCCAATCTTCTGGATGGCACTTTTGGAGTCAGATAAAATTATGGATTTTCTTATGTCATTCTTGAGAATAAATTGAATAGCATGATTTATAGCAATTATCTCGGCATAGCAAATTTGGGTATGATCAGGGAGTTTACTCGAGTATGAATATTCAAGGTCAGGGCAATAAACACCAAAACCCACTAAGCCCTTAGTGTCAACTGACCCATCTGTGAAAATCTTAGTGTGAAGAGGATTAATCTGGGATAATATATGAAGTTGAGTAAGTGCATGTTCATTTTCTCTATTAGAGTTAATATTCTGAGTAGGGATAGAAGCTAGTTGGTATTCTAGTTCAAAATTGTGACAGGGGAATAGATCACTAGTAAATAAATTGGGATATTTTTTAAGATTGTTTTTTAAATTTATTAGAGAGGGGTAATTCTCAATATCCAAACTGTAGTGATGAATTTGGATAGCAGATTCTAGTTCATCTAAAGCCATGATAATAGGGTTATTAATAAGCATTAAATTTTTGAGGATGAATTTGGAATTTAGTGAGTCCCATCTATATTTTAGGGGGATTTGACCACTTTCACTTAATAGGGCAAGGGTAGGAGTAGATTTCATACACCCAGTAATGATACGGATACTTTGAAATTGTAATTTGTCCATTTTTTTGATCACTGACTTGGGACAATCCATGAAATTTTGACAACCATAATCTAAATGGCTTTGAATCAGGCCATTATGAACTATCTGTAAAGTCTTTGGATCACTTCCCCAATAGGTCCCACACAGAGCTCTCATGACATTCAAACTTCTACTTACTTTTAATTCAATTAGATCAACATAAGAATTCCATTTTAAATTTTTTTGGAGGATCACCCCCAGATATTTGACAGAGTTGACCCATTTAATTTTTTGTCCATTGAATATTATATTGGAAGGTAATAGCTTCTTATGACTCTTTTGAAATATAATCGCTGAGGATTTGTTATGTGATAGTTTGTAACAGTACCTGTTAACATTTTAAGCACCTGGTATCCTAAATATTAAATTCAATTAGTACCGCTAGCTGCTCCATCTATCCTAAAACATTTTTAATAATAAAATAATGAATACAGTCTCTATAATTATAATTGGAAGTTCAAAGTAGCTACGCTACGAGGTGTACTAATGAGTTGGCATTATCGAGTTCCAGAGGTTTTAATAATTATTCGAGTCTCATTTTCTTCTATTGATTTACTGTCATATACAGAAAGTTGGAATATAAAACAGTAAACTAGAGGCAACTTTTTAGTAAACTAGAGGCAACTCTTTAATTGAAGAACCAGAAAAACCAGAAGCATCTCTTGAATTTGGAGATTCCGTAAACTTGAACAGCTTGTAAACTGTAAATTCTTAACTGGATTATCTCTACAACTGGGGCAGATCATCCCTCCACTAGTGATCTTCCATAATCATTTGGAACCACCTAGACAGTGCCGTAGCGACCCCAAGGTGCGGCGAAGGATCGTCCACTATCGTAACAGATAAGTTTATTGAGATCTATCAAGTTTACTGTTCCCATATTTTTTCTCTTTTATTTCCGTGTATATCTATCTATATCGTCAACTGTATTAGCATAAGTATTTTTAAAGAATTGTTTGCGGATTATTTTGTTGTAACGTATTCTCTACCTCATTAATTTCAGCACCAAGGAAATCTTATTATCTTTTACATGTTTGTACCTTTTCAATTCAGTTTTTTATCTTCATAGACAGTTTTTTCTGACATCTTTCTGTCATCTCATGATACTTATTTAAATAACTCAGCTTAAAACAACTTTCTTCAGTAGTATCATAAAAAATAAAAAGATTTCAGTGGCGCCCTTATAATTTCTTAAAGAAACAAATATTGTACAATAGTCAGAGCTAATGAACTTACTCACCCCTAGCCGAGGTATTTAACTATCATAATTCTTGTGTGATAAACATTTATAAATTCTGTAAATTATTGAAGTATCTTTTATAACTAATTAAAGACGAAATTAAGCTTAATGTTTGTTTTATTGTAAGTTACATTTTTTCTTTTGGTATATTGTTATTTTTTTAAAAAAGTTAACTAAATATTTTTATAAATTCACTATCAACAGGTAACTAATATTACAGATTGTCGCCCAACGCACAAATTATATTACAAATTGGCGCCCAACCGCTGGTTTCATTTTTTCTCTGACTGTACAATAATTTTTTCTTTGGGAAATAGTTTTTCCATTCGAGAAAAGTACTTGGTGCATATATCTACATATTATTTTTTTTTCATAAATCATTTTTTTAAATATCTTCAATATTAATATTACGTAATTAATTTTTTTTAACTATCTTAAATATTTTTATAAACAGTTCAATTTCCTTTGATTTTTCCTATTGTGTTTTTAATACCTATATTATCCCTCATGTACAACACTGATAAATATATTTATTTGCTTAACTATATTGATTGTTAAAATTTGTAGCAAACAGTTTATTTCGACGATAATAACTTGTACTTTTTATTGCTTATTTAAATAGGTACCAGTTTTTTGTTTTTTTGGTTAATGAATTTAAAATAGAAATTTGAATATTAGCGTGATTTTAAAAATAACCTTGGTAATTTATATTGAAGTAGTTTGATTTTTATTCGTTTGCGACTGGTTTTTTGTCTTTCTTTTCTTCTTGACAATTAGGAAAGTTTTGCATTTTTAAAATATTTAATATTTTTACAATTTTCTTTTGAATTAAAATGAAAGCAGAATATTTGAAAGCACATGAACTTGTTTATGAAGTTTCATTGTTTGATGTAGAGGTTCCTTCAAAGGTAGAGGAGTTACGTAAGCTTTTTAGAGGTTTAAGGGCACAACAATCCGCTGATAGGTCGTTTAAGGAGGGTGTAAATTCATATCCTTTCGAGGATGATTTAAACGAAATTAATACAACATTAAAGGAACTTAAATCGGAAATAGATTCTTTTAGTGGTAATAAATTAGATTCAGCTTATAAGAGAATTTCAACGAGGTTAATTCATGTAAATGGTAGGATACATAGAATGAATGTGTCAGATAATGAGCAAAATAAAAAGCAGGGTATTTTAAAAAGTAAGGTTTTAATGTTAGAAGCAGATTTAGATATAAAAATTCCGGATCCGATTGTCACTAGCAATCCATCCACTTTGGGAAGTGATGCGCAAAGTAATGTTATCAAATACAATGACATTCATAAATGGGACATTTCTTTTGATGGTACAGGTTCACTTCATGATTTTTTGTCGAAAATAGAGTTGCTGAAAAATTCTCGAGGTGTGTCAGATGATTATTAAATTTATTAAATGTTTTGAATTTTTTAAAGGGTCAGCATTAGTTTGGTTTTTATCTATTAAAAATAAAGTAACTTCTTGGTCACACATTGTATCTAAACTTAAAGACGATTTTTTGCCTTGCAATTACCAGTTTAATTTAGAGTTAGAAATTAACAACAGAATGCAAACAGTTAATGAGCCAGCACATTTATTTATTGCACAAATGGAAAACATGTTTAGTAGATTAGATATAATACCGGACGAAGAAAGTAGGGTTACCAGAATTAGGCGAAATTTGTTACCATTCCATGTCTCTCAGTTAGCTTTGCACTCACCTAAAACTATTGATGAGTTAAGTAATCTTTGTAAACGGATTGAAGAATCACAGCTCTGGGCTGATAGAGGTAGAAATTCAGCTACAGTAAATAATAATTGTTATCTTAATAATAATAGTAGCTTTTTTGAACCAGAATCAAATTTTAGAAATCGGCAAAACACTGTTAGGTACTCTAGTAACTTTGTAGCAAATAATAATGCACATAGATCCCGCGGTAGCAATACAAATAATAACAATGTTTCGAATAATTCAACTAGGATTTGTTGGAATTGTGATAAGAGAGGTCATATATATAATAATTGCAGATTACCTAGAACTATTTTTTGTTATGGTTGTGGTAGGAAAAATGTGGTTAAGTCAAAATGTTTTCGTTGCTCAAAAAACTCAACACAGACTGGACAGGAAAGTCTGGGCGCTGTTTCCAGTCAACCAAGGGAAAATACACCGGACAATCAATCACAAAAAACCAAAAATTCAAATGCTCACCGAAACAAAAAAATAAATGTCTTCACTTCTCCCAGTGAGTGGAACAATTACCTTAAGTTTGTACATAATTTTTTAAATAACATTTCTTTTACTACTTCTGATTGTGCAGGTGATTCTGATCATATTAATATTTTACGTAATTCATCTAAATCAAATTTACAGACAACTAGTTTAAGGGAGGTATCTAATTCTAATGTTAGTCCTTTGTTTGTGAAAAAGAGTAACGATAATAGACCATATCTCAATATTAAGATAAATAATACTGAAATTTTAGCTTTGATTGATAGTGGAAGCAATTCTTGTGTTTTGGGTAATCAAGGTTTTAATATTTTGCATTGTCTTAACTTACCGATTCAATATGAACTTTTGCCTAGTATCACTACAGCTGATGGTACGGTACAGAATGTTATGGGTTGTATTTATGCTCCGGTTTCTCTCAATGATGTAACACATGAAATTAAGATTTGGATTATTCCTTCTATTGCTCACTCTTTGATTTTGGGGATGGATTTTTTAAAAATATTTAAAATTGATGTTGATTTTCACTCTTTATCTTACTCGATGTTATCTTCTCTTTGTGTCATTAATGCAATTCAACCAATTGCTGCATTGTCTTCAGTACAAAAGGATAAATTAAACAGGGTTGTCAAGCTTTTCGACGAAATTTCTCCTCCAAATTCTTTAGGTAAAACACATTTGATTGAGCATGATATCGATACTGGGGATGCAAAACCCATCTTGTCAACGGCAATATCCATTAAGTCCAGCAATGCAATTTCATTTGAGAAAAGAGATTGATGAGTTATTGAGGCTAAAAGTCATTCAAAGAACATCATCACCTTGGAACAGTCCGTTATGGCTCGTTCCCAAGAAAAATGGGGAGTATAGAGTTTGTTTTGATGGTAGAAAGCTCAATTCTGTAACTATTTCTGATTCTTATCCTATGCATTTAGTAGATTCCGTTTTGAATAAGCTCAGGGATGCAAAGTATCTTACTTCTATTGATTTACGTAAAGCTTTTCTTCAGGTACCTTTAACTGAGTCTTCTAAACCTAAAACAGCTTTTTCAGTGTATGGTATTGGTTCTTTTGAATTCACCCGGATGTGTTTTGGATTAAAAAATGCTCCAAGGACAATGGCTCGGTTAATGGACAGAATTATTGATCCTTCCATATTACCATATTGTTTTTGTTATCTGGTTGAAAGGTTGAAAGAAGCTGGACTAACTATTAATTTAGAAAAATGTGAATTTTGTCGAGAATCACTTAATTATCTAGGTTTTACTTTGGATAAAAATGGATTACGTACATCACCGGAAAAAATCGAAGCTATTCTTAATTATCCTGTGCCTAAGAACACCACAGAAATAAAAAGATTAATAGGCTTGATTGGATGGTATCGTAGGTTTCTTAAAAATTTTTCTTCAATTTGTTCTCCTATTACAGACTTACTGCAGGGTAGAAAGAAAGGCCAGCCTATCGTGTGGACTCCTGAAGCTGACAAAGCTTTTTCAGAAATTAAATTACTTCTTACTTCCGCTCCAATACTTTCGAGTCCTGATTATTCTAAGCCATTTATTATTCAAACAGATGCTAGCGACACAGGTCTTGGCGCTATCTTATATCAAGAAAGTGATGGTATTGACCATCCAATTGCATATGCTAGTCGTTCCCTTACAAAATCGGAAAGAAAGATTTCTACAACAGAAAAAAGAACTTCTCGGGGTGATATTTGGTATTGAAAAATTCAGATGTTATGTAGAAGGAACAGTCTTCACTTTAGAAACCGATCATTCATCATTACAATATCTTCATAAGTTGTCTAATCCAAGCGGAAAGTTAGCTCGTTTAGCTTTACGATTAGCACAGTTCGATTTTGTTATCAAACATCGCAAAGGTTCCACAATGTTGGTTAGTGATGCTCTTTCTCGTTCAGTAAATGAAATTTCAGTTTTGGATGTCTCTACTTTTAAACCTGATAAATGGTATCTCTCTATGATCAATAAGGTCCAAAGTAATCCGGAAAAGTATCCCTCATTTAAAGTCGAAAACAATTTACTTTACAAACATGTTATTTCTCACAATCCTATCGAAAGTAATTTATCGGACTGGAAAATTGTTGTTCCTTCGAATAATCGTAAAGATGTTCTTAAAATGTTTCATGATGATGTCTCAGGTAGTCACTTAGGTATTTCAAAAACTATCTCTCGGATATCTGAATTGTATTATTGGCCCAAACTTCGTAAAGATATTTACCGTTATGTTCAGAAATGTAAAATATGTTCTTCATGTAAAAGTACAAATTTGCCGAAAGCTGGTGTGATGGGTTCCTATAAGAATATAAATTTTCCTTTTCAATGGTTAAGTGCAGATATAATTGGATGTTATCCTAGATCCAAACAAGGTAATCGATACGCACTAGTAGTTACAGATTGGTTCACAAAATTTTGTTTTGTTCACCCTATGCCTAAAGCAACCGCTTCTAGTATAGTAAATTTTTTGGAAAATCATGTTTTCTTAATTTTTGGGGTTCCTCAGGTCATGTCTTGCGATAATGGTTCTCAGTTTGTAAGTAAAGAGTTCAAAAAGTTAATGGAAAAATATAAAGTTCAAAAGATATTATATAATGCTAATTATCATCCACAAAGTAATCATACTGAAAGAACAAATAAAGTTATAGTAACCGCTCTTCGTTGTTATATTCATGAAAATCATAAAAACTGGGATGTATATATTCATCAAGTAGCTCAAGCTATTCGAACTGCTACTCATGAAGTAACGGGATACTCCCCTGCGTTTCTGAATTTTGCTAGGAATGTACCACTTTCTGGTGATTATTACGGTAAAGTTGCAGACAATGCCAATAATATTGTGTCTATAGAGGAGAAATCACAACGGTTACAGGATGTACAAACTTTGCCTAAATTATTTGTAGACGTTCGTAAAAAACTGAAGGATGCTTATCTTAGAAATGCAGAATATTATAATATGCGGAAACGTGATGTTGAGTTTCATGTAGGTGATAGGTTGTGGAAGAAAAATTTTGTACTATCTTCTAAAGTAAATAATTTTGCTGCAAAATTTGCGCCTAAGTATATTCCTTGTGTGGTTAATAAGGTGATTTCTAAGCTTGTGTATAACTTAAAAGATCTCGAAGGAAATAATTTGGGTAATTTTCACATTTCCGATCTTAAACAAAATTTTTCAGACTTTGATAAAAATTTACCGGGAGACAACGATAATAACGACAATGTAGAAGACAAATCAGACAATAATGAAGACACAAACTCAACCGACACTGAGTAAACTTATACTTAAACATACAATTTTTTTGGTTTTCGGATGTAGTGAATGTGTGGAAGGTTTGGAGATGATGGATGTTGTCCTTAGGATATGTCATAGCTACTGTGGATGCTAACGGCCCCTTTCCAAGTTCAAAGGTTCTCATTACCTGGACTTCCTCGTCATTTTATTATGTTTGAATTATCAAAAATTTATTCATTTAATGTGATGTCTTCGATGGTTGTTGTTAGTTCGCTGTGTTCACCTAGTCATTATTTTCTTTTTCTACTTTGTCAGCATATGATGTACCTATTTACTTTAATAACAGTTAACTTATTATATCTTATTACCTAATTTATCTTATTTTTATGTTATCTTATTCTATCTTACCAAATTATCTTTCTTATCTTATGGAGCGTTTTTTTTTTGGCTATGTTTCTCATAAAATACATTTTGGACAAATTTATATTAACTCTGTCGCGCATATGTTTTAAAATTATCTTAGCTTATCTTATCTTATTAAGCTTGTTCTGGGAGCAAGTTAATGAACTTTTGGATGGAATATTTTTGATGTATCAAGCCAATTTGGGCATATCAGGATATATAAATTTTTTTTTCTTCCTTTAAAAGGTTCATATACCGTGTTTTATATCTTATACGCTAATGTGTATTAGATTTATCGTACCTAGAGTCATTTTTATCGTGCATACTGTATGTAATCTGTCGCGTACGGGTTTAAGTACCTTTGGCAGTATACAGTGTGAATGTCTACTGGGTTATCTTATCGTATCTGTATGTGTATACAGATTATCTTTAGCTAGGAAATGTTAAAACATAATGTGGCTTTTGTTTTTATGGTTCATATATTTAATATGAGAAAGTACAATTTATACAGCTCTAAGTGTAGTTTTTTGGTAATTTTTAAATAGGTATATTTTTCACTGACTATATTATTGGTCATTTGATGATGTAAAAACTATATAGAACTTTTCTTATCTATTGTGAATTTATCTAATACCGATTTTAACCTTATCTAATACCGTTTGTGACTTTATTTAGAACCGATTTTGACTTTTAAGGTTTTTTTGTTCCTTTCCGATAGAAAAAAGGTACTACCGATTATGTCATCCATATCTTGCAATAGTTAACCTCATGACGGGTTTTTGGAAGTTTTATTCCTTTCTTGTTAAAAAAAGGTCTTATTTGTTTTTTTAATTAATCATTTTTGTATTTTTTTTAAGGCCTGGGTGGTGTGGAAACACATCACACAGTACCATTCTTTAACTTTTTTTAACGTAGAGTCAAATTTCAGTTGGCAACTTAATTGCTGGGTGCAGGTGGCTCGCCCGGGACTTGTCCCACTTTTTATAGGCCACTTGTGTCTAAAGTTCGTTTATGTTATCTTTCCTAATTTTCTAATTTCTTTTTTTTCTCTTTCCTTCTCTATCTGATGATTATTATCTAACACATTTCTGCTTTCTTTTCTCTTTTCTTTCTATCTTTTATTTTTTTAATTTTTTCTTTGCGTTTTATTTACTAGTTTTTGTCCTTTTCTTTTCTTCTTTACCTTTCTTTGGCGTTTTTGCCTTGACACAAATCGCCAGAGAACGAGGCCATCTCTTAGATGTTTGGCGTAACTCTGGAATGGTTACTTTTACATACAAGTAACGAATGTGACAACAAGGACATACTGACTAATCCTTATTTCTTTAAAGAACTTTAACCTTTTCCTATGTTATTTTTGTAATTCCTTATAATCCTTACTTGTTCTGTGTAACTGTTTTGCTTAAACTTACGTTGTAGATCTTATCTGATATTAAACAACAAAAAATTTTGCCTTCTGCAAAATTTTTTATATCGAGTAGAGGGGGTGTAACAGTACCTGTTAACATTTTAAGCACCTGGTATCCTAAATATTAAATTCAATTAGTACCGCTAGCTGCTCCATCTATCCTAAAACATTTTTAATAATAAAATAATGAATACAGTCTCTATAATTATAATTGGAAGTTCAAAGTAGCTACGCTACGAGGTGTACTAATGAGTTGGCATTATCGAGTTCCAGAGGTTTTAATAATTATTCGAGTCTCATTTTCTTCTATTGATTTACTGTCATATACAAAAAGTTGGAATATAAAACAGTAAACTAGAGGCAACTTTTTAGTAAACTAGAGGCAACTCTTTAATTGAAGAACCAGAAAAACCAGAAGCATCTCTTGAATTTGGAGATTCCGTAAACTTGAACAGCTTGTAAACTGTAAATTCTTAACTGGATTATCTCTACAACTGGGGCAGATCATCCCTCCACTAGTGATCTTCCATAATCATTTGGAACCACCTAGACAGTGCCGTAGCGACCCCAAGGTGCGGCGAAGGATCGTCCACTATCGTAACAGATAAGTTTATTGAGATCTATCAAGTTTACTGTTCCCATATTTTTTCTCTTTTATTTCCCGTGTATATCTATCTATATCGTCAACTGTATTAGCATAAGTATTTTTAAAGAATTGTTTGCGGATTATTTTGTTGTAACGTATTCTCTACCTCATTAATTTCAGCACCAAGGAAATCTTATTATCTTTTACATGTTTGTACCTTTTCAATTCAGTTTTTTATCTTCATAGACAGTTTTTTCTGACATCTTTCTGTCATCTCATGACACTTATTTAAATAACTCAGCTTAAAACAACTTTCTTCAGTAGTATCATAAAAAATAAAAAGATTTCAGTGGCGCCCTTATAATTTCTTAAAGAAACAAATATTGTACAATAGTCAGAGCTAATGAACTTACTCACCCCTAGCCGAGGTATTTAACTATCATAATTCTTGTGTGATAAACATTTATAAATTCTGTAAATTATTGAAGTATCTTTTATAACTAATTAAAGACGAAATTAAGCTTAATGTTTGTTTTATTGTAAGTTACATTTTTTCTTTTGGTATATTGTTATTTTTTCAAAAAAGTTAACTAAATATTTTTATAAATTCACTATCAACAGGTAACTCATATTACAAATTGGCGCCCACAAATCATATCACAAATTGACGCTAAACGTAATAATTTGGTTACAAGTTTTAGATTATGTTCATGAAGCCAGATCTCCATCCTACTCAAAGTCAAATTCAATATATTTATTAGGTTGGGTATATCTGTCCCACTACTAAAAATAACCAGATCATCGGCATATTGAATCAGATTACAAGAGTCAGGCAGAATGTCATATAATGAGAGGGAGTACAAATTATAAAGAACTGGACTTAGGGGGGAACCTTGGGGTAAGCCTTGACTAGTTTTCCTGGGTCCATGGATTTGACCCATTCGGTCTTTAACTGAAACATCCCTATCATTTAAGAAGGAGAAAATAAGATTAATTAAAGGCAAAGGGATGTTATATCTGATTAATTTAGAGTACAATAGGTAGGTATTAACACTATCATATGCAGCAGATATATCTAAGAAAAGTCCAATTGTAAATTGATTACAAGTGAAACTTGTTAAAATTTTGGAGTTTAAGTAGGAGATGCATTCCGCACAGCCTCTACCTCTTCTGAAGCCAAACTGTAGTGGGTTTAGGATATGGTGGTGTTCAATGAACCACTCTATTCTGTTTTTAACTAATGATTCTAATACCTTACCAACACATGAGGAAAGGGCAATAGGCCTATAGTTGGATGGATCTGATTTATCCTTTCCTTGCTTTATAATAGGAAGTATAATGGTTTGTTTCCATTGGGTAGGAATGGAACCATTTTTAAGACAGTCATTAAAGAATTGGATTATTAATAGGGACCCAGAGCGTGGAAGATTTTTTAGCATTGAATATGATACTAAATCATGACCTGGGGTAGTGTCTAATTTCGAAGAGAGGGTGTTGTAGTATTCATCATAGGAAAAAAGTGAATCACTGGGGGGGTGGGCGTTATTTCATTCGTTATTGGGTATAAGTTGGTTAGATCACTATTTATTATATCGGGGGTCAAGAGACGTAGGATGTCTTTTGCAACTTCCTCAGGAGGCAATTGAAGATTTAGGGATTTTCTATTACCCGATATTTTATTAATTTTATCCCAAATGACATTCAATGGTGTGTTTCTATTTATATTGGTACAGAAAGATCTGAAGCTTAAGGTTCTCTTAACCTTTAAGAATTTTCTGGATTTAGCTATAATTTTTTTCACCTCCACATAATTTTCGATACTGGGATTAGTCCTAAAGTTCTTAATAGCTGTAATTCTCTGCTGAATCATATAGGCACATGATTCATCCCACCAAGGGATGTGGTATTTATTTCTATTGGAAGAGGAACTCCATGGGATGGTAGCACCAGCTACGGAAGAAATAAGCTTGATAAAATTATCATAATCATCTTTTGGAAAAGAGAAAAGAGAAGAATCCAATTTATTATTATATGCCGACCAATCTGCTTTTTGAGATTTCTCCTTTTACAAACTTTGGGGAATGCCTGGGGTGTAATACCTAATCTACATAGGATAGGAAAATGATCGCTAGACCCTGTATCTGGAACAACTTCCCAACTACTAATATTGGCTGAGATATCCAAAGATGCTAGAGAGATATCCACTACCGATTTACTTTCATCTGGTCCACCCAATCTTGTTGCAGATCCATTATTGAGAAAAACCAAGTGATACTCATTCATAGATTGAAAAATTATTCGACCATTAGAACTATCTCTGGAGCTTCCCCAAGCTCTATGATTACAGTTTAGATCGCCCATAATAAGAAAAGGTTTATTAAAAGACTTTAATGAATTTAATAAGGACGCCCAACACTTTTTGGTGATGAGTCCATCTCGAGGGCAATAGGCGTTGAGAATATTTAAATTAAACCTAGGTAGGGAGATGAGCATAAATTGGACTACCTCGTCAAAACCTGGATTATTGATGGAAATCTCCTGAAAATCTATGTAGTTCTTGATGATGGTAACTAATCCACCATATCCATCATCCCTGTCGAGCTTAAGGATTTGATAACCTTTGCATCTAATTGAGAAACGTTGAGATAACCATGTCTCACATATTAGGATAATATCAGGGTTATATTTCCTGATTAATGCTTTTAGATTATCAATGTTAACGTTGTATGATCTTATGTTCCATTGTATAATAGTTAGTGAAGCGTGGCTATTGAATTTGATTGAACAGGAAGGAGATCATTTTTGTATGAACAGGGAGAAATTTCAGAAGTCTGAGTCCTCAGACCCAAACACTTCCTTCTCTGCCTCTCCATGACTAGATTTGGGATTAATAATATTATGTTGTGTATTTCCAGAAACAGAGGTATGTGTTTTATTTATTATTTCACCTATGAAAGTCATGACTAACTCTATTTGGGAACGATCCAATACTGAAATGGCTTGATTCAATGTAGTGAAATATTGAGAAAGATTGGAGTGAGATGCAGTATCATCTTTAGGAGGTCTTCCATTAGGGTTAAGTAGGGCACTAGAGTGAGCACCTTGATCATAACTTAAATTTAAAACTCTTTTTCTTTTAGGAGGGGTAGATTTAACTATATGGCTGAAGCTTTTGGAATTTGAAGGGGTTTGGTTGAAATTTATTTGATTTGGGGAGAGAGATACAGTGGCAGCTCTCCTTTCTAGGGAGATTGGAGTGGATTGCTTGTTGTTGAGTTGAGTCTGATATTTAAATTAGGGTGAGGGAGTTCTCTAGGGATTTTTTGACTGGCTTCGTAGTAGGATATGTTAGCCTGAGACATTAACTCTTTAATATTCTTTTGTCTAGCCCTTTCTTTACACCCAGGATTTCTAGAATTGTGTTCGGATGATTTACAGAAAATGCAGAAATTTGAAAACTCCTCTGATGATGAGGAATCATGAGATTTACCACAAATGGAGCACTTGGTTTTACCTTTACATTGGGAGGCACCATGGCCATATAATAAACAATTAAAACATTGTATTACTGGACTTACATAAGGGGTTACTTTCATGGGTAGACCGTATATGCAGATTTCTTTAGGAATAATCTTACCTGAAAAAGTTATGCATATAGTGCCTGTGAGAACATAGGTAGTTACTGAGTTCTCTAATATAACCCTTCTGTTTAATCTTTTTACTGAAATTGGTTTACATAGAGCTA
The DNA here is from genome assembly GCA_035357415.1 of Ophraella communa. Classification (NCBI taxonomy): domain Eukaryota; kingdom Metazoa; phylum Arthropoda; class Insecta; order Coleoptera; family Chrysomelidae; genus Ophraella; species Ophraella communa. Next base: position 6,097,843 of record CM068979.1, on the reverse strand, counting down.
AATTGGTTTCTGCGAAGGCTTTTATTTCCTCTTCAGAAAGAGATTTGAAGACTCCCCTTACAATACCCCTACAGGAGATGAAGTGAGAGGGAACAAACACATCATAACCTAATTCCTCCCAATCTTTTCTGATAATGAAATTGTTGGCTGCTTGCCTGTCCTTGAATATTACTCCCACCCTGTTTTTACCTTTTTTGTCTATTTTCACTATTTCTTTTAAATGTAAATTAAAAATATTTTTAGCAATGCTTAATATATGGTAGTTACCTATATTTCTTTGTTTTCCTTGGACAAATACCTCATAAGGTCCTACATCGGACTCTGAGTAAAGTGTAGGCTTCTTCTTAGATTCCTTCTGCTCATTGGAAAATGGGTTTAACAAATTAATATCTGGATCTGGTGGTAAAGCCGGAGGAGGCGGTTCTGGTAGGATTTCGTCCGCCATTATGGCGAACTTTAGTAATAATTAACCAATGAAATGTGTTGAGAATTAAATTAAATTAAGATTAATAAAAAAGATGAAATAGGTAATAAGGATAAACAGAGGTAGTTAGTATGGTCCTTACTTGAATTAGAGCTTTTTCCACAGTTTTTACTGCAATTTTATAGCACACGAGGTTCACTATCTCACTCGCAGTCGAGAAAAAACAACCTAGAATTAATTAGTCGGATAATTGACACCAGTGGCGGAACAAGATGCCTGTGTAGGTCTAACGGTTGAGGAATTGAACACTTTGAATAATTCAAACAAGGGATACTCGTGGTCCTGTAAGAACTGCAGGTTCCTTGGGAATCAAATAAACGATTTAAAGAACTTAATACTGTCCCTACAGGATAAAATAAAATCTCTTAAGAGTAATGTAAGTCGTCCGGATATTGCGCTAATAGATACACACTTAGAAGATTTAATTGAAGAAATTAACGAAAGAAATCGTCGGAAGAAGAATGTAATTATTTTTGGCATCCCTGAGGATAATAACGCGTTGGAAAGCGATAAAGCTGTAGTGCAAAACGTACTAAGAGTTGTAGATGAAACTTTAAATACGGATAATCTAAAACCTGGTAAATTGGTAAACCAAATAATAATAAAACTCGACCTATTAAACTGATTTTAAAGGATGAGGCACAAGCGTTAAATATAATTCGTAAAGCGAAAAACTTAAAAAATAGTCAATTTAATAAGATATCAATTGCTCTTGATCGAACCCCAAGGCAAATTAATCATTACAATCAACTTAAGGTCGAGCTTGGGATAAAGAATGAGAAAGACCATCAGAAATACAGAATAAAGTTCTTTAATGGTATTCCGAAGATTGTTGAGTCTTTAAACTGAACACTTCCAACAGTTCACATGTTATCATCGCTACTAGTCATCAGATCTGCTGTTATTATCAAAATGTAAGGGGTTTAAACAGCAAATTGAATTCTTTTTATGTAGCCGTAAGTGACTAGGAATATGATATTGTTGCATTAATAGAGACGTGGTTGCGAACAGATGTATCTAGTTCAGAACTTTTCCCGGGTCATTATACACAATACAGTGTATCGAAAGGATCGTAGCTTTAAACAAATTTGTAAAAAAGAGGTGGAGGTGTTTCATTGGCTGAACAAAATTACCTGACAAAATGTACCAAGATTCGTGGAAGGTAATGTAACTGTTATGACTCATTTTGATTGTGAATTGTCTCATGATGAATTACCTATGGTTAATGAGGACGCTTATCATCCCGCTTTGATATGTTGTTTTAAAAATATATTGTTCAGAGAGAGGATTTTTCAGTCCAAATCTGCTAATAAAACTTATAATTTTAAAAAGGCTAATTTTTCATTACTTTACTAAGAGCTTTATGAAACGAATTGGGATTTTCTTGATTCCTTGATTGATACTGATAGGAGATTGGATGCCTTTTATAGTCATATTTACAAATCTTATATATTTGATAAATCTATCCCCGTCTATAAAAATTTTAGTCACAAGTATCCACCGTGGTTTGATTCTAGTATTATTAGAGCTATTAAACAAAAAGTAAAATACAGAAATAAATATAGACGATACCAAAACAATATCGACTTACTTGAATTTCAGCGATTAAGACGAATAATAAAGCTGGAAACCAGAAATGCATACAATAAATATATAGATACATTACAATCATCACTAAATGAAAACCCTAAGCAATTCTGGTCATATATTCATGCAAAAAACGTAACATCAAGAATTCCTGGACAGATGAGTTATGAAGGATCTACCATCACTGAGCAACAAAGTATCGTTAATGCATTTGGTAATTTTTTTAGTAGTAGTTATCAATTGTCGAACTCTTTAGAATAATAAAAAAACTCTTCGTTTTTAACAAAACTTCCAATATTTATTTAAAAAATTGCTTTTTTAACCTTAATGACAGCCGTTTCGCTAGACTTAGCATCGTCAGATTGACATATTGAAGTTACATTTTGTTTGTTTGTAGCTAGGTACCTGATGTTTATTAGGTAGTTATAAGGCTAGACCAAGTATGGAAGTAATAAGACATAACAATATTAAAGCCTAGATGTTATGAGCCCTAAATATCACCTTAATTGTTTTAGTCTCATTAAATTTGACTCAGTTGAGGAATATGAGGTAATTAACGCTAGTAAAAAGTTAAAAGATAAAATGACATCAGGTTCGGATGGTATACCATCATTTCTCATTAAAGATTGCATTGGGGCGCTAAGTGTTCCACTTGTGAAGGTTTTTAATTTATGTTTGGCTTCCAATCAATATCCTTCTCTTTGGAAATACTCTGAAGTATGTCCTGTTTATAAAAGTGGGATAAGTTTTTTATTGAAAACTACAGACCTATTTCAATAATTTGTAATATGTCAAAGATCTTTGAAGTAATATTGTATAACAGGATATTTACCTCAGTTCGTAATAATATTTCACTCCACCAGCATGGTTTTATTAGTAACCGCTCTACAGTGACCAATTTATTTTGTTTAACACAATACATTGCCGAAGCTATTGACAATAAAAGTCAGGTTTATGTTATTTACACGGACTTTTCGAAAGCCTTTGATAAAATCCATCACAACATCTTAATTTCTAAACTTAAGGAGTTCGGATTTGTGGATGATGCTCTAAAATTCATAAACTCCTATTTGACCGATAGATATCAGTTCGTTTCATACAATGGTTTTACATCTAGTGAATATTTGGCTTCCTCTGGTGTTCCGCAAGGTTCAAATTTGGGCCCTTTATTATTTTTGCTCTTCATTAATGATCTTTGTGAAAAAGTTAATAAGTGTTAAGTGTTTGTGCTATGCAGATGACTTAAAGATTTTCTCTTTAATTTATTGTGTTGATGACTGTCAAGTTTTACAAAGCCAACTAAATTTTGTTCAGCAATGGTGTTTTGATAATAAACTTAAATATTAAAAAATGTAAAGTTGTAAGTGACACAAGAAAAGAAAGTGCTATAAATTATGCTTATGAAATTAATGGGTGTTGTTTGGAGCACTTAAAAGAGATCAGAGACTTGGGTGTTATATTTGATACAAAACTTACATTTACTCAGCATATTGCTTTGAAAGTTTCTGAAGCATTCACAGCATATGGCTTCATTGTAAGGAATAGTCGAAATTTGACGGATCTCAAGGCTATTGAATTACTATATTTTGCATTTGTACGTTCAAAGCTTGAATATGCCTGTATAATTTGGTCGCCTTTTTATGTTACTTATATACAAAATGTTGAGAGAGTCCAACGTAAATTTTTAAAATATCTATTTTTTAAAATCAATGGTTTATATCCTACTCGTGGAATTGATAATAAAGAGTTACTAACTATTTTAGATTTCCAGTCTTTGGAAATGAGACGCAGCTGTGCCTCACTAATATTTTTGTTTAAGTTACTGCTTAATTTAATTAACTGTCCCGAAATACTTTATCAACTTATCAACTTTATCAATTTATCAACTTTAGTGTACCAAACTATCCTTTTCGTAATGCACCAACATTCAGGCTTAGTCAAGTTAGAACAAACCTTTTGTTGTATTCACCATTATATGTAATGTGTAGTAATTACAACAAAATTTCCGAACATTCTGATATATTCAACTTACCAGGTCTGCAATTTGTTATTTGGATTAAAAATTGTATGTCAGTTATTTTCTTATTTTCTATTCATTTCATTTGTATTTTTTCTAGCATTATGGTTTTTGTTATATATTATGTTTTAAGATAATTGTCCTGTAAATGGGTAACTGTTGGACAATAAAGATATTATTATTAATTGTAATTATAAAATATTATATAATGTATAATATAGTTATCATTTATATAGCATAAAGCACTTATACTACATTAATAATTTTCAGTTCCAATAAAAAGCCAAGATGGCAAAGAACTAAGAACACAAGTTTAGAGCATGTAATATTAGTTGGTCGTTGGGCACCAATTTGTAACCATATTATTACGTTGGACGTCAATTTGTAATATGATTTACATGTTGAGAGTGATTTTATAAAATTATTTAGTTAACTTTTAAAAAATAACTATATACTAAAAGAAAAAATGTAATTTACAATAAAACAACCATTAATCTTAATTTCGTCTTTAATTAATTGTAAAAGATATTTCAATAATTAACAAAATTTATAAATGTTTATCACAGCAAAAATTATGACAGTTAAATACCTCGGCTAGGGGTGAGTAAGTACATTAGCTCTGACTATAGTACAATATTTGTTTCTTTAAGAAATTATAAGGGCGCCACTGAAATCTTTTTATTTTTTATGATACTACTGAAGAAAGTTGCTTTAAGCTGAGTTATTTAAATAAGTATCATAAGATGACAGAAAGATGTCAGAAAAAACTGTCTATGAAGATAAAAAAATGATATGAAAATGTACAAACAGATAAAAGATAAATAGATTTCCTTGGTCCTAAAATTAATGAAGTTGAGAATACGTTACAAAAAAATAATCCGCAAACAGTTCTTTAAAAATACTTATTCTAATACAGTTGACGATATAGATAGATATAAACGGAGATAAAAGAGAAAAAAATATGGGAACAGTAAACTTGATATACCACAATAAACTTATCTGTTAACAATAGTGGACGATCCTTCGCCACACCTTGGGGTCGCTACGGCACTGTCTAGGTGGTTCCAAATGATTATGGAAGATCACGAGTGGAGAGATGATCTGCCCCAGTTGTAGAGATGATCCAGTTAAAAATGTGCATACGAGAGCTTAAAGTTTACAAGCTGTTCACGTTTACTGAATCTTAAAATTAAAGAGATGCTTCTAATTTACTGAATCTTCAAATTAAAGAGTTGCTTCTTTTTTTTTACTGTATTATATTCCAACTTTCTGTATATGACAGTAAACCAATAGAAGAAAATGAGACTGGGAATAATTATTAAAACCTCTTGAACTCGATAATGACAACTCATTAGTACACCTCGTAGCGTAGCTACTTTGAACTTCCAATTATAATTATAGAGACCGTTTTCATTATTTTATTATTAAAAATTTTTAAGGAAAGATGGAGCTAGCGGTACTTATTGAATTTAATATTTAGGATACCAGGTGCTTAAAATGTTAACAGGTACTGTTACAAGCAGTATGAAATATATTTAAGTTTTATGGAAATTGATTATTATTTTAGAAGCAATACAATAAATCCAGCTATTGGGGCCGATTATTTAGAGGTAAAATGGAAGAAACTAACAATTTTTTTTAAATTTTGCTGGAGATGAGCCACAATTAGCAACAGAAGAGTGGAAGAAGGTATTTAATACAAACAAATTTAAAACTTCATATTTTTATTTTGATAGTTTTTAGAGATTTATTGATTGGAAATATTCTGTGACAAAAATACAGAAAAATTGTGGATGAAAGGAAAACAATGGGGTCTGGTCCACGTTCAGACATTAAATTAAATCCAATTAAAGAGCAGGGACTCTCTGTTTGGGAAAAAGTAGTTGTGACTTGGTCCTCTCAAGTAATAACTTTGGATGGATTTCCATCAGAAGAATTAAATAAACCTGAACATACAATTCAAGAAGGCATTTCAGAAAGTGGAGAAGATATAATAATAGAATTCATAGAAAGAGAATATTAATATTAAAACTCCATCAAAACAAAAGCCCCAACTAGAATGAAACCATTGATGTTATTAACTGAATAGTTATTACAATTACATAAACAATGTGTAGATAATTCACTACTTAGTATTAAATAAAATATTAGATACATTTTGTCAGAAATGTATTGAAGTAGAAAAATCAAAACTTAATTTTGAAGTAGTCAAATTCAAATTTCAAAATCCTTTATTTAAATTTGACTTATGACTTCAAGAATTAACTTAAGGAACTACCTACACAAAAATTATTGGAAACTATTATGGATATTAAGTTTTTGTTGTTTTTTTTTTTGTGAAAAATGAATATTTATTTTATTTTCAACAATTTTGCTTATTATTTTAAGGGAAACATTTGTAAATGTTAAAATAGAATATTCTTGTTTTGTTCTTAATTTAATACAGAAACATTTATAGAGTTTAAAAAATAAAATGTTTATTTTCATATACCTAGGTACATATTTTAAATATTAAACAATATTTAATTAGTATAGTTTGTTTTATTCTTTCAATCCGCAATATTGTCATGTACATATTCATTTCTAACTGCATGTCCTTCTTGTAGGACATCATTAAGATATTGTGCATCTGAAAAATATTCAGATAGATTTTTTAAATGATATGATTTTAAATATATTACTTACCCAATGCAAAATCATTAGGATTTTCTCTATATTCAATATCCTCTTCAGGTAAATGTAAATTAGCTCTTAATGCCATATTATGTAGTACACAACAAGTGTAAATAATTTGGGATGCTTTAATAGGGTGATATAACAAAACTCTATGCTTTGAAATTGACCTTTAAGTATGCCATTAGTTCTTTCGATGAAATTTCTTACTCTACTAAATTGTTCATTAAATATTTGTTCTCTACCCTCTTATGGATAATTAAATGGTGTAAAAAGCCACAGTTCCAGGGGATAACTGCTGCCTCCTGAAAAAAAAAAATAATAAAAAAATTGATGCAAACAACACAACATTTTCTAAAGCTTTTACTTAATAAATGTGAATATCTATCTTCAAGAGTATATTTGGTTCTTAAATAATTGCGAATGCCAAATACCTGAATCATGCACCACGCCAGGATATCTAGCACTGCAACCAATAATTTTAGTATTTGAATCTGAAATCTACAAAATTAAATTTTATATTATATTATGTAGACAAATGGAGGATGATCAACATCATTTATTGGTGGTGCAATAATTTCAATGTGTGTACCATCAATTACACCTATCACTCCTCAAACATTCTATTTTTCATAAAATCTTAAAATATAGGTAAATTTTAGAACATTAAAATTAAAATGTATTTTACAAGATAAGATAGTTACACTTGTTTTATATAATTTATTTCTGATTGGTAACTAGAGTAGTTATTTCAAATATCATTGTAGAAATCATTGGTTGACTTAATGATATCCATATATTGCATCACACAGGATTTTGAAATGAACCAGTTGCTAAGAAATTTAATATTGCCAGTACCTGAAAATATTCAAAATTATTTAGATAAATACCAACAAATATTTAAAAATGTATAACTTTAAATGTAATCTCATTAATTAAGTTTAAAACACTTTGTTTGTCTAGACGAAACATTAGTTTAAATGCTGCTTCAAGTATTTCTGAAAGAAAAAATGGACAATGAACAACAATTATTTAAAATTTAACATATTAAACAAACTAATTACTTACCTGTCTTCGTCTAATAGAGTTCCTATGAATAAATGAAAATTATTTTTGTTCATATTGTTTAATTCTAGTCGTTACGCTTACATACATATAACTTTTTCCTGTTAATATTTACGATAAATCATAAACTTACGATCTCTCGTTGCTTACAGAAATGTTATAGAATTGCATTTTGCATTAATTACTGATTAAAATAAAATCATTGTTTTGTTAATCAATGTTTATAATAATAAAAATGGCATTAAGATACCCCTATGTTGCTTGCACTGACAATGTTGACAGCTACATATGAAATTGTTGGTAAACATTAGAAAGCAAAACACCCCAAATTAAAACGAGCTTTTTATCATTTGGGTATATTCTTGGTATATTACAAGAACGATAAACATTTAAATGTTTATCGTTCTTGTCATAAACATGACTACGTTGGATGTTTTTACTCTCAGAGTAATAAGTTTACTTATTACTCTGAGTTCTTACTTCTTACTTGTCTCTGGCATAAAATACACTCTGTTATTATCTTTGGTTTTTGGTCAGAGCTCTAGTACTGTTTACACTTTTGCTGTCACAAAATATCAAGAACATGTTTAGTAATCTATCTCCTTTCCCTTGACAAACATGATAATTTTATGTTTATTGGTTCACAATATTAGTGTTCTATGGGTTTACAGTTCTATGTTAATAAACACATAACCGTAATTATTTTATGAATAATATGCTGCAAAAAAAACTATTTAGATTATATATACAGCTTTTTTATTTTCTTTAATAGCAATTGTTTCATTAAGGTAGCATTATAACCAACAATGGCGAAATATTGGAAATGACAGAACTACAGAATTTTTATTTTGGTTTTTTGTTCTGTGCTTGACACACCTTATTTCTGTTTTATGCTCTGTACTTTCTTTCTCTTTCGCCATTTTTAATTCTAGAACGAAGGATGAATTATTAATTATGTGCATATTTATAATTCTTAATTACATCTAGTTTATTATTATGGCAAATGATTATAAAGCTTAAGTAGATATAAGGCACAATACCAAGATAATACACATTTTATGAATTTATGAAGACATCGTTGCTTTGACGATATAAAAATGAAACTGGAAATCAATCAAACATGGAATCTTTGCAGAATAGCAATTTTCTCCAGTCAAAAAACTAAATCGTAAGTGCTGCAATATAGTTGAAAATTTATTTATACAATTTGATTTATCGGGAAATTATTTTAGGTGATACATATATTATTTGGATTATTTTGATTTTAAATGTAATTATTTTTTTGTGATTTAATATTGGGCGTACCGATCTATAGATTCTCTATTTTTTATTACGACTATTTAAAATGAAAACTGTAAATAAAATAAGACCGTCAAGAATTTAGTTTACCTATAAAAATTTATTGTTTAAAATCATTAAATAATGTTGCTTATATATACAAATAAAAAATGTAATATGTTAAAAAAAATGCTCAAAACTACTTTGCATTGTTGTATGTTGTATGCTAATGAAATAGATATTAAGAATTTGAATTATTTTTTAAATTTAAGATAAATTGTAATATATTTTAGAAAATAACTGCACAACCTTAATCAGTTGTAAGACAGCATATTTTTACTGAACTTTCACTCTGCTTCTAGGTTTCGCAAACAAAGGGAATTGTTTGTAAATTCTGAAGATGTATTTATTCCAGTATGTACTTATTAGCATGTTTGGAAGAAAAATTCTACATAAAAAGGTTAGTCTATTTTTATACTTAAATTTAAAAATACAACTAGTTTATTAATCCTCAACTACTGTAGTAAAGTCACCATGACAGATGCCTATTTGAACATCACTAGTATTAAGACCTTCCTTAGTTGTATAGCCTTGGGGTCTCTGTACCATCAAATTAGGGCATTTTAAAAAGGTAGCCAGATAGCCATGTGTTACTCACTTTAGTTTTTAAATTAAGTAAGTTGAAATTATTTTGGGGCTCTGGACAGCATTAATGTTACTTATTCTTGCTATTTATTTATTTATTTAACAATAGGAATACAATACGGGACAAGCCTAGTAACAGTATTTGCTTTTCAATATACAAAGATAAGTAGATTATAGATTACAAACAAGAAGTTATGAATTATTATAAATTATAGAATCAATAAGTGTAGGATTTACAGCAGCAATACAGTGGAGAATTGTAATGATAATTAGTAGAGCTTTGATTGATGTTGTCTAATGTTATGAATTGGAACATTTATATTTATTAAGTTAACAATATGTACTCAATCAATAAGATTGTTAAAAAATTTGAATATAAATTTTATATCATACAATTGTCTTCTATCTTCAAGTGATATCAAATGGAGATTTTTTTTAATCGTATAAAAACTGCTAGTTTGAGGATAAAATTTAAAGTTTAAATATTTTATAAATTTGTTTTGAATTTTTTCGATTTTGTTAATGTATATATTATATAGAGGGTTCCAGATGACTGATTCAAAAAGTGAACTATTAACATATGCCATGTACAGCATACAAATCGATTCTACCCTTTTAAAGCTTTTACAAGTTCTAAATATGAATCCAAGTACTTTATAGGCCTTAGTGCAAATATATTGGATATGTTGGACATGTTTATAACACATGGCATATCATTTAATGTTTGCTTATATATTTTATACAATATTACATTATTTTTAACTTATCCTATTAGTTTACATATTTTAATAATAAACTTTATACAATAATAACAGAGCACAAAATAGCTTTTACTATTTGCTATTTATAAGATCAATATTAAATTTGTTATCCTATAATTGAAACCTTACTGCATTTGTTTACAAAAATATTTTAGTTTTTGTTCCATTTATGATTAATTTTGAAATATAAATCTTGAAGTAACACTACTTTAGTGTTTATGTTATTGTAAGCATGATTAATTCAAATTTATTAATAATTGTTTATCATTCTTGTTTAAAATTATCAAAAGTTAAGGTAAAGGATATTTATTTTTATTTATTTAATTTTTATAACAGATGTTATATGTTCCAGTTTACTGTTGACAGATTTTAAAGTTGAGTTTTTAGCAATCTATGATGAAATTTATTCTATGGAAGTCCATCTTATTAAGAACATTAGAAAATAAAATTTTTGATCAAAGCATTTACTTTTTATTTATAAAATAGCTTTTTAAATGAAAACTGGAAGTTTTGTTTAAAAGTATTATTTTTTAATATTCTTAATTTGTTTTATAGGTTTTTTTTATGCAAAATCTAATAAATAATTCAAGAAATGTTCAGCTTTGTTAATCTTAATGAGAGTAGTGACACAATTTTTTCAAAAAACAATTTTTGCATATTATTAGTTAAACCAACATAAAACGCTTTTAATGACATCTAAAAATCAATATATTTGCAAGGGTGTGCCTTTAATTACACCATTACCAACAGATCTCGAAATGATAAAAAGATTTATTTTGACAAACTATAACTGGTCTCAAAAGATAATTTCTATTAAATACAGATATTCTTAGGTCAAAAGTGAGGGGTTAACAACTCATGTAAAATGTGTAAACAATACTGAGAATATATATAATAAAGTATACTCAAAGAGAAAATTCATACTGAAATAGGTAGTGGCATATACTGAATGTAGTGTGTGTAAAATGTATAGCGATTGATTAGCATATCTATTAGTTTCTTACCAAATCTGTTAAGTAGTGCTATATCTACAATTAAATTCTTTTGTGTTATACCTTGCTCTGTTTAAAGGAAAATTGATTAATTCATAAACCAAAATATGAAAACTTGCCATTTTGAGTTGTCTACAATGAATAATGTACTAGATTATTTCCTAAAAATATCTAAATTCCAAATACTAAGAATAATAAAAAACTCTTCGTTTTAACTCAACTTCCAAGTTTAATTAAAAAAATTAGGTTTTAAATCACAATGACAGCTATTTTGCTAGAATTAGCATCATCAGATTGACATATTGAAGTTACATTTTGTTTGTAGCTAGGTACCTGATGTTGAATAGGTAGTATTAAGGCTAGACCAAGTATGGAAGTAATAAGACATAACAGTATTAAAGCCTAGATGTTATTAGCCCTAAGGGATTATCCTAGATGTATTTCCCTCTAAGATCAGTATAACTGTGCAATGATATAGAAAAACCAAGAAAAAACTATATCATGCTGATCTTTACAATAACTTTATATATTTGTGTTTTACAATTATGTCTTATCTATGTATAACATACATAGCATAACATACATAACAACAACTTTAAATTGTGGATCTGCTAGATGTCTTTTTATATCAAGTTCTTCAAGGAAATCTAAATTTTGTTTTTTATCACAAGTGTGTAGTATTTGGATGTCATTGGTGTGTAAGAGTGAGGTTGGATGTTCAAGTAGATGTTTTGCATAATTTGACTTATCTGGTTGTTTTAATCTATATGCTCTTAAATGTTCGTTAAATCTTACTTCAAAATTTCTTTGTTTGACCTATATATACAGCATTACACTTTGGACAATTAATTTTGTAAACACCAATTTTTTTTAATTTGGGTAATTTTGTTTTTACATTTAACAATTATGTACCAACATTATTTTGTGTTTTAAATAATATTAATGCTGGTGTTGCCAAAGATATTATTTTTGAAATTGTATTGGAAATATTTCCACAATATGTTATATTTTTATAACTTTTAATTTCTTTAGTTTTTTTAGGAAATATTAGTTGTAGTTCTTTCTTATTAATTAATTTATTTATCAAATGAATTGGATAGCCATTAGACCTAGCTATTTGTTTTATGATATCAATTTCATCAAAGGAATTGAAAATTCCCTATGTATAGATTTATAAACTGCTAATTTATGTGTTATAGGATGATTTGAATTATTTGGTATAGTTACATTGGTATGTCTGCTTGAAAAAATATTTGCCAGTTGCTTTTTTTGCTTTTTGTGTATACTAGTTCCTTTCTACTCAAGTTGAGTTTGTAGAAGTATAATAATATAATGCCCCTGTCTTCCATGGAATTTCATTTTCCCGTTCTCTAATCGCCCTAAATTGGTTTTTACATGGGTTAAATACCATTATTTGAGAATATTCCCTTGGTTATTATTTGGAATGGTATATCGAGATATTTACACAGGATCGTCAAGACGAGTAGAGTGTTTTGTCCTACTTTCTATATTCTTGTAGAATGTAGCTGTCACATTAAATTGGTTTTTACAATATCTACATTTACATTTACATTTCTTTAGTGCCTGTGTGACTAACTCATAAGGCACCTCTTATGTCTAGAACAACACGGTCCACCGTTACTGTATTATCTGAGGTGGGTAGAGAAAAGAGGTCTCTACATGTGTCTCTGTCCTTGATCTTACATAGTTTTTAAGACGAATAATGTGTTGATAGGGAATTTAGGTATAATGGTATCATTTTTCCTTATTTTCGAAATTTTTCCAGATCTGCTTATACTTAAGCAATAAGCTTTGGAAAACTGTTTATAATAACCCAATTTCCTTGGATTGTTACTACTGAAAAGAGGTACAATTTTTGTTTGCTAAGCAAACCCCGATTATTTTTTATTTTTTTATTTACTTAAGAGCTTTTTTGAAATACTTCCTTCAAACTTTTTTTTCTGTAGTTATCTCTTCTACACTCTGAATGGTTAAAATAATTTATCGCACTTTTAGTTTTTTTTTAAGTATATGTGATTGGCATATCCTGTGTCTTTTCGGTAGTCCTTTCACTGGGAAGTATGTAGTAACAAAGTAGAAGTAAAAACATGGTTCTAGTGTCGAGACTGGCGTAGGTAGAATTAATTTCTTTACAAAACTTGCTTTAGTTATGTCTTCTTCCTTTTCCAATTTCCTGATTATACTCAAGTGAATAGAACAGATATTCATTTTTGGTTGTTTACAGAACATGTAGTGCTGCACAACATCCAAGAAAAGGAAGCAGGTGGTATGTAGATGTATGCTCCGGATACTATTTGAGTTAGCAAAATGTAGCAAACCCTATGGAGGCACTGAAGTAAATCAAAAATTATAAGCTATGTTACAAATGCACACTTGGCAGCTTGTGTGAACAAAAGCAAAATGTAGCAAACCCTATGGAGGCACTGAAGTAAATCAAAAATTATAAGCTATGTTACAAATGCACACTTGGCGGCTTGTGTGAACAAAACCAGCGACGAAAGAGGTGAGTACCATGTTGATTTTAATTACATAATTAATAACAATAACGCATATTTAAAAAAAATTATGAACCTACATAAGTTGCTCAAAGTGACCCCTTCCAGCAACTATATTAATATTGCAAACGTTTTTCAAAAAATCCATTGACATTTATAATCATTTCATTGGTAATTGATCTAAATTCGTTTTCTGTTCTAATTTTCATATTGTCTCGTGTTGTAAGAGGAAACTTTGTAAACCTGATCTTTCACATAGCAGCCCCTCCAAAAAACTCTATTTTATTTAAATCTGGAAATCTTACTGGTCACCTTACTGGATCTGCTCTTGGGTAACTGTTCATTGGGTTGTTCGTTAATGATATCATTAAAATGAACAGAAGAGCCACCGTGCAAGTACCACATTCTTGCTACAAAGAATAATAAAAAACTCTTCGTTTTAAGTCAACTTCCAAGTTTAATTGAAAAAGGGTTTAAAATCACAATTTCAGCTGTTTCGCTAAAAACTATCATCGTCAGATTGACATATTAAAGTTACATTTTGTTTGTAGCTAGGTACCTGATGTTGAATAGGTAGTATTAAGGCTAGACCAAGTATGGAAGTAATAAGACATAACAGTATTAAAGCCTAGACGTTATTAGCCGTAAGGGATTATCCTGGATGTAATTCCCTCTAAGATCAGTATAACTGTGCAATGATATAGAAAAACCAGAAAGGAACTATATCATGCTGATCTTTACAATAACTTTATATATTTGTTTTACAATTATGTCTTATCTATGTATAAAATGTAGACTTAATCAAAATAAACAGTTTATAGTGGTGAACTTCCAAGATTTATTTGTTCATTCACTACTTTAAATTGTTGATTTGCTAGATGTCTTTTTATTTCAAGTTCTTCAAGGAAATCTAAATAAAATACTCTTTCATAAGAATCTAATATAGAGGGCAATCCTTTAAAAAAAAAATAAAAAAAAATTATTTCATCTAGTTACATATTGCCTTGTATACAAAATTAAGCACTTTGTGCTTGTGCTGCCAGCACATATTGGTATAACTCCACATAATTTGATTATGTGAAGCTTAGTATGGTGTCTATAATTTATTATAATAACTTTTTTGTCTATCTCTTAAGATAACTGATATATTGAACTTTGTCAAAAGTTTGGGACACTCTGTATGAACTTAAAAAATGGAATTATATTTAAATCATTAGTCGTACATTCAATCTTAAAAATCGAAATAACTCAATAACTGTAGAATTTAGGTATAGGGAATGCTTAACAAAAGTTAGAGTATTCTGTAAGTAGTTTTTGAATATGATATAAAATACAGGGTGTTCCATTTAAAATAACCGAGAAAATCATATGTGTGAGTTTCAGGTCACCCTGTACACAGAATAATAGCTATCAAAATTGTAATGAATTGCAACAAATCTAGACTACTATGAAATTATTTACGCGTTGAGAGATTCACTCTCAAATGTTGATTTTAAAAATACAGGGTGTCTGATTTCATAAAGGTTTTCATACAAAAGTGACCATATCTCTGAAAGTACCCTATAGAACCTAGTAAAACCCTATATTGCTGAAATAGGGAAAATGAGCGAAATTAAAATTGTAAATAATATACAGGGTGTTCCATTAAAAAAACATAACTTTGATATGCTGTGACCTTATCAAACACCGTGTATTTAGCATTTCTGATGTGAATCCTTAAGTAGTGTTATATGTACGCCTAGCAAACCAAGAAGCTTGCCTCCGCTTTATTTATAATATGCTTTGTATGTCGATTCCAGGTTAACTTTGGCTCAAGAATAGCTCCATCCGACATCTGATCCAGAAGCCTTGGCTCAACGTAAATGCATGCTAAGGATACAAAAGCTTGAACGGAATAGTGCTAAAGAACCTCTTAACAGTAAGTGTGATAGGTGAAACGGTTTGGTAGATAAAAATAATTTCCCTGCAACTTGTCAAACAACTCTTATTGAAATAGTACAAGAACTAAGTTTTTTCCATCAGTACGAAAAATGCTTATCTACCAAACCATTGCTTCTAAAAAATATCGTGTGGCAGTATTTAAAATTATTTGTATGTATCAGTATTTTATTTTGTTCAAATTAACTTGATACCGACATCTTGTTATTGTGAAAGAGCAAGTTTTATCCTGGTGGCCAGCGGGTCCCCTCTGTTCCCGAGTATGGTTTGCTTTGCTTGAATTTTTATTTTTTAAACTAAACATTTTTTAAAATAGAAATCAAAAGTCTAAGTCAATGTCACAAAGTTTTATTAAGGGTAAGCAAGTAAAGTCGTTAACAGCTACTAGTTTCGGCTTTTAGAAAAGCCATCATCAGGCTAAAATACAAACAAGTTTTACAATATAAGAATAGAAATCATAATAATAACAAGGTATTATTATGATTTCTATTCTTATATTGTAAAACTTGTTTGTATTTTAGCCTGATGATGGCTTTTCTAAAAGCCGAAACTAGTAGCTGTTAACGACTTTACTTGCTTACCCTTAATAAAACTTTGTGACATTGACTTAGACTTTTGATTTCTATATCGTAGTCACATTTGAGATATGGATGATTTACTTCATTTTTTAAAATGTTTAGAACGTTGCTTTAAGTACCTACTTGATTACATTACGGAAAATATAATTTTACCGGATAGTAGCACGTAATATATTTGGGTATTCACACTTTAGGTTTTCGAAATTTAAGGCAAATTATGAGAATAGAAAAAATTGAAAAAAATCTAAGGTATTCAGTTGGTACCTACTTATATAAATATTGATTGGTAGTAATTAAAGCTTAATTTTTTGAATTTTGAGTTTTCCAATAAGCACTTAAATGACATAATGCACGCAAATGAATGAAAGCATATAAATGACGAAAAAGCGCTTGTTAATGACAAATATATTAGAATAAATACACAAAAAAATCCATAGGGCCCTTTTTTATTTATAAACAAAAAATACATTTAACCAAAATATTAGTCTTTAAAACAAGATTAAGTTTCTGTCTGGTGATGACACTACGAATTATTTTCGCATGGACCGAATTACGTTTTTTGAGCTACACGATTTAATGAAATTGATTGTGGTAACCTTTACTTTGTGGAAGTCCATCTTACTAAGAATAATAAATAGTGGAAGTTTAGTTCAACCGTTCAGTTATTGTTCTTACTACACGATTTAATAAAAGCTGAGATAAAAAAGAAAAATACGAAGCTAAGAGAAAGCATTAGTCGCTAGAGCGACTAGCAGTTACTTTAAGGTATCAATTTTATAAGAGCTATTGAAAAAAACGAACGTATTCAATACAAATATATTTAATTAAAATAAATTTAATTGGGAAAAATTACAACTCCGTGTATTATCACTTAAAAAAATTTCCAGGGGAGAGAACGTTGGTGTGAGGTGAGGTAATTGGCTGTGAAGAACAACAAAATGTTCTTCACATGCACTAGTATTAATTACTGTTTGTGTCTGTAGGTGTTCGTCTAGGGCTTCCATTATATTATTAAAAGTTTTTCGTTGGACCGTAATTTGTAAATTTTCAGGTAGAGAATAAGTTTGTTCATACATGCTATCAAAGAACTTTTAAGTGCTGTATCTTCCTTGCGCTTCATACTTATTAGCTCTTGCCTCAACTGGACTCTGGCTATCGACTTTTGATCCCTTCTATTTTGCTCGTGTTCCAGATATTCAATCAGTTCATCATTTTTTCTTTTATTTTGCGGAGTATTGTAATTATAGGTTGTTAGCTCTATTTCCTTATTTTTTATTGTGGTCGATTGGGAATCTTCTTCAGCATCGTTCTTATTTTCACGTGATTTATCAGTCTCTGCCCACTGTGTAGCTTGAATAGATGCGTTGGTGCTTTTTTGCCTGTTCGCTAAATGTGGAACAAGAAAACTTATTTGTTTTTCGTATTTCCAAATTCTATCACTCCCTGCTGCTTGACTTGTGGTTGTTTTCTTTTTATTTAAAGCCTGTCTGTGGCCATCTCGTAGTTTCTTCCACATATATTTGGCTTCTTTCACTAAAGCAAATTAAAAGATATCTGGCTTCGGGTGACAAATTCAGGCAAAGGATATTTCAAGATTATATTTGGATATATTAGCAAATAGCTTTCTTTATAAAAAGAAGATATAAACATAGTTACAAATTGTTAACAACGTCTAAGAAATAACTACTTACTATTTATTGGAACTCATATTTGTAGGCTTCGAGAAAAAACTCACGTCTTACTCCTTCAACTACAAAGCAATAACTAAGTGAAATCTTCCTTCCGCTATCATAATAGGTTGGTCTAGGTACAAGTGACGTGCAAAACAGTGGCGTATGGATTAAACTTTCATTAACTAAATTCAAAAAAAAACTAAAAAGACTGTCGACAGACGTACCATATAAGGCACGCTAGTCCCTAATGGGTCAAATGGTTTCTCCTGACAGCCTTGGACCTCCCCATCTTCCATGTTAGATTCCTCTGCAGAGCTGTCTTGACCAGCCGCCATTTCCACCGGAGAACGAGCTTGAAGGTGTGAGAACTGGCATTTGTGTCTGTGAAAGAAAAACAGCTAATGAAAATCCTGCGTTACAAATTATGTTTTTGTAGTTAAAATGAAAATTATGTTAGTTTATATTAGTCAGCCATCGTTGATATGGATATACTTACCCTACACCATGAACTGAATAAAAATCTACCTGAAACTTCAAAAATAGGAGCGTGACTAGGTCCAGAACTAGCGGAAATGTGACTAGAGGGTTCAGGCAAGCTGTTTGAAGCGGGAGTGCGACTAGAAGGTCAAGGCAGGTTTTCAGTTTACATCGTGTCCCGACCATATTCTCGAGCTCGCGTGCTAATTGGCCTAGAGTATTTTGTGTGGTCAATGGGTTCATCATTTGGAAATTAAAACAATATTATTAGACTCTTTTCCCTATTCAATTAAAAATTAAAATTAAAAGGGCAAAAATGTACTGCACTATGGGGTAACATAAAACCTAAACATAGTTTTTAGTCTAAGCCTACTTTTAATTGAGTTACTCTATGATAGCATGTACTCTATGATAGCAGTCAATGGTTCACTCAGTAGAGAGACAAATTTCTGTATGACTATCTTGATGTCATGTAATGCGGTAGTAGCTTAAGCATACTCTAAAGGTATGGGTTTTACTCATAGTAACCAAAAGTGCTAAATGCTTCAAAAAAGTACTATATCTAATAAAAATAGGCAAGAAACAAAAGTAGAATAACTAAAACATGCCAGTTTTAGACCTAAGTTAAAGAAACAAAACAACCTAAAATACTACAACCAGTGACTATAACAATAATAAGACGGTCAGCCCTTCAGTAAATTATGAGTATATTTATTCATTCAACGACATAGTTTAGACATCGTCCAAAGAATATCTTTAAACGATGGTTTAGATTATCCTCCTGTATACAGACACTAATTATAAAATATAACAAAAGTAAAGGTTTTGTTTTTTGCACTAATACTTACAAGAGTTATAATATTTTAAAAGATTTTTAGTAATTTATTATTTTTATAAATGATATTGTCTAAGTTTTTTTTTAAACAAATTTAATTTGGAAAAAATATCTACATCTTTAGCAATTCAACACCAAGAAAAAATCCCAGAAAACCACCATACAAAGCTTCAGTAAAACCACACAGAAAAATCAGAATTTTGTCTGCTTAATTTATATTAATTTATACAATAAACTATCGATTTTTTCATTTTAAACATGTTATTTTATATAAGAACATTGAAAAACATAACTTTATAATAAAATAACTTTTTATTAAAAAGTTACATTTTTCAATATTTAAGATGGCCTTTATTATTAGGGTTATTATTAGTTGTAATTTGATTGAATTTAAATAAAAAAATTGTTTCCATACCCTTAAAAAAATTGGTTAAAATGTAATGTCGTTAAATAGAGAATTAAATTCTCGTTCAAATTATGTATCAACATTATACCAATTTCTATTTAAAAAAATTAACGATTACGTCACTGCAGCTACACCGGTAGCTGCATTTTAAAACAAAAATCGACGGTTTTAGAAATAACAATAATATTCCATGATTTAGCCGTTCATCGTATGCTTGTCTAGTTGCCCCTATATAGGTAGCTTAAAATAAAATAAATTACTTTAAAAATACCCGTTTCTTATATTTTTTTTGAAATATTTGATACTATTCTTGTTGAGGTTTTCAAGTTCCCAATTATTCATAATTTAAAGGTAATATTAGCTGTTATCAAAATAAGATGTTTTGTAAAATATTTGGATATCATTATAAGCAGTTTTTTCAATTCTTATTACTTTAATATCTGATAATTTTACTACTTCTCCATTAACATTCTTCTTCAATGAAACGCTTGCTAAATTTTTGATATCAGTAAAATCAGCATAAGATAGTTCATTAACGTTGAAAGGATTGCCAGGTTTTTTTGAATTTCTTATTGCAGTTACATATTGCGCCGGGACGCAAATAGGACCAGACCGTTTTGTTTTCCTAATTTCTTTCTCAATTATGGAATGAGCAGCATCCCCTTCATTTTGGGTGTGCCCCTAATTAAAAATTTGTGGGTTATC
Source organism: Ophraella communa (assembly GCA_035357415.1). Taxonomy (NCBI): domain Eukaryota; kingdom Metazoa; phylum Arthropoda; class Insecta; order Coleoptera; family Chrysomelidae; genus Ophraella; species Ophraella communa. The sequence continues at coordinate 6,077,213 of CM068979.1, read as the reverse complement.
GATTTGAACTTAAGATTTTTAACGGCGTAAATATACATTCCAATAATGAATTGTTTTTTTTGCTGACCACAACAATCCACAACAATCCAAGTTGCTTACTGCCGACTTTTTCTGAAGAAAACGTAAAACGCACGTGCCAATCTCATTCGCTCCACGCTGACCGTCAGACTCGTCCCAAAAATAACATTTCGTTTGATCTGCACCTAGTTCGCATATCGTAAAGTTTAAACAGTTAATTTTAGATTTGTATAGTCATTACAGCCTGCAAGTCATAGCAAGCTACAACAAACTCTTCGGAAATTAACTCTTTGTCTCTTAGCTTTTCTTCTCTACTTTTTTCTTTTTCTTGTAAATGTCGGTTGTATTCTTCTTCTAGCTCCTTCTTTTTTTTCTTCTACCACTTTATATGCGGTACATTGATCTTTTTTTGGTATAAGGGTAATTCTACGATAAGAGGTTTCAAGTCCATACAGAATACGGCCAGGAGAAAAGTTGCTGTTTTTTCATTAAACACTTATATTACGATTTTGGTCCTATTTATGTATCTTTTCACGTAAGGGCAAGTCACTTTATGCATATTTTATTACTTTTTACAAGGCCAGGGTAAATACGTTGGGCAGGGTAGAGACACCAAGATCAGGGTAGATACTTATTTGGCCGGGGGAGAGGATTTGTAGTAATAAAAATAACAAAATTAGTAAAATCAGCTTTAATTTAACATTGTAATTAACATAGAATCAGACTATCATTCTTACTAATCATATTAAATATTAACAGACTATATTATTTCAGCCTTTTCTGAATTTTAAAACAAAAGTATCTTTAGTGTTATTACACAATAATATATGAAATTAACATGGCATTGTACCTACAACAAGAAATAAAATATTCTTTTATTAATACTACTTATATAGACTAACGTCTTTGAATTAATACAAATAATCAGACTTGAAATAACTAGGATAATTTTCATATCACCTGTACCTATGCTACATTTTACTAAATGAACATGTTTTAATCATAAAATAAAAAATATAAATTAAAAGCACTCTCTTGCCTATATTAACAAAAAATAAATGCTTAAGCTTTCTCAAACACGTTCACAGACTCTTTGAAACAGTAGAACATTCTCTGTCCTTTCAAAATAAGATTTGGCGTAGGTAATGCCTGAACAACCTGATCTTCTGAGATGAATGAAATATCGTTTTGACACCAATTTTGAAATGATCACAATTCTCATTGCAAAAGCAGCTTAAAGACTTCATTTTCAATTTTTTTGGATCTTCAATGTTCCATGACACTTGATGGACACGCAATGTACCAGGAAAAGTCTTTATTTGTTCTTTAGCACCAGCAATTAAAGAGTCTTTCTCAAGGATATTTTCGTCATCAATAACGAAAACATTGATGCTAGGACAATTTTTCTGAATAGCATTTGACAAATCTCTCAGAGATGCTATATCTTTGCCACTAGCTACTAATCGGTCTGCTGATCTTTTGCAAACAGCTCCGACACCATCAGGAGCCCCCTTACCGTGTCCAGCTTCATGGTAATTCCACGTAAAGTGTACAAGGGTTGGGTAGAACTCTGTTAAATGGGTGACAAGAAAGTAAAACATGTATTTGTTGCGGTATTGTGTTACGGGTCCATCGCTCCAGAAATGGAGGACCTCTACTTCAGGTGGCAGGCTGTTCAAAATTGGCTGTAAGTGTGCCCATATAGCTGGAGGCGAATGTAACAAATTTTGTGCCATCGAACAATAGCAAGTAGTTTTTACTTCACCTGATGCTTGTTCCTTCGTGTAAGTGACGACCGTGTGCAGACTTATCTGTTGACGCGAACCTCCAAAATGGAATGCCTGGATCTCTTCTGCGTATTTAGTTAAGTAATTTTCACTAAAATCCATATGTATCACAGCTTCTTTTACAGATAAATTAGCTTTTTTAATCTTGAGACCAGAATGCTGGTGGACTATGTTCAGTTCGTGTTGAAGAAAATATTGCAAATTATATTCTAATTGCATAATCAAATCACGAGGACAAATCTGTATCGATTTTTTTAAATATTTAGTAACTTTTCTTGTCTTATGCGTTTTTGGATCAGTTATATTGGTGGAGACAGATTCCCACTTTCTATAGACAATTTGAATACTATTATCAAATTCTTTGTATTCGAGTCCTTTACTTTTGCAAGTTCTACATTCTCGGGAAAGACACTGTTCGTTGTACCTATTGCAACAAATTATATGAAGCAGATTTTGATGCTTTGATACAGAGATAATTTTAGCGTGAAATAAAGCTGTGAGCATCAGATCCATATTGGCGTGTGTAACGCACAAACAAGTGTCACGTCTGTCGCAATTCGGTTGTACTATCCAAAATGGTTTAAGACGACAGAATAGAGAATATGATATCTTGATATTACACTTGTTCATGAAAGATTTATGGAGATTTCTTAGAGTATCCAAAAGAACTCTCTTTTGCTTGCGATCTCCTTTCTTCATCACATAATCTCTTTTGCCGGCACATAACCTCGTATTCGAGTCATCTTGGAAAAAATTTATAACTTTTGTCTTCATTATTTCATAACTTGCTTTGACTCTCCTTTTATTTTCCAGTAATCGTACTTGTCCAATTTTTCTTAAAGGTTTCCCGCTTATAATTCTTTTAAAAATTCTTTTTTCTTTATTATTTGAAAGAGAAGAATAATTTTCTTTTAATTGTTGATTGAACACTTCTGCAAATAATAAATTTTTCTTCACTGTTTCTCTGGCACTTGGAGAATTTAACACTTGTTCCACTTTGCTGTTAGGTGTCAGTTTTTCAGGCTTTCGTAATCTTTGTAACCTTTTTTTATAACATGCTAATTTAGTCTTAAGTTTATTTATAGTCTCATCTTTTTTTTTATTAATTAAATATCTTTGTCTTCTGGCTCGGTCTGATTTAAGTTTGGCAGCTCTAACTCTACGAGAATTAAAGGTTTGACCATTAATATCTGACATCAATGGCGTTAGTTACATTTTGAAGTACAAGTCGTTGCCTACGCTCTCTTGCTTTTTTTTTCCATATCTTTCGTGCCTTACGTTACTCTCTAGGAGTCATTTGGTCGACAGTCTTTATTATTCCTTTCTCCTTCTTTTTTAAATATTTTGCCTTTTCTTTTTGCTTTTGCAATTCATATTTTTCAGGATCATTTTTAATTCTTTCATATCGTAGTCTCTCAGCTTCACGTTTCTTCTGTAATCTTTCTTCACGTGTTAACTTGTTCCGTGGTGCCATGATCTATAATAATATTAGATAATAATATAATAACAATATGAACTGAGAACTCTTTTATTATTCAGTTTTAAGAATTTACCAAAATTATTTTAATTATTTTAAACTATTCGTTGATAAAAATATGCTATATTTAAGTTTGATTGCACTAACATTATCTCCCCTGGTCAACAAGTCTCTCCCCTGGCAGTTATCTTGCCAGGGGAAATATGCCAGGGAAGAGACGTTTTCATGATAAATTTTATTGTTTTAATTGACATAAGAAATGTTTCGATATATTATGTATCACACTTTAACTATTACACTAGCAAAGCGTGGCAGTGCTACGCACCTGCCTTTGTATATATATATATTTTTTTTTAATTTTTTTTTTTTTAACGTAAAAAATATAAAAAACATAAAATAAAAAAGATTAAATTTTACTTTATTTGTGCAATTTGTCCACGCCCTCAACATATCGAATCGATTATATTGTTAATGATTGTATGTTCATGGTTTTTAACTATTTTAATAACCTTAATAAATATTTAAAATTTAATTCTACTTGTAAAAATTTTTGAAAAACTAAATGTTAATTGTTTTAAATGTCTTAAATATTGTGCTGCGAACCTCGCTTCGCTCGGCACGCAGTGGTTTTAGATTCTAAAACGGTCTGAAAATAATAATATGGTGAAATCCAAACAAAACACTATTTTCAAAATAACTTTATTGTTAGATATGTTACATAAGAAATACATTTATTATACATAATACATTTTACATAAACATTACACATAAACATTATACATAAACATTAAATAAGATTTGATAGAACTTTTTTTTTTTTTTTTTTTTTTTTTTTGTTGGGTGGGGGGAAATGCATTTACGCACGCCCAAGTGTAGGATTGATTTGTGTCCATTTTTTTTTTTTTTTTTGGTTTTTGTTTTTTTTTATTTTTTTTTTTGTTTTTTTTATTTTTTTTTTGTTTTTATATTTTACTATTTTTTTTGGTTTTGTTTTTTTTATAATATGTACGCTGTACATTATTCATGGGGAGTGTGGGACTCACAATCACTCTCTAGAGTGTTAATACCCACTAAAACCCTACCACCCGTTCTATCAATACCTGACTGGGGGAAACGCTAAAAGGAATGGTCATTAACAAATCACAAAATATCACCTTCATGTTATTTAACCTGTAAGAAAGAGATTAATAAAAATATTTAAACAGTCTGAAAAAAAATCAATTAATAAAAAAATTTGTTATCGAAAACCAAACGACGAAACCTGAAAAATATACAGCAAAATTGATTAGTAATGTGAATGACAAAAATGATAATGAAAATATAATAACATGAAAAAAATACCATGAAGGAGAAGGGTACATTCAAAGAAACAAAATGCCAGAAAGATTTATAAAAATTTATAAGTTAATTGATTTGAATATATTGAAATTTAAATTAAAGTTAATCACATTTACATAATAAATACAAAATTGAAAAAAGCAATTAGAAAAAATCAAAGAAAAATAAAACAACAAAAAGCACATTTCAATTGTCTTGAGGAGGCAAACGAAGTGTTGCTATTGTGTTTTGCAGCAATTCGTCGTAAACGACGTTAACAGTATAAGCCGGAGGGCCATCCTGTTGCCTGCCTAAAATATTTGTTAATTGGCATTTGATTCCATTAAATGAACGTGCTCTGGATATTGCCACGTACAACTGGCCATGGTCAAACACCGGAGTTGGCAGGTATAAGCCTACCGTGTCCAATGTTTGCCCTTGGCTCTTATTGATTGTCATGGCAAATGCCAATTTGACAGGGAATTGCCTGCGACGCATGTTCACAGGTAAATCCACTGTATTGGCTCCAAAGTTGTCAACACGCGGTATAAATTCGGTCAATTCAGCGGCATTAATATTACCTCCTTGAGGAGTCGGTAATTGAGCTTCTATAAAATGTTCATGTAATCGAAGCACCTTAAGGCGCGTACCGTTACACAAACCGCGAGCTACATCGAGATTTTTGGTAAGCATGATGATGGCACCTGGTTTTAGAACCAGTTCGTGAGATGGCAGAGTTGATGACTCTAAAGAATTTAAAAATTCTTGAGGCCACGCTGCTGCCAAATCGTCATCATCAGTTGCAATACTTCCGTCCTGATGTAGTATTGTATCGACACTATAATAATGTCTAGCACGTGCTGTTTGAGGTAATTTAGACAAAACGTTCGAATTTATAGAGCGTACATCGACATTTCTCGGTGAGAGAATTGCTTTTCTGAACAGCGTTTGATCATCAATTGATAATATACGATCTCCATATACCGCTTGAACAATATCATCCACCACAATTTCTTGTGGCAGTTCAACTATTGTTTCGCTGATGGCGTTGTTAAGGCGACGTAATGGATTCGATGCATTACCAATAGATAACAGCCATTCAGAAAAATGACCACCATTTTCCAAAGCTCTAACGTTTACATTTAATTCAAATCTTGTGAATCGATTCCATAATGGGGAACTTTTACCGATGCCTCCAATGTCTCCGCTTTACCGCCCAATGGTACAATTGGAGCACATTGTCGGAAATCGCCGCAAAGTACCATTATTTTTCCCCCAAAAGGTAATTGAGGATTACCAGTGATTTCTCTTAATTTTTTGTCGACTGCCGATAACATGAATTTACTAATCATTGAAATTTCATCCCAAATAATAACGCGCGTATGTCGTATGTTCTCAGCAATGGAAGATTGATTTCTTATTCTCGATTCTGAATTGTGGTCGAACGGCACTGGAAACATGAATGTATTATGAACAGTCTTACCACCTCGTAATAAAGCCGCTGCTATTCCCGTAAAAGCCATTGCAATGTAACGTTGATTTTGACTAATTAAATAAGCAATTAAAGTGTTAATTAAAAACGTTTTACCACAGCCAGCTTCTCCATCTAAATAAAAATAACGTTGTGTATTTTCATAATTGTCGAATTGATTTAAAATATTGATTATATTATCAAAAATAAATCGTTGATGACGATTTAACAAAAGCAAATCGCGTTGGGCGTTTTGGCGTTGTAAATCAACGTCCAAATTTTCGTTATTTCCATCTTCGATGTAATCGACAATTGGATTAAGATTACCAACAGCTAATGGTTCGGGTAAATTAAAATCAGTTAATCGTTTTCCATGATAACGAAGGAAACGTTCAATGAAAATTAAAGTGCAATTAAAAGCTTGCTCGCGATCATTAATATCATTATTATTACCACGTATATAGCGTTGATAATCTTCAGACAGTTGTACCTTGAATTGATCCCACAAAGCTATTGGATCTGCAATTGTACAGAGCAATAGCATTCGCGCAAACATTCGGCGAAGCTGCCTGGGCATATCTGTAGCTGCTGCTTCATTGAGGCAATTAAACCATACATTATCGGTATCGATTAAATTTAAAGCTACTGCCGCATCGCGAAAAGAATCAAAAACGATACCGTTGACTGTTTTTAAATCTTCGAAGGAGCATGCTCCTCTCACATGATGCAAAAGCAACCTGAGATAGAAACGTTCGCCTTCGGCAGGATGTACAAAATATATTCTAGGTATGACTAAATGTTGACCGCGTTGTCTCTCTTTCCATTGCTTTAAACGTCCATCAAAAACATAATAATAGGGAATATCAACGTATGTATGCAAACGCGCCGCGTGGTTGTTTTGATTGAGTACGAACCATGCCGTCAAAGTCGTATGTGATACTCGATCAACAGCATTTAGTTCGTCTCCTTGCCTAAAATAAATTTGTTGTCGATCGGGAAGATGTACAGCAAGTCTAATGATATTATGTGAAATATCGTGCAAATTAAATTTTTGAAGTCTCCAGATCGCTTCTGGAGCACTAACGTACCGAACGTCTAAAAACATTTTAATTTCATCATATTCTACTCTTAAATTTTGACCTTGAGGTTGATAACCAATATTTACATCGACCCCCGTTGTTCGGGTGGATTTTGAATTTGATCTAAATGTTGTCCGCCCCTGTGCTGTTCAACACGAACCTGGCGATTGTTAGGTTCACGTTCAACGACAACATGTGCCCTATCGTAACCTTTATAAACGTATTTAAAAAGATACTTGACACTCTTAATAGAACTGCAAGCTTCCACATTAATGTGGGCTTGATATTTACGAAGCAAATACTGATTATATGATACAACCCAAGCATCGTTGATATTTACCCTCTGATTATTAGGATTTAGATTTCTTCGACGATAAATTGGATACCCATTAACTAAAAAGAGCGTTTCCGGACGGAAGGGCTTCGGAAAACCTTTTTTGCATTTATTTGTATCGTCGAGACAGCGCTGATGATTACATGGACCGTGTATCATGTGAGCTGTGACCAACGTGAACAACTCAGGTTGCGCTTCTTGATCAGGCAGTTCAGCAGATATCAATCGGTCTATACCGGCTGAGTCTAAAATTTTGTTATCGTCATCTAACCATAATAGAATGTGTGCATGTGGTAACCCGCGTTTTTGGAATTCGATTACATAAACAAAAGCAGCGCACACTCCAAAAATATGTGCTTTGAATATATCTTCCATTAAGGAATTCAATTTAATTTTAAACACCCGGCTTACCAAGTCTGGCCGATCTGAAGCGTGCTGTGTATTTAATAAATTGGCCGTTATTTCGGGCCATTTTGGGTTGCAAGTGAAAGTAATAAACAAATCGGGTTTCCCCTGTTTAGCTACAATCGACATTGCATCCAAATAATTTTGTCTGTAGCACCTTGGGCTTCCTATGAAAGTCGAAGGTAAAATAAAGGCGGCACCCGCTGGGATACCGTCATTAAGTTGCCTTTGATTTAAATAGTCCAGCAAACCTTGGTATGCTTCTACACGCAATCTATACTGGTTTTGACGAATGTAATCCAGCCGTGATTGTTCGACCTTGATGTAAGAATCGACAATAAACTGCTGGGTTAATTTTCCTGAATTTAAAATGGCGTTAAATTCGCGAGGTCGCACAGCAAGACGATAAGCATAATATTCCAATATAGAAATATTATGTATACCTCTCGTGTGCGGCTGATTGGTGATAAACCCCGGATCACCATACGGAAACAAAATCGGATATAGCATCGGATCACAATTAGCACTTATGTATGGTAACTGATAAAGCGACCCAATTCTGCTCGACAATACACAAAAATGCAACGGTCTACTGGGGGTTCTCCTTCAGGATTTGAAACAAAAATTCCTACTACCTCATTGGATTGCACAGCGCCATATTGTTGAAAGTTGATTTGTCTGTTCGGGCGTCGATCATTATCAATATACAATTGATAGGTGGGTTCCTCTTCATCACCGTTTTGTTGCCTGGCTTGTTGATCCCTCTGGTAGACCTCTCTTAGAGTTTGATATGCCCCAGCGAACGGGTTGTGTTGATTTAGAAAGATGGAAATAACATCAACTACTGCAGGGTCCAAAACCGGTGCTCGAGCAAGTCGGGCACGGTTGGCTTCGGCTGTATCCATAAAATACAGTCCGCCATAGCGTCTCTGATCGGCTGGGATATTGGTGGCAATATGTCCCAGATTATGCCGAATCTGACCTTGAACCTGTAAAAAACAAAAGTTAGTAACATTCTCTAACAACAATAATTAAATTAAATATAATCTTGATTAAATTTATTGTATTAACTATTATATGGAAGTATATTTTATTAAAAACAGTAAACAATTAAATGGTTGAATAAAACTATTTATTCAAATATATATTTGAAACTCAATGATAGTTGTTTCAATATGTCAATAAAATGAAGTTAGTTTTTAGTGAAACAACCATTACTGAATTTTGAATGTATTTTTAAATAAATATTAAAAGTTTTTTTTAACCATTTAGTTGTTTACTAACATTCTCTGATAACTTTAATTAAATTAATTATAAACTTGATTAAATTTATTGTAATAACTATTATGTGGAAGTATATTATTATTTAAAACAGTAAATAACTAAATGGTTGAATAAAACTTTTACTAATTATTATTTATTCAAATATATATTTGAAATTCAATGATAGTTGTTTCAATATATCAATTTGATGATGTTAGTTTTTAGTGAAACAACCATCATTGAATTTTAAATGTATTTTTGAATAAATAGTGAAAAATTCACTCAATCATTTAATTGTTTACTGTTATTTATAAATTAAATTAACTTACTTTAAAGCAAAAAGGTCCTCTGCCTGGAGGCGTAACAATATTCGCTCCCAATGATGCAAACGCAAACGCGTTGTTGTAGTAACGAATATTTTCCATAAAATGTCGGTCTTGGAAGAATCCTAAGAATTCTTGAGGGTAAGGATTGTGAGGTGGTAGCACAATCTTACCCTGACCGCAACATTTGGTATAGCCTCTTTGTGATTTTTCAGCACGAAAGTACAATGCATGACAATGCATGCATTCTTCGATCATACGCCCTGCAGTATGTACCTACAAAATATTTAAAAATTGAGATTAGTTGATCATATTTTGTAAATATTTATGTAAATATTTTAAAAAATAATACACTCACCTGTTCGCTGGGATTTTCGGCGTGTAAATAAAATCGACCTCTTGTTCTTGGCACAGCAATAGGTCGTTGGTTTCCCAAAATGCCAACGTCTTCTTGCTGTGTCATGAGATGATCTATATCGATGGTGCGTAAGAATTCATCTCCCGCATCATCGAATAAATCACCTTCGATGACAACTTCTGCATTTTGTTCTATTGCTGCTGGTCCATCATCCACTTCGGCTGGTGTTGCTACCTGAAACATAGGAGTTACAGGAAGAGGCGTGGGAGGAGGAAGATCGTCTATAGCAACTCCACGTCTCCGTAAACTATAGGGACTTTGTATTGGGGTAACGATTCGCCTGTTACGGCGTCGAGGAGTATTTTGGGCGGATGTAGAGGGATCATCAGCAATTGATTCGGAAGAGGAAGAAGGTTGTAATGATGATTTTTTAGGTGTGACTCTAGGAGGGAAAACGGGTTGGTCACTACCGTCTACGGAGATTTGCGGAGTTAAAATATGACGACGCTTCGTCGGAGTGGAAAGACAGGACGGTTCATTTAAGGTAATGGCATCAATAGGAACGATATCTTCTGTTGATGAAGTGGATGAAGTCGATCTTGTTCTTCTTGTTGTTGGTTGTACTTCAATAAACAGTTGTCTTCGGGCGGTTGCTGGAGTCGTCGACCTTGTTCTTTTATAAATAAAAAAAAATTTAATTTATTATAGTAACTCTTACTTTTTGGAAGTCCATCTTATTAAGAATAATAAAAAACTCTTCGCTTTAACGTTGAAACGAAGAGTTTTTTATTATTCTTAAAAAAAATTAAAATTGTACTCAATTAATATAATTTAAGTAATTTAAAACATACCGAATATTAAATTCTATCGGTGACTGTGGCAATGAAGGTGTCCCTATCGTCGAAGTATCGCTGCTTTCATCGCTACTCCTCCTGGATGAAGTCGATGGCCGTGGTTCAGTCGCTTTGGAAGGGGTGGATGTCGTCTTCTTCTTTCCTTTACTTTTTCTCCCAATTTTGCTCTTTCTAACGGGTGGTGCCATATTGATAAATACTAAAATTAAAAATTTATATTTTTATTAAAATTTATTTAATTTTTATTAGAATGTTTACAGATTAATATACGTAGTTTTTTTATAAAGATTTAAAAAAAAAATTTATTGTTTATGATAAGAAATTTCTTACCAAAAATTAAAAACTTTTAAATAATTCAATAAATCCGGATTATATATAAATAATATGAAAACTTAAATTTTTCACGTAAAGCATTGTTAAAGAATTGAAAAAGAAAATAAACCCAAAATAATATTTAAAATCAGTATCATCTAATAAATTACAAAAAAAACTTACCGTAATAAAAACTTTTCAAAATATTAAGACACCACTTTTTTTTATTAAAATGTTACTTTGGATATTCCAAACCTCAACCTAAAAAATAATCCTGAAAAATATTAAATTAGTAACTTTATGTTTGGTTAAACCATTTATAAAATTATAAAAAAACGTCTACGACAGTAATTAGTATTAAAATTTTGTTAATTTATCGATATTATTACAATTTGAAAATAAAGTAAACAAATTAATTAAGCTATCTATGTTTTATCTAGTAATTTAAAGAATTAAATTAAATAGAAACAGTTTAAATTAAGAATATAAATATCTTTGTAATTTATTTATTAAAATGAGAGGAATTAACCGGTGTTTCAAAATTTCAGACATACACGAAGTTAAGGCGAAAGTATCACGACGCGTAATTCCGAGTATTCAAAAATGGCGCTTAATTTTACTTTTACAAACAATAAATAACTCATTTCTTTGCTATTATTATTAAAAGTTATTTGAATTATACAAAAGTAACACAAATTTAAACAGAATAAACTGATTTAGGTACCAAATTCAGATATTCCCGGGCAAATAAATCAAGTCGATCGAATAGTGACGTACAGTTCTGAGAATTTAAATGGCGCGCTAATAATATAAAGAGAAAAAAACACTATTATTACTGTTATTATTTATCAAAGTTTGCAATTATAATCAAAATATAAAGAAAAACAACATTATTTTATAAAGTCAGTTAAGCATTTACGTAAAAATAACACTTTTAAAATTTTCAATAAAATTAGGTCACCTAACACATTTTTTGTTAATGTATAAGTTCCATAACAAAATAATTAAACTATTATAATTTTTCTTTTGTAGTTTAATGAATTTAATTAAATAGAAACTGTATAAATAAAGAATATAAATCTCTGTTTAATGTATTAAAAAAAATGATCGAAATTAACCGACGTACCAAAACCCGAGCCGGTATACGAAGTTATGCCGAAAGTATTATTGTGATTCCAAGTATTTAAAAAGCGCGCTTAATTTTACTTTTTCAGACATTAAATAACCCTTTTGTATGCTATTATTAATAAAAGTTATTTGAATTGTAAAAAAGTAACACAAATTTAAATTGAATAAATTGATTTAAGTACCAAATTCAGATATTCCCGGGCAAATAAACCAAGCCTATCGAATTGTAATGTACAGTTCTGAGAATTTAAATGGCGCGCTAATAATATAAAGAGAATAAAACACTCTTATTACTGTTATAAGTTACGAAAATTTGCATTTAAAATCAAATTTGAAATAAAAATAACATTATTTTATAAAATCAATCAAGCAATCACGTAAAAATAACACTTTTAAAATTTTCAATAAAATTAGGTCACTTAACAAATTTAAAAATAATTTTACGTCTTTTTTTATAAAAGTATAGTTAACTTACTACAAAAATAATTTCCTAAAGTAGTAACTTTAATAAATGCACCACTAAAAAAAAACACTTTTTGTTCAAAAAGTTAATATTACACTTTACTTTAACTAAATTTAAAAAGACACTCTTTAAACAGAATAAATTGAAACATACAATGTTTGAAAAAGTTTAAACACTAACTGTACCACACGAAGCCGTTTAAACTCTGCCAAAAATAACCCCTCCTAAACCTGCCGAATACAATATTGTGATTTCAAGTATTTAAAAAGCGCGCTTAATTTTACTTTTACAGACATTAAATAACTATCTTGTATGCTATTATTAATAAAAGTTATTTGAATTGTAAAAAAGTAACACAAATTTAAGCTGAATAAATTGATTTAGATACCAAATTCAGATATTCCCGGGCAAATAAACCAAGCCGATCGAATTGTAACGTACAGTTCTAAGAATTTAAATGGCGCGCTAACAATATAAAGAGAATAAAACACTCTTATTACTGTTATAAGTTACGAAAATTTGCATTTAAAATCAAATTTGAAATAAAAATAACATTATTTTATAAAATCAATCAAGCAATCACGTAAAAACAATACTTTAAAAATTTTCAATAAAATTAGGTCACCTAACACATTCTAAAATAATCTAAAGACTTTTTATATAAAAGTAATTTTAATAAACTGTGGTTAAAATAATGTAAAATTGATAAAAAAGCATTCAAAATACAAACTCACTACAAAAATAATTTCCTGAAGTAGATACTTTGATAAACACCACTAAAAAAATCACTTTTTGTCCAAAAAGTTAATATTAAATTTTAAGTACTTAAACTAAATTTAAAAAAACACTCTTTAAACAGAATAAATTGAAATTTTACAGTAAAATTTACTAAGACAATAACATACAATGTTGAAAAAGTTCAAACACTAACTGTAATACACGAAGCCGTTTAAAATCTGCCAAAAATAACCCCTCCACAACCTGCCGAATGCATTATTGTGATTCCAAGTATTTAAAAAGCGCGCTTAATTTTACTTTTTCAGACATTAAATAACCCTCTTGTATGATATTATAATAAAAGTTAATTAAAATATAAAAAAGTAACACAAATTTAAGCTGATTAAATTGATTTAGGTACCAAATTCAGATATTTCCGGGCAAATAAACCAAACCGATCGAATTGTAATGTACAGTTCTGAGAATTTAAATGGCGGGCTAATAATATAAAGAGAATAAAACACTCTTATTACTGTTATAAGTTACGAAAATTTGCATTTAAAATCAAATTTGAAAGAAAAATAACATTATTTTATAAAATCAATCTAGCAATCATGTAAAAATAACACTTTTAAAATTTTCAATAAAATTAGGTCACCTAACAAATTTAAAAATAATTTTACGTCTTTTTCTATAAAAGTGTAGTTAACTTACTAAAAAAATAATCTCCTAAAGTAGTTACTTTAATAAATGCACCACTAAAAAAAACACTTTTTGTCCAAAAAGTTAATATTACACTTTACTTTAACTAAATTTAAAAATACACTCTTTAAACAGAATAAATTGAAACATACAATGTTGAAAAAGTTCAAACACTAACTGTACTACACTACACGAAGCCGTTTAAAATCTGCCAAAAATAACCCCTCCACAACTTCGACGTAATTTCTAAGAACATTTTCTTCTTTTATTATTTTTAAATATTAATCTTTTTACTGTTATTTTTGTTAATGTAGAAGTTCTTTAACAAAATAATTAAACTATTATAATTGATCTCATGTAGTTTAATGAATTTGATTAAATAGAAACTATTTAAATGAAGAAAATAAATCTCTGTTTAATGTATTGAAAAAAATTACCGGAATTAACCGGCGTACCAAAACCCGAGACGTTACACGAAGTTTGCCGAATGCATTATTGTGATTCCAAGTATTTAAAAAGCGGGATTAATTTTACTTTTATAGATAATAAATAACTATCTTTTCTACTATTATTAATAAAAGTTAATTAAATTGTAAAAAAATAACACAAATTTAAACAGATTAAACTGATTTAGGTACCAAATTCAGATATTTAAGAGCAAAAAAACTAAACTGATCGAATTACGATGTACAATTCCAAGAATTTAAAAGACACGCCAATATTTTAAAGAGAATAAAACACTCTTATTACTGTTATAAGTTACGAAAATTTGCATTTGAAATCAAATTTGAAAGAAAAACAACATTATTTTATAAAATCAATCAAGCAATTAGGTAAAAATAACACTTTTAAAAATTTCAATAAAATTAAGTCACCTAACAAATTTGAATAAATGATTTTACGTCTTTTTATATAAAAGTAGTTTTAAGAAAATGTGGTTAAAATAATGTATAATTAATATAAAAGCATTCAAAATACAAACTTACTACAAAAATAATATCCTGAAGTAGTTATTTTGATAAACACCACTAAAAAAAAACACTTTTTGTCCAAAAAGTTAATATTACACTTTAAATATTTAAACTAAAATGGATAAAACACTCTTTAACCACAATAAATCCAAGTTTTACAATAAAATTTACTAAGACAATACCACACAATGTTAAAATAGTTCAAAAACTAACTGTAACACGCGATGCCGTATAAACTCTGCCATAAAAACAACCCCTCCATAACCTCGACGTAATTTTTTTATAGAGCATTCATCTTTTGTTATTTTTAAATAATAATCTCTTTACTGTCGTTTTTACTAATGTAGAAGCTTTATAACATAATAATTAAACTATTACACAATTTTTCTTATGTACTTTAATGAATTTGATTAAATAGAAACTGTTTAAATAAAAGTTATTTTAAAACATAACCGGAATTAACCGACGAACTCGAGACGGTACACGAATGCATAAAACCTGTGATTCCAAGTATTTAAAAAGCGCGCTTAATTTTACTTTTACAGACATCAAATAACCCTCTTGTATGCTATTATTAATAAAAATTATTTGAATTGCAAAAAGTAAAACAAATTTAAACGGAATAAACTGATTTAGGTACCAAATTCAGATATTCACGGGCAAATAAATCAAGCCGATCGAATCGTGACGTACAATTCTAAGAATTTATATGGCGCGCTGATATTTTAAAGAGATTAAAATTCTTATTACTGTTATTATTCAAAAAAGTTCATATTTATAATTGAAATATAAAGAAAAACAACATTTTTAAATGATTAAATGATATTTAATTAATAAAAAAGCATGCAAAATGTAAATTTACTTTGTACATACCTGATAAATACCACTAAAAACACACTTTTTGTTTAAAAATGTTATACTACACTCCAAATTTCTAAATCAAAATTTAAGAAACACTATAAATTGTAATTTTATTAAAAAATGTTCAATATTATTTACTACTCAATGTGTAAAATGTTAAAAACTAACTGCAGCAAATAACGCCGTTTAAATTTTGTGAGAAATAATCCCTCCACATATTGAAACGCTACTTGTCAGTTTTCATAGAACGTTTTTCTTCTTTTTTAGTATAAAACATTTTTGACGAAAAAAGAGGGTAAAAAATTAAATAATAAGGTTTAAAAATAATAAAATTTATATTTAATTTGTTGCTACGTACTTTACAGTAATATATTTGTCGTGATTGAAAATTAATATAATCCTTCTTTCTAAAATACATAATATTAAAATCGGCATTCTGGTGACGTCATATCCGGTTGAACAGATATAATAATGAATCAACCCGATTTATTATATATCTTGTTCTTATTTTAATTGCATGCTTAAATATCATGGAAAATTCTTCTTTTTTAAAAATATAAATTACAGATTTCTTTAGTGATTACCTTAAAATTATTATTAAAAGCTATTTTATTGTCATTATTATTGAAATATCAATAGAAAAATTATGCGTAATATAGTTTTTTAATCCGAAAAATTCAAAAATGATACTATTTTTAAGAAAAGTTGAAAAAAAAACTCGAAAAACTAATTTTTCTGGAAAATTTTCCGAAGGAAATTTTTTTTTCAGAAAATGACTTTTTTCTCGGAATGTCCATCCCAAAAAACCCCCGTATGCAAATTTTGGTCCAAATCCAAGATCAATGATTTTTTTATCGAAAATCATTCCAAAGGGGTACCCCTTTGAAATGAAAATTGAAATTTTTAAAAATGCAATAACTTGAACTGTAATTGAAAAAATTTCGAAATGTATTTTTTTTATGATAATATAGGTAGTCCTCTTTCATTTGATGTGTATTTGGTTTTTTAATCTTCAGTGGCGTAGACGTAATGAAGGTTTTAAGAAAATTTTTTTTTTAAATTTTTTTCCAACTTTGACCCTGTATAACTTTGGTATATATGAAATCGAAGAAACCAAATTAGGTTCATCTTTTAGCCTAATCTATCCTCTATCTATTTATGCCCTTTTGGTTCCTTAAATCCATATAGGAAAAAAGTTATTCAAGATTAAAAAGAGCAATGTAAAAATTCATAAAAATTTTTCGCGGTTTTTGGGTCAAAATTTCAAAATCTGGGAGTATAATAAATTAATGGAAAAAATTATGTATAATAATGTTTTTGGGTCCAAAAAGTTCAAAAATGATGTTATTTTTAGGTAGGTCCAATATTAACCCGGAAAAACCAATTTTCCTGGAAAATTTCCACGTTTTTACGAAGGAAATTTTTTTTTCAAGAAAATGACTTTTTTCTCGGAATGTCCATCCCAAAAAACCCCCGTATGCAAATTTTGGTCCAAATCCAAGATCAATGATTTTTTTATCGAAAATCATTCCAAAGGGGTACCCCTTTGAAATGAAAATTGAAATTTTTAAAAATGCAATAACTTCAAGGGTATTTAAAAAAAATTTCAAAATGTATTTTTTTTATGATAATATAGGTGGTCCTCTTTCATTTGATGTGTATTTGGTTTTTTAATCTTCAGTGGCGTAGACGTAATGAAGGTTTTAAGAAAATTTTTTTTTTAAATTTTTTTCCAACTTTGACCCTGTATAACTTTGGTATATATGAAATCGAAGAAACCAAATTAGGTTCATCTTTTAGCCTAATCTATCCTCTATCTATTTATGCCCTTTTGGTTCCTTAAATCCATATAGGAAAAAAGTTATTCAAGATTAAAAAGAGCAATGTAAAAATTCATAAAAATTTTTCGCGGTTTTTGGGTCAAAATTTCAAAATCTGGGAGTATAATAAATTAATGGAAAAAATTATGTATAATAATGTTTTTGGGTCCAAAAAGTTCAAAAATGATGTTATTTTTTAGGTAGGTCCAA
Source organism: Ophraella communa (assembly GCA_035357415.1). Taxonomy (NCBI): domain Eukaryota; kingdom Metazoa; phylum Arthropoda; class Insecta; order Coleoptera; family Chrysomelidae; genus Ophraella; species Ophraella communa. Next base: position 6,059,343 of record CM068979.1, on the reverse strand, counting down.
TATTAACCCGGAAAAACCAATTTTCCTGGAAAATTTCCACGTTTTTACGAAGGAAATTTTTTTTTCAAGAAAATGACTTTTTTCTCGGAATGTCCATCCCAAAAAACCCCCGTATGCAAATTTTGGTCCAAATCCAAGATCAATGATTTTTTTCTTGAAAATCATTCCAAAGGGGTACCCCTTTGAAATGAAAATTGAAATTTTTAAAAATGCAATAACTTGGACTGTAATTAAAAAAATTTTGAAATGTATTTTTTTTATGATAATATAGGTGGTCCTCTTTCATTTGATGTGTATTTGGTTTTTTAATCTTCAGTGGCGTAGACGTAATGAAGGTTTTAAGAAAATTTTTTTCCAACTTTGACCCTGTATAACTTTGGTATATATGAAATCGAAGAAACCAAATTAGGTTCATCTTTTAGCCTAATCTATCCTCTATCTATTTATGCCCTTTTGGTTCCTTAAATCCGTATAGGAAAAAAGTTATTCAAGATTAAAAAGAGCAATGTAAAAATTCATAAAAATTTTTCGCGGTTTTTGGGTCAAAATTTCAAAATCTGGGAGTATAATAAATTAATGGAAAAAATTATGTATAATAATGTTTTTGGGTCCAAAAAGTTCAAAAATGATGTTATTTTTTAGGTAGGTTCAAAATTAACTCGGAAAAACCAATTTAAAACCAATTTTCCTGGAAAATTTCCACGAAGGAAATTTTTTTTTTCAAAAGGGGTACCCCTTTGAAATGAAAATTGAAATTTTTAAAAATGCAATAACTTGGACTGTATTCAAAAAAATTTCAAAATGTATTTTTTTTATGATAGTATAGGTGGTCCTCTATCATTTAACACGTTAACCGCCGCAATGCATATATTTTTTTTTTGTTTGTGGGCCACCATGTTAAAACTCTTTAATTTGTATTTGAAAAGTTATACAAATATATAAATATCTAAACTAATTTGAGAATCTATGTAATATCTAAAAAAAAATGGTTTTGATTATGAAGTAACATTGACTCATGCGGCGTCGTAGACAAAAAATTTGTTAGTAGGCCACATGAGTCATGCGCGATTCAAATATAACCTATAAATCTTTAACGAATTTTTGTAACACGTGTCATATTTCTGGTGAATTTCGCTATCCTAATTCGTGTTTACGCTGTTTTGGCATTTGTAAATGTGTAGTTTTCTGTAATGGTAAGTAGGAAAGACTTATATAATATATTTCTGTTATAAAATATACTAATATTTACAGCGTAATGAGTTCATACGAGAACGATCAACGAGTATTGCAAAAACTTATGGAAGAGGTACTTTCGGAGTCTGAAGATGAACCTTTCGCTTATTCTTCAGATGATTATGAGCTTAGTGAGTATTCATCATCTGATAGTGATAAGCCTCTACTCAAAAAGAAAAACAAAGTACCCCCTCGGCGTCGAATTCCTGCTGTTTCTGATAATCAACCTTCCACGTCAGCTGGTGTCCATAGTATACAAGCAAATGATAAGCCTAGTGAACATGAATATTCATCCTCCGAGAGTGATCAACCTCTATCAAAAAAGAAAAGGATTTTGCCACAGATTGCACACTCGGCTACTCCTGTTTTCATGTTTGATGACCCCATTTCACAGACAATAGAAGATGTTGTTACTAATTTCCGGATTGACAGTTCCGAAGGAGAAGAAGAATGCTTAATCCCATCATTAAATTGGCAGGAGGTCACAGGAGAACATCTAAAAACTTTTGAATATAATGTTAAGGATCCAGGTGTGATTACTAATTTGTTTGCTGACATAGACAAACCCCCCGTTTATTTTTTTAAGTTGTTTTTGACTGACAATCTATTAGATGTAATGGTAACTGAAACAAATCGGTATGCAGCTCAGAAAAAAAACGTTACCCTATTATCCAAAGCCAGAATTAACAAATGGAAAGACACAAATGCGCAAGAAATGGCTAATTTCATAGGGTTACAAATTTGGATGGGATTAGTTCGTTTACCCAAACTTTATAACTACTGGTCGAAAAACCATTTATATGCGAACAAAGTTTCAAACATAATGTCGCGAAACAGATTTGAGCTGCTTTTAGCAAACTGGCATTTTGCGAATAATGAAACAGCCGATGCTTCAAATAGGTTGAATAAGATTGACCCTCTGATCGATTCATTGATAACAAGTTTTAAACTGTATTACGTACCTAAGGATCAGTTGTGCATAGATGAGACCTTAGTACCGTTCCGTGGAAGATTATCCTTCCTTCAATATATCAAAAACAAGAGACACAAATTCGGAGTAAAGTTATTCAAACTTTGTGTTGAAGGTGGATATACGTTTGATTTTCGAATTTACTGTGGCAAAGAAGAAAATGAAAAATATACAGTTCCTACCAGTGTTGTTATGAACCTATGTAACAATCTTCTGGACTCCGGACGCACAGTTATTGTTGACAATTACTATACCAGTGTGGAATTGGCACATGAATTGCTGAGTCGCAAAACTCACTTAGTTGGCACCTTGCGGAAAAACCGTAAAAATAATCCACCTGATGTTATAAAAAGAAAACTAAAACGCGGTGAGAGCTACAGCCAGGAAAGCACTACAGGAATTGTTATAACTAAGTGGCAGGATAAAAGGGAAGTATTGACCTTATCAACTAAGCATGAAGGTAGAATGATAAAAGTGACGTCAGGGCGTAATGCTGAATTTGAAAAGCCTGATTCGATAGTAGAATATAACAAAAGCAAAGCTTTCATTGATCTGTCCGATCAAATAAAAGCCTACTCCTCCTCTTTACGGAAAGGGATAAAGTGGTATAGAAAGATCGCAGTGGAACTGCTTTTGGGGTCGGCCATCGTGAATGCCTATCTGCTTTACAAAACTGTAACTGGGAATAAATTGTCCATAACGGAATTTAGGGAGCAAGTAGCAGAATCTTTGATGAATTTGGATCAGAATAATGTTCAAGAGCAACCAGTAAATAAAGCAGAGAAGCATTATTTGCAGGATGTTGGAACATCACATAGAAGACGTTGTGTCGCCTGTTATGCCAGAATATCGTCAGAAAATGGCTCCGCTGTGGCTGCGAAACAAACGCAGCAGTCTAGGTGGAAATGTAATCAGTGCCAAAAACATTACTGCGTATCATGCTTTTGTAATACTCACGAATGTTTGTTGAAGCCATAAATGTTTTCTTATCTGTTCTGTTTTTATATGTTTATTATAGGTACGTTAGTATGTAATATAAATAAAACATATTTGGATAAGGTAAATCTTTTAATTAAAAAAAAATCACAAAAAGTATACCTACCCTATAACACAATATATACATTTTTTTACCTGGCTAATCACGTAGTTTTGCTTGCCAGGCCATGCTATTTGAATAGCCATATACTAATACGGGTGGCTTGAACCGTCGCCGACTCATAAACGAAATAGTACAAAACTGCACATGAATCGCGTATGACTCAAGTGGCTCTACTAACAAAGACTTATATGAGACACGTGCGCTTCATGCGGCGGTTAACGTGTTAATGTGTATTTGATTTCTTAATCTCCAGTGGCGTAGACGTAATGAATTTTTAAAGAAAAAATTTTTTTTAAATTTTTTTCCAACTTTGACCCTGTATAACTTTGACAATTATGAAATCGAAGAAACCAAATCGGGTTTATATTCAAGCTACATCTTTCCTCTATACGTCTATACCAATTTGGTTCCTTAAATCGATATAGAAAAAAAGTTATTCAAGATTAAAGAGAGCAATGTAAAATTTCATAAAAATTTTTTGCGATTTTTGGGCCAGAATTTCAAAATCTGAGAGTATAATAAATTAATGGAAAAAAATATGCATAATACTGTTTTTGGGTCCGGAAAATTCAAAAATGATGTTATTTTTAAAGTAGGTTCAATATTAACCCGGAAAAACCAATTTTCCTGGAAAATTCGCAGAAAATTTTCCGAAGGAAATTTTTTTTCAAGAAAATGACTTTTTTTTCGGAATGTCCATCCCAAAAAACCCCCGTATGCAAATTTTGGTCCAAATCCAAGATCAATGATTTTTTTCTTGAAAATCATTCCAAAGAGGTCCCTTTGAAATGAAAACTGAAATTTTTAAAAATGCAATAACTTGGACTGTAATGAAGAAAATTTCGAAATGTATTTTTTTTATGATAATATAGGTGGTCCTCTTTCATTTGATGTGTATTTCATTTCTTAATCTCCACTGGTGTAGACGTAATGAATTTTTAAAGAAAAAATTTTTTTAAAAATTTTTTCCAACTTTGACCCTGTATAACTTTGACAATTATGAAATCGAAGAAACCAAATTAGATTTATCCTTTAGCTTAATCTATCCTCTATCCATCTATGCGCTTTTGGTTCCTTAAATCCTTATAGGAAAAAAGTTATTCAATATTAAAGTGACCGATGTAAAATTTTATAAAAATTTTCCACGGATTTTGGGTCAAAATTACGAAAACCGCGGCTATAATAAAGGTATAAAAAAAAGTAGCCATAAAAGTGTTTTTTGATTCAGAAAATCCAAAAATGTCATTATTTTTAAGAAAAGTTGAAAAACAACCCGGAAAATCCAATTTTTCCAAAATTTTTCCTTATTTGACCCCTTTGAAAAAAGTTTAGGACGCTACTGATTTCATTTTCGAAATTCTCGACCCCGAAAACCCCCCTGTACAAATTTTCAGCAAAATCGTAGCATTTTTTATCATTTTTTTAAACCCATCAACAGTGGATGAGGCGATAGAATGGACGACCATTAGACCAGGTTCAATAATTTCACCCGCGCAGTCCCGGACCTCAGGTCAGCGTCAAAATAGCGAAAATTAGGGGTTTTTTCGACGTTCAAAAACTACCGTTAAAGTTATCGGAATCGAAAAAATTTTTTTTTTGGAAATGTAGGAAAAAGTGTCTAGTTTAAAGATATGTTGATAAAAATTGGAAAAGTTTTCATTAAATATCGGAAAAACAATTTTCTTTAAAGACATGTAATGTAATGGTATTGTTAGATGCCCTCAAAAATCTGATGATGGTGTCCGAAACTTTCGAAAAAATTTGGGAATCAAGTTTAAGGATGGTTCTAGATAATCTGAGAGAATATCAAAATTTTACTCGTAGGGAAGAAAGTTTTGACTATTTTTGTAATTCAAGGGGTTGTAAAATTTTTAGGGGATGAAAATTGAAACAGTTAGGGGGCCTAATGCACCCACCAATGTTTCAAGTATTTGTACCTAAAAGGGCGTTTCGATCAGTCCCATAGGGTGGCGCTATCACTTTCCCCCAATTTGCAATACAGGCCAAAAATCACCCTCATTTTTAGAAAACCCCAAATAGCAAAAAAACTAACCGTCCAACCCCCAAATGTTTTTGTACGTCCAAATAGTTTTGAAAGAGTTAATTGCCCAGAAAAAAAAATTTTCAAATTTTTCAATTTTTAAAAGTAAAAAAAGTAAAAAACTGAAATTTCGAAAATCATGAAATTCGATTTTTCCGATTTTTTAAAAAAAAACCAAAAAGGCGTATCGAAAAAATAAACATACTGTATAAAAGAGGCTAAAAGGGCGCATCTAACGATGTGTCATTTATAAGGGTTTTATTAACCCAATTCGTCATTATCAAGGTTTAAAGTGAAAAAAATTTTTTTGAAAAAATGCGATTTTTACCACTTTTTCAACTTTAACCCCTAAGAAAAAAAAAACTACCCCAGGGATTTTTTTCATAATATAGTATGTTGTAGGCCCAAGTATCCCCTATCGATCGACGTGTCGTTTAAAAAAATATCTTAAAAAACACCAAAGTTATGGAAGAAAAAGTAAACTTATTTTTTGACTTTCGGAAAAACACATTTTCCATTTTTCACGAAAACTGGAAAATTTTGGTGAAATGCCATTATCAGATTCTGAAAGTTCGACCGACCCTGTATATGATGGGAATATAAGTTTTTCCGATTTCCCAACAGTTTCCTTATTTTTGAGATCAAAGTTTTTTTTGAAAAAAAGTTAAATTTTGACTTTGACCCCATATAAAATAAACATACAGTATAATTTTCAAAAGTTTTACTACCCCAACATATACCCCCGAGTTCAGAGAACCTTGAAAAAAATTTTCGAAAAAAAAAAACAAAATAATAAACTCTCCACTTGAAAAAAACCATTTTTGGTGTCATCATTTTTCATCACTCCTTAATATTATCCGATTATTATTCAATTAGACCAGTAAATGCAAATTGTAGCAGACCTCCTAAATACGCCCCTGCATACCGAACCACTACGCATGCCACAAAACATCCCTACCTCCCAGCGAAGCGTCGACCCGACAGAAGGGAAGGTTTTGTCAGTCGATGCCGCAAGTAGTAGCGTTTCAACCACCCAAAGAGAAGTACTGATAATAATTAGCGTTGTGTTCTCTCGTGTTTTGAAATTCTGAACTTTGATTTGATTTTATATTTTTTTTTGTTTGGAGTGCTGAAATAAATAATTAGACAATACGATCTACTTTATTGAAGGCACCCTTATAGCTGGCGCCCAACGTAAAACCGTAAATATTTCACAAAAACTTTCGTTTCGTAAATATAACCGTGAAGAATCCGAACATCGGCGAGTTATAAAACAACGCTGCATACAACAACTCACATATATCCACGGCAATTCTGGCAAATCACTCGCTTGTTAGGCTTTGCTTAGTCCGTAGTGGAAGCATAGGTGTAGTTAATTTTATTTTCTTTGCGTGGTTGTAAAAGTACAAAATTAGATAAAACACTCGCCTTTTAGGCTCTGGTTAGGTAAGTTTTTCCGATTTCCCAACAGTTTCCTTATTTTTTGAGATCAAAGTTTTTTTTTTTTGAAAAAAAAGTGAAATTTTGACTTTGACCCCATATAAAATAAACATACAGTATAATTTTCAAAAGTTTTACTACCCCAACATATACCCCCGAGTTCAGAGAACCTTGAAAAAAATTTTCGAAAAAAAAAACAAAATAATAAACTCTCCACTTGAAAAAAACCATTTTTGGTGTCATCATTTTTCATCACTCCTTAATATTATCCGATTATTATTCAATTAGACCAGTAAATGCAAATTGTAGCAGACCTCCTAAATACGCCCCTGCATACCGAACCACTACGCATGCCACAAAACATCCCTACCTCCCAGCGAAGCGTCGACCCGACAGAAGGGAAGGTTTTGTCAGTCGATGCCGCAAGTAGTAGCGTTTCAACCACCCAAAGAGAAGTACTGATAATAATTAGCGTTGTGTTCTCTCGTGTTTTGAAATTCTGAACTTTGATTTGATTTTATATTTTTTTTTGTTTGGAGTGCTGAAATAAATAATTAGACAATACGATCTACTTTATTGAAGGCACCCTTATAGCTGGCGCCCAACGTAAAACCGTAAATATTTCACAAAAACTTTCGTTTCGTAAATATAACCGTGAAGAATCCGAACATCGGCGAGTTATAAAACAACGCTGCATACAACAACTCACATATATCCACGGCAATTCTGGCAAATCACTCGCTTGTTAGGCTTTGCTTAGTCCGTAGTGGAAGCATAGGTGTAGTTAATTTTATTTTCTTTGCGTGGTTGTAAAAGTACAAAATTAGATAAAACACTCGCCTTTTAGGCTCTGTTTCGTCGATTTGTGTACAAATAAGTAATATTTAGGCACTAAATTAATACAGTGGGGCCAGTTAGATAAAACACTCGCCTTATTGGCTCTGTTTAGTCAACTCTCCCTAAAATCGTAACAAGGTTCGCAAGACAGAATATTTGCTGTATCGGCTTTGTTCAGTCGGCTTCCGTAACACTATTTAGTTCAATTCTAAACCAAGACGTTAGATAAAACATTCGCCTTTTAGGCTTTGTTTAGTCGACTATCTAAAAAAAAATAGTTTGCATCTTGCTTCATATCGCGATAAAGCATTCGCTAGACTGGCTTTGTTTTGTCAGAATTTTAGTGGGTTACAATTCCAACGAATTTCGCACAAGGCCTTAAACTCGCGTATCCATCGTGGCCGCACCCAAGATCCAACCCATAAGAAGAAGCACAAGACTTGCAACAATGACAAGCGTATCAATGTCAATGGACCAGTTTAACCAACTTATTGATACAATAAGTAACAGAACAAACAATAACGGATCCAATGGAAACTTTAGCAAATGCTCTGCCCGTTTTGACGGAACGCGTTGCCACTCCGTTGTAGAAACTTTTGTTACCACAGTCACTATTTATAAAGAGGTTGAACACATCACGGACGCCGCCGCATTACAAGGGCTTCCCCTTTTACTGACTGACAATGCAGCAGTTTGGTGGCAAGGCGTAAAAGAGGAAGCAAAGAGTTGGGAAGACGCCACTCAATTACTAAGAAATGCCTTCACGCCCAGTAAACCATCCTTCCAGATTTATCAGGAGATATTTAGCGAACGTCAAGAAGCCAACGTAGCACTGGACGATTTCATTACGAAGAAAAGAGCACTGCTGGCTCAGCTACCAAAAAACAGGCATGACGAAGCCACGCAAATAGACCTGATTTATGGCTTATTACACCTTTACATACGTAAAGAAACACCAAGGGAAAATATAAAAACATTTTCTGACCTCCTAGAGCAAGGAAGGAAATGCGAAGCGCTCCGGAAAGAAACTGAAAAATTAGTATCACCCGAACGCAGACATGAAGATCAACCAGTCAAACGGAAGACTGTTAGATGTACTTTCTGTCGGCTACGTGGACACACCCAAGATGAATGCCGCAAACGCCAAGCCAAAGCGAAAACAGAATGCAAACAAGTAATAACCACACACGTCACACCTGCCGAGAAACCCATCACGCAAACAACGATAACTTGCTATGGTTGTGGTAAACCCGGATTTTACAGAAGCAATTGTCCGGTCTGCGCAAAACCAACTCCAGACGTCACTACCCAAGCGGTACATTTTTATTCGATGAATACTCTCACTAATTTCTCGTCTCAAGTCCCGACTATACCCATCACTGCAAACGGAATTCCAGGCTACGCGCACATAGACACAGCAGCAAAAACCTGTGTTGCCGGCCAGACCCTATATGCATGCCTAAAAGAGGACAAATCGTGCAAATTTAAGAAAGAAACAGCAGATGTTACATTTGCCGATGGACGGAGACAAACAAAAGAAATTTACACCACCAACATTAATATTCAAATTGGAAACCGAAACTTCCAGAAAAGCTTCGTCATTTTACCCGATGCAGAGGACAACCGCACCCTACTAGGCATAGATTTTTTGGAACAAGCGGCACTCGTGCTAAACATCCCTCAAAGGTGTTGGTCATTTGCGGACGACCCAGAAAAACGATTCAATTTCCTTGAAGTGGAAGAGGGCCGCACGCCAGAAATCCTGTACCGAAATCCAAACAACCACGAACCGGAAACAGCCCTCTTGGATATAACTAACGTACAATCAATGGAAGGGGAGCAGCAGAACTCCCCATTTTTAGACTATTTTACGTCACCCCTTCCGGATGCCGACGAAAATGAGAACACATGGGAGCTACATAAAGTCGACATTTCTCCAACAAAACCTCGTCCAAACCACTACGCACCGGATGAGATCGACGAGATTTTCCGAGATTCACTACCACTTTCATATAGCCCAACAAGATGCGATCCCCGACTCAAGCGCAGTAAACTGTCGCTGTTTAGCACAGATATTAAACTCCGACCTTATGAAGCACCTGAACTAAAGAAAAGCGAAAGAGATCGACTGGATCAAGTACTGGTAGAGTTCCAAGACGTCTTCGCTGACAATGGTCCACCTACACCATTCGCCCAGCATCAAATAGATACTGGTGACCATCCGCCAATTGCCTGCGCGCCATACAGATTAAATCCATCCCGTCAGGAAATCCTAAGGAAGAAACTCGATGAGATGTTGGCCCAGGGAATCATTGAAGAAAGCGACACCCCATGGGTATTCCCCGTAGTTATGGTCCCAAAGAAAGATAATGACTGGCGTATTTGCGTAGATTATCGCAAACTGAATAGTATAACCGTTCCAGACCATTACCCACTACCTCGAGTAGATGACCTATTGCACTCAGCAAAAAGTTGCCCATTTATGTCAAGCCTTGACTTACAATCCGGTTATTGGCAAATCGAAGTATTCGAAAAGCACAAAGACAAAACTGGTTTCGTTACACCATTTGGAGTTTATCGCTTTAACAGAATGGCCTTTGGATTAAGAAATGCGCCATCAACGTTCCAGCGCCTAATGGACAGGTTCAAGGTTACACTGCATGATGTGTCCCTACTTGTATACCTAGATGACCTGATCATCAGATCAACGTCGTTTGACCAGCATTTACGAGACCTAACCTTGGTTCTAACACACTTACGGAAATTTAAGTTACGCACCAACCGACGAAAATGCCAGTTCGGTCGAACTGAGATCCAATATCTTGGCCATGTGATTACTAAAAAGGGGATAAGCTTAGACCCCGGAAAAATTTCTCCGATATTGTCAAGAACGCCCCCCAAAGATGTAAAAGAATTGCTATCTCTCATTCAAACATGTTCGTGGTATAGGCGTTTTATACCAAATTTTGCCGCAAGAGCCCGACCGCTGACGAACCTCACGAAGAAAACCACAGCTTGGACATGGGGTGAACACCAACAGCAGTCTTTCGATGAACTCAAACGATGCCTAACCACAGCTCCCGTCTTAAGGCAAGCCGATGGTAATCTACCCTTTAAAATAAAAACTGATGCAAGCTCATACGCAATCGGTTGTATATTAGTCCAGGGGGAGGGTGAAGACGAGCACCCCATAGAATACGCCAGCCGCCTGCTTACCGATGCCGAGCGAAATTATAGTACAACAGAACGAGAAGCCCTAGCTATTGTCTGGGCGGTTACCAAATTTAGAGGATACATAGAAGGCGCAGAAACGATCCTAGTAACGGACCACCAGCCATTAAAATGGCTATTTAGCCTGAAAACTCCTAGTGGACGCCTAGCCAGATGGTCCCTCCTTCTACAGTCGTACAATCTAACAATTCAGTACACTCCAGGTCGCACCAATGTTGTTGCCGACTTCTTATCAAGACCGCCTTGCACGGCACACACAGAAGACTGCCAAATATGTAGCGTACAGATGGACCTACCACGGCAATCCGAAAAAGAAGTGAGAGAGAAACAGCTCGCTGATCCTGATCTGAAGGTGATTATCGACACACTAGAGAGTGAAGATAATCCTGAATTGAGTAGTAAATGGTTCAAACGAGGATATTTAATCCATCGAGGCGTACTTTATCGATACAATGACGACCAAGATGACGACGATGCCAGATTAGTCGTCCCCATGCCCGAAAGGAAGCGAATCCTAAACGCCTATCATGACGCTCCAACCGCCGGACACTATGGCATTGAGAAGACAATCGCTCGAGTTGCAAAGCGATATCTCTGGCCTAAAATGAGACAGGACATAACGAAACACGTAGGCGCCTGTATTAAATGCCAGCGCTATAAAACTGACAACAGAAAACCGGCAGGACTCATGCAGAGCCATGCCCACAACCAAAGGTTCGAGGTTCTCTCAGTAGACCTTTTCGGTCCACTACCAATGAGCGACGATGGAAAAAGATGGATATTTATTGTGGAAGACACAGCCAGCCGTTGGGTGGAATTATTCTCCTTAGCAGAAGCCACTGCCGAGGCCTGCGCACAATTACTATTAAATGAAGTATTTCTCCGTTATGGACTACCCAGACGACTAATCAGTGACAATGGCACCCAGTTCATATCGGCTGTAATGCAACAATTGACCTATTGTCTCGGTATCAAACAAACCTTTATCCCAGCCTACCATCCAGAGACAAACCCAGTCGAGAGAAAGAATCGTGACCTTAAGGTGCAACTCGGAATTCTATTGGGCCAGGAACACAACACTTGGCCACAACAGCTACCAGCTATTAGATTCGCCATGAACTCTGTCAAGTCCGACACCACAGGATATAGTGCCTCTTACTTAACCTTTGGAAGAGAGTTACGCACCCTGCAGGATGTTACTGACGATTTCAGCGCAATCCTAGAAAATGAAAATTTTGTAGCGGAAATCACCCCGAAGCTAAGGCAGTTATCATCCGCCCTCAAATTATCCAGGGAGATAACTGAAGGAAAACAGGACCGCAACCAATTAAATGCGAATGTTAAACGCCGTTGTAGTATTCCTTATAAACCAGGCGATAAAATTATGCTACAAACCCGATTCCTAAGCAATGCAGCTCAAGGGTACTCTGCTAAGCTCGCTCCCAGGCAGGACGGGCCTTATGAACTAATACGACAACACGGACCTACCAGTTACGAAATCGCTGAACCTGGCAATGCCAGTACTCCATTAGGTATCTATCATGCTAAGGACCTGACACCATATAATGGAGATCCTAACCAGGTGACCCCTAAAGCCATAAGGCTTGTACGAAAAAGAGGACGTCCCAAAAAGGAGAAACCAGAAAAAACCCAGTTCCAAGAACCTCCTGCACCCCGGTCAGCTACTATTGACCACTCGTCGAGACGTCTTCGTAGTCAAAGGGGGAGGATGTAGCAGACCTCCTAAATACGCCCCTGCATACCGAACCACTACGCATGCCACAAAACATCCCTACCTCCCAGCGAAGCGTCGACCCGACAGAAGGGAAGGTTTTGTCAGTCGACGCCGCAAGTAGTAGCGTTTCAACCACCCAAAGAGAAGTACTGATAATAATTAGCGTTGTGTTCTCTCGTGTTTTGAAATTCTGAACTTTGATTTGATTTTATATTTTTTTTTGTTTGGAGTGCTGAAATAAATAATTAGACAATACGATCTACTTTATTGAAGGCACCCTTATAAAATAAATTAAATAAATAAAATAACTTTTATGACTTACCAGAGGAGAGAAACAATGACCTCGCGAAACCACTACTTTGAATCAACTGGTCTCAATAACTAACAAATGCCGGCACTCTTAACGGCTCACGTGTTTTGTTTTGTTAACTTCACATCGATAGATGACCTTCAGCGCTATTTGGAATATAGTCGTTTTATATTTGTGTTTGTAGTAGCGTAATGAAATTTGCCAGGGTAGATACCCAAAAAAAGTGGGACAAAAGTTAAGTTTAAAAAATATTGCTAATAAATAAATATTGTTCTATTTTTCCTTAACAATACTTAAATATGTTTATTGAAATTTGTGTTTAACATACTTTAGTTTAATAACTGATACAAAAAAGATAAATATCGTTTGCAAATTAAACTAAAACCGACAGGGGGACAGGCCAGGGTAGATACTTTTTTAGACTTTATAAGGACTTTCCAAAAAATATACTTTAATTAGGCATTTAATCGTGACGTTATTTAATAAAGTACATTTAGGTGATGTGTTTCATTGCAAAAAATAACAACATATAGAATAAAATTTCTATTTTAAACAGATTGCCGCACAAGTTACCTCCTATCGTAGAACTACCCATAAAGAAACTAATATTAAAATTACAATTAAAAATTTTTCTATAGGTATGTAACTTAACGAACTGTAAATTGTTTTCATTACAATTATTTTTGTAATCATTGTATAAATCTATTAAATTTTTTCCACCATCAATGTATTTCCTAGACGTTTGTTTTCTTAAATAATGGCTCTCTATTCGAGGAATACTATTGATGTGATCTTTTACGCCATCTATCAACGTATCAGATATTTTTTATGTTTTTTGTGCTTCCCTCTTTCTTCTCCAACTAAGATTCCTCTGCTGTCCATTTTACTAGGGTATTTATAAAAAATATTTTACAGACCTTAACTTTGGCATTATCCAAATCAAAAGTAAAGGAATGTTTAGATTTTCTGTTTGAATTTGTTTTTTGTACTGGTATTTAGGAATAATTTCTGTCATACTTCGTGCAATAAACTCTCTTTGGCGCTCAAGCGATCCCATTCCCCAATACCCTTGGGTATTGGGGAATGGGATCGCTGCTTGTGGTATTTTGTCCCTGCATTTTAATCGGCAATGATCTCCACAGGATGGTTCCATGTTACGAGCTTCAATAATTCGTTTTGATTTTGAGACCGATACGTATTCTTGCCCTAAATTTCTGAGTCTTAGCGATAATAGGACGCCTTGTGTTTGCAGATCTTTTTCGAGATCTGGGTATCTGCCGAACTTCATTAGTAGCGTTTTCAGCTGGAAGATCTAGGTTTTGCTGTAAATTTTCAAAAGCTGTTAACGAGCTTGAACTAAATATTCTTCGTCGAGCTTTTTTAGTGGGAGGCTGATATGTTCTATCACATTCAGAACCTGACGAAAATGGTTCAGGTTCACTTTCTTCATCTTGATCATTCTCAGCATCTGAAAACAAAATATAGGTATAGCTAAACAGTTAAATTTAATTTAAAAATGGCTACTTCTTGAAAAGGAATTAATGGCTCTTCGCTTTCAATACATTCATTGGCCGCAGGAGCTGGTGTTCTACTTATGTTTGTTATTTTGGTCTCTTCCTCAGATGTGCTAGAATTTTCTTTCTTTTCAATGTTTAGCGCCATCACCAATATTTTGTGGCCTCTGTTCATACTGTCAGTCTATAAAATTTAATTATTTTATATAATATTTCATAATAATATTGAATCAGAAAAAAAATATGACGAAATTATAATTTACTTTTAATATTACAAACGTTTTGATGGCGTGTTATAATGTCTCAAAAAACAGTTTAGCTCAGGTAATGAATTTCAATAACGACAAACAACAAAATATGACATCTTTAAAATGTAATTTTTTTAATTTTGTTATTTATTATTATTAAACGACATTATACAAAAAGGGTCACTGTTGTTCTAAAAAACTTTTAAAAAATGTTCAACTTTGTGTTAATAAAGTGACACTAAAAAAATAGTGTCACTATTGCAATACCATCTTTATTAAAAATTTAGATATTTATTGAAAAATATGTCACTAAACAAAAAGTGTCACTTTACATATTCTACTTACTTAAGATTTTCGAACAACTGGGAATAATACACTGTCACTAACCAAAAAATGTCATTTTTTCAATAAGAGCGCGACGCGTACTGCACGACTGTTTGGACACAACTGGTGTAGTGTCATTATTGAAGTAAAGCACGGGTGAAATGTTCGTTAGTTTAAAGCGACATTCGCGCCATCTAGGAAAAATAAGGGGGACTATAGTAAGTATAGTAAGTAAAAATTGACTAATTTCATATAGTGTCACTTTTGTTTTTAGCGTGCGATATTTATATAATATTTTATATCCACAAATACTTTCTAAAGTATTTGGATTTCCAAATAAATATAAATACTCTTGCTTATAAAATTCAATAACGTTTCAATATGTGCTTCAACATAATTGCTGAAAAGAACAGGAACACCAATTGCTCTTTTACCTTTTATAACCACTTTTTTAAATCTGGGCCACGACATCTTCGAAATCTTCGTAATTTTGTGGTTGATTCAGAGATTGTTCATAAATGTGAAGTGGTAAACGCTGAAGTTCGCCAGGTCTACGCCTATTCAGTAATAAAACTCTGTAGATAATTGTTTCCAGTTATTTCATTGTAAGATTTTTTATGCTGCAAATTGACAACAGCAGCATTAGTTTCAGTAATTACCACGGTAATCTTGTTCCACTTTTTTCAATTAAGATCATTCGAGTTAAAACCTCTATACTTTGTTAATTAATTCAATTATAGTCTTTACATCTGCTTATCTTTCTGCAATTTGAATGGTACCATGTACTTCCTTTTTTTTAAAACCAAAATTGAAGTACCCATTTAGAGTGCCGTCCATGCTGAGCCGTACATGTATTTTTCTTCGTCATACTGAGCCGTAATTTTGATTGCTGAAACAAGTCCAAAATTTTCTAAAAAACAAGTTTAAAACATTTGTCCGAATGTCTTAATAATATATAAAAAATGTTCACAAATTTGATAATTTCGCTATTTTAATACGCCGGCAAATAATAATAATAGAACTGCAATCTTACACTCATACAATATGAATAAAACTTGCATCTCCTAAGCACCACACCGATCAGTTCGCAAGATAAATTATTAGAGTATATTCGTCTATAATAGTTTATTTTTCCAGCTGGTCCGGTAATTTTTACACTTCAAAGCACTCAGGTTTGCAGAGTGTACAGGATTTATTCTGTATGAGGACGCTTTTATCAGTAGTTCAAAAATTTTTATTTGATCTCTTTTTGGGTACGGTTTTTCTCCGTTATTTGGAGGTATATTTGGATAACATTTTAAGGGTATATTACTGATAGTTAGTTGCATGTTTAATCTCAGCTATTTTTTAAATTAACGCAAATTAATTACCATTCGTGATCAATATCAATTCGTGATCAATATCAAAATAACATTAGACAAATGGGTGAGGAGATTAGAAACTTACACTGGCTAACTAAACATTCAATAAATGTACAAGATCATCAATATTATAAAACATCAAGAAAAAATTATATTAATGAAATAAATAAAGCCAGAAAACAGCAGTACCAAAAAAGTTTGGAGAATAAAAATATTCAACAAAAACAAAAATTTATATGGAAGACTGTGAGGCAAAAAACAGGTAAATCTAGTCAAGTGGGGGTACAAAAAGTTTTGATGAATGGTGAAATTATAGAAAATAAGTATGATATTGCTAATTTGTTTGCTAAATTCTTTTCAACCCATGCCAAGGAAGCAATCAATACAAAATTCAAAAACAATAATTTACAAAATTTTACAACAATGTATAATCCACATACTTTCTATTTTCAGCCTGTTGTACCCTATGATATAATATTGGTTATAAATGAATTAAAAAATGTAAACTCTCAGGGTATTGATAACATTTCCACCAAGATAGTAAAAAGTATTGGTCCGTATATTGCACATGCATTGTCTGATATTATAAATTGTTCTGTAACAGTTGGTGTATTTCCAAAAGAACTAAAAATAGGTGTTGTTACTCCGATATTTAAAAAAGAAAATCATTTGCTCCTGGAAAATTACCGTCCTATAACTGTTCAAACTGTTATTTGTAAAATCATTGAAAAATGTATCTATAAACAAATGCTTTCTTTTTTATTAAAATATAATGTTTTAACAGAACACCAAAACGGTTTTTTACCAGGAAGGTCAACGGAAACTGCATCAATTGCACTATTTAATTTTGTACATGAATCCCTTGACAAAAGGAAGAAGGTGGGTGCTATCTTTTTTGATCTTTCAAAGGCGTTTGATTCGGTAAATTTAAGGATTATCATCAGCAAATTGGAAAATCTAGGATTTAGGGGTAATTTCTTGTCATGGCTTACTTCTTATATGGAAAACAGACAAATTTTGGTTAAAATTGAAGAACAAACATCCCTGCCTTATGGTGTGGATATGGGCGTGCCCCAGGGATCAGTGTTAGGACCATTGATATTTTTATTGTATGTAAATGAAATGGCTCACCACGTAAGTACGGATAATGTAATACTATATGCGGATGATACGACGTTGGCTGTTGACGCCGATTCTGATGAAGAACTGATGGTTAAAATGAATTTACTTGCTGAAGAATTTATGACATGGTGCAATAAAAATCGCCTAATAGTAAATGCAGAGAAAACTGTTTGCATGCAATTTACATACAGAAGTGAGTTACCTCAAATCCCTGCCATTACAGTGGGGTCCAGTCATATTGCTTTTTCAAAATACACAAAATTTCTAGGATTGTATGTGGACAGTAATATGTCATGGAGCAGCAACATTGATCAAATATGTGGTAAGCTTAACAGTAGCTATTACGCAATTTTGCAATTAAAAAATACTCTCGATATAAATCAACTGATTAATGTTTATTACGCTATGGCATACTCGCATATCGCGTACAATGTTGTACTTTGGGGTGGGGTTGCTAATGCATTCAGAGTGTTTATCTGTCAAAAGCGCATTCTTCGTATAATATTTTCACTTAAAAGCGGTGAAACCTGTAGAGAACATTTAAAAAAATATAATTTTCTTACATTTTTTTCCATTTATATTTACAAATGCATAATGTATGCAAAGAACAATTATGGGACATTAGCTGTTAATTCCGATTTTCACGATTATCCAACTAGAATGGCAGGCAATCTTAGACCATTAAAACATAAAACAGCCGATTTCGAAAGAAGCCCGATATATAAAGGTGTTCAATTTATGAATCACTTGCCCATTTGTCTAATGCATGAAAAAACTTTTAATAAATTTAAAAAAGGATTAAAACAATTTTTAGTAACCAATTGTTTTTATAATATATCGGAATTTTTAGAAAAAAGATATGAGCAATATGGTTTTTTTAATGTGTTTTTTATATCTAGTATTGTAAGTGTATTTTATTTTTTTAAGTTATTTATGTAATTTTCTTGTTATGTGTTGTTTTAATCGTATTTTATTGCTTCATTGTGTACTTTTGGCTTATCCTATATCATTTGTATGATCTTACAGGACAAATAAAGATTATTATTATTATTATTATTTACAATTTATATATGCTTGAACCACGTACGTCCTGAAAATTTGGGATGTTTTCATGAAATATTCAGAAAGAGGGGTTTTTTGAATAAAAAGACAATTTTTCATATATTTATCCATTTATTTTACTTTATTTTGTGGTCTATTTGTGCAAGTTCACGGGTATTTACTTAGTGCTATCAATTATCGGCAAGTTTTAAATAATATATAAACGTTTTATTAGCGGATATTTGATAAAATGTTTAAATGGTGAAAGCGCTTTTGCAGCATTGTCTCTTAATGTAGAAATACACTTTTTTGTTTCAGGTTCCAGTTGGTCTTATGTATTTGATTATAATTTAAAGTTTTGGAATAATTTATTATGGAATTTTACATTAATCTAACTGAATACAATTATTTTTGGAAGTGACGTCCACAACATAGGGATTAGAAGACTTCACTACATCACAGGATTATTTTTAATCGATATTTTTGGATTTATTTCTAAGAATATAAAAAATGTAAATGTAAAAATACATATAATAACAAATGTGTAGTATGCAACTATTATTAATGGTTATATGAAAGCTGCATACCCGGATATCCGAAACCCGGATAATTTCGGATCCGGATATTGGATCCGGTGTTCGAATCCGCATATTGAAACTGACGTTTAAATTCGGATATTGAATTCGATATCCTGAAACAGAAAAAAAATCGAATTTGTTATTGTTAATTTAAGAATTATTAATCTGAATGTGAAAACGTATATCTTTCTTTATTATATAAATTTCTTCTGTACGAGCGTTTGTCACCCTACTCCTCCTAGACGGCTAGACTGATTTGGTTGAAATTTTGTATGTATATTCTAACGGCTGTGTAGATGGTTTGTAAAGACAAATTAGACCCGAAAATTTAACTTCATAATTCATATTATATAAACATGCGTATAACTCAAAAACGGTCTATATAACAACATGAAAATTGGTATTTAAATTCTACTTTTAAAATAAAGAAAAAGTGTTTTGCCATTTTACGAAAATTCAACTAAGGGGTTTTTCTCTCTACTTGAGTGGCATAGCAACGCACGCCAGGCCTGCTAGTATAATATAATAAAGGTGAAAATAAAATACAGTACGTAATTTGATTTTAAGCTATATTTCTTCAATTAAAATAACAAGAAAAATAAAAACATTCTATATGATTAATAATAGTAAATATTAAAATTTAACATGACTAATAATCTGTAGCAAAAATCATAATGTACCTACATAAATACAAAGTTATATTTATTTTATTTAATATTAATGACATTCAGTCTTGTATTGTTTACATTATTATGTAAAAATATTAGCATGTTAATATTTTGAGAGGATAAACAACTACGCTTCGCACTGACTAAATTTCCTGCGGAAGAAAAGACACGTTCTTCAGGAACAGATGTAGAGGGAATCGATAGATATTTTTGAACCAGATTACTTAATCGTGGATATTTTTTTAAATTCCTTTTACACCATTCAATTGGGCAGTTTTGTTTACTTATCTGGTTCTCTTTCATATACATATCTATTTCCGATTCAGGTATTGTTGTAGTTTCTTCAGGGAATAAAAAGTTTAAAGCGGAATTTGTGGAGTTTTTGCTGCATGATTCTTCAGATTCCATTAAGGGAACGGTCATATTATCTATTAGTTCATTTATGTTATGATATGTGCTTGTTTGAATATTAGCAGGTAAACAATTTTTATATCTTGGATCCAGAATGGTTGAAATGTCGGATGTGGTATTGGACATATCAAAACGTTTTTTTATTTCTTCACTCACACATTTTTTCACATTTTGTAATGAAATAAAATCGTCATCGTTTGTATATAAAAAATTGTCTATTAAAGATTTAGTAATAGGTTTCACCATTGATAATGTCACACTTGCAGATGAAGACAACAAAGTTGTTGCCATTTCAAATGGTTTAAGAAATGTAACCATTTTTTCTAGCAGTTGCCAATCCAGTTCAGTGATAGAAAGATATTCCGCTGTTTTAGAATCAGTTACGCTTCTGTCACATAAAACTGCAACGATCGCAGAACGTTGTTCGATTATATAATAAACGGAATTCCACCTTGTTCGAACATATTGTATTAGTTTGTATTGTATTATATTTAGTTGTTCTTGTTTAGCTACCAATGAATTATTTGCTACTGTTGAATGGTTAAAATGTGAAACAATGCTACTACATTTTTTTATTAATTTTTTAATTTCATCGTCTTCAAATGCCTTGTTTATACAAAGCTGCAATGTATGTGCAAAACATGGAATGCTTTCGCCAAAATTGCTATAGTTGGATTTAATTGCACTTGTTATATTTGCAGCATTGTCGTGCACAACTGCAACAATCTTATTTTCAATATTCCACGATTTACAAATATTTATTAACTTGTCTTTTAAATTATTTGATGTATGTCTTTCTGCTAGTTCCTCAGTAGTTAATGTGACATCAATATAGTCCCACCTTTTCGTAATTGCATGTGCCGTAACTGTTATATAAGACTTTGTATTACGCGAAGTCCAGCAATCTGTAGTTAAACTAATGTGATCTACCGATTCATTCAAAAAGGCAAAAATATATTTTTTTTAAATTATTGTATTGAATATTTAATATGCTTAATATGGTTCCGCGAGATGGACATACGTATTGAGGAACTATTAATTTTAATAATTTTCTAAATCCTGTGTTTTCAACAAATGAAAGTGGTAGCATATCTTCACCAATCATATTAGCAATTTGTAGAGTGATTTGCTCGGATTGCTTTTCATTAAATTTTTTTGTATGAAATACCGATGTAATTTTTGGTTGCGTGAAAGATGTTGATGCTGCAGATATATTTGAAGCGGATGATGTAGCAATAACAATATCATTGGCATCACCTTCATCTTCATTAACATGTTGAGTTGTTGTTTGAGGCTTTGTAATTTCTGATGGCAAAAATGATAACCTGCAATTTTAATTAATTTCGAATATAATATCCATATACACTTTTTCAAACTAGAACAATATTATTTAATTTTAATTATTTAATTGCAGTGGAAAAGTAACAATATCAAGTATTATCAAGGATCTAATAATAACATAAAAACGAGTACATATTCAGAAAGGAATGAATTGAACCATATGTAAATTGCAAAATGCATTATTAAATAACTGTTGAATAATAGCTTCATAGGATATAAAAACATTTACATACCTTGGTTGTTTCTCCTGTGTACAGCTTGAACTAACAACTGCATGTTTGGCATTTAAATGCTTCCACAAACTGCTTGTGCTACCGCCGCATTTAATTTGTAAGTTGCAGTATTTGCAAATGGATGTAAAACTGTTAATTTTTTTAAAATGTTGCCACACCTCACTACGATTACTCATTTTAAAAGAAAAGCGTTGGGTTGGGATAACAAAGTATGGTCTACAGAAATAAGCGTAACACACTACAAGTACGAGTAAAAACAAAAATTAAACTAAAAACAACGAATATGAACTGAGAACAAGTCCGTTACGAACTACGACCTCTACCTACGAAATAAGATGCAATGCGTATTTGTTATTATACGATGATTCCATTCCTATGCGTTAAACTCTAACAGCCCCATTCATAGACAAGTTTAAACACTGTTTAAATTTAATCACAGCTCGTTACTTACTATGCAACGAAAAATTTTCTTGTTTATATCACGCAAATTCTTATAAGTTCATCTCTTTTTAAACAATTTTAAACACTGTTCAAGTTGATCACTTTTTTACTTTCTCTATGAATACGGTTAAGAATTAGCATAAAATAAGTATTATATATATATTTTAAGTTTGTTCGTATCATAATTGAAACTTTTTGAGAATTTCACAATTTATGCAAATTATAAACTAGGATAATTTCTTCAACAGACCACTTTGCAAAAGCTTGTTGAATAGACGAGTGATTTAGTTTCGATGTGTGCGCTAAACTTTATTAATTTATTATTAAATATTTGTGCATTCAAAATTATATGCCATACAGTTTTTCACATATCGTTATTATTTATTTATTAATTGTTTTTAAATTTTATGGTATTTATGCGTATTACATACGTGACTCGACGTCATAATGTAACAAGTAACAAGTCACCTGCGACAATATTTAGAATGACCTTAAGAATTATCTTATATAAATAGAAATATATATTTTTATTTTTGTTTATGGACCACGAATGAGATCTGAATAATTCCGTGGTTTTAGTCTTAATGTTGAGCGCATAGAGTAAATTTCAAGATTCAAATGTAAATGCATGTAAAATACGAGATTCGGATTCGAAACTCGGATCCGAAATCCGATATTAGGATCCGGATCCGAAATCCGAAATTAGGATCCGAAATCCGAAATTAGGATCCGGATCCGAAATTAGGATCCGGATCCGAAATCCGGATATCCGTAAAGTGAACTATCCGACTATCCGAATAATTTTGGATCCGGATCCAAACTATCCGGATCCCACCACTACTTTATAATATATTTAACATTAATAGAGAACATTTTTTAAATAAGAGTTGCAGTATGATTGTGGTATTATGTTTTTATTAACAAGTTCTAGTATGTTTTTATTTTCTGCTAATGGGATTTTATCTTCATAAGCCTGAACCAACTGAAAAGACCGAGGTCTTCGTAGGAAGCCTTGTAGAAGAAAGCGAAAGGGTGCTGTTTTTCAACACGAAGAACCTTGATTTCTTGCCATTTTTCTTGCAGACTTTTTAAGTCATAAAAACTCTCATGGGTCGACTCATTAACATGATATGTACCTACCAGGTACCTGCTAACCTTTTTTATTACGCTATGAACATTGTCACCTTTATTTTGTGTGTCTACGTATAAGATATTTATGTGTAACACTGCGTTTGTAACACTGCAGTTTGGGAAACTGCGAAACCAAAAAAAAAAACACATTTCATCAAAAGTGATATAACTCAAAATTACTTAAACTAATTTATCAACAATGACATATCTCGAATTAAGCAACAGGTTGTTACATTACCGGAGTCAGCTAAATCGACACAATTCCAAATAAAACAACGTCTTCTCGGACTTTGAAACCTTAATATCATAACTCAAAATAATGCACTTTTAAACTTAGCTTTCACTTACGTTCACCACAAAAATCAAGACAACTGGCAATGTGTCACTCTTGCCTAGGGAGAGGTAACAGCATTAGGACAGCAAGAGTGATACAAGTGCCCCATGGCGGACAAGTTATGAAGCTAGGTTGATACAGTTTTGATGATTGATAAGGATATATTTAATAATGTATTTTCTAGTCATGACTCAAAAACACCGATTTTTGAGTTGTGTCACTTTAGAAATACTAGTGCGATATTTTGACTTACTTTTTAATGGTCACATCTAAATTCCCTATATTCAGAATCAGAAACTTTGCACTTAGCACATATTATATACTATTTTTTTTTGTTTTATTGTTTAACAAAAACTGCACATCTGACATCACAGATTTTCGGACACCAAAACAATACTGAGAACAGAAATAAGCCGGTGTCCTTCGGGCCGATGTAGTGGTGCACTTCCAAGATGAAAGGCTGTCTCGGCTATAAAAAATGTTTATGAGAAAATGCAGTTCTATGTCTGGCAACCACAGTAATTAAACTTACAATATAATTCTAATGTAATGTTGACATATTTTGTACTTATTTACTTTTTCTGATAATGTGCCAAAAAGGGTAATTAAATAAGAGATTGATTAATTCAACTATTAATTCAACTGTTAAATAAGTAATATCATCGCAACGATCTTGGACATTTAACCGAGAGTGACACTCTCGGTTTTCCGTTTTTAAAATGCAATCACTACATATTCCTTATTCCCGGTGCCGTTTTCTTAAAATATGGAGATATTGAGTCTGTGCTGATAAAATCCTTATCGTTCATGATCATTACCATAAACTTTATAAGGATAATACAATCAGTGCTGCCCAGTTTTGATGCACATACAAATCTTGAAATGTTTTGTGAGTCACATGTTGCGGAAGTGTTCTTCGTGCCAAAAATACATTAGTGCATTTCTTGTTTTAAGGTTGTGGATATTAAGATTGTATGTCCAAAGCTTTAATAATACGAGTATGCGTTAGAATTTGTAAAGTATGATGTTGCCATTGTTTTTTGTAATTCAAAACATATCAACTATTTCATTGTCTTTATTGTGGGACCATTACTCCTTAGCTGTACTGACAGCGATGTAATTCATTCCGCTTTTCTACTGCTTGCTTAGTTTTTGGATTAATATCCTTCTCGATCTTAATTTGCAATTTGGTTAAATATTTAATGTAGATATCTTATATTTGCATGCTTACCCTTCAATAATGACTAGAGTGACGGGAAGATGAAATAACAATGTATTTAATAATTTCCTGCGCCATTTTATTTTTGGGTTCGTTTTTTAAAGCTGGTTACGAAGAGCTACCCCAGATGATAGACACTTCTTTTTTCAAGAACATTGAGTACTAGTTTATTGGACACATCAAGAGTTCTTAGAAAAAACTCTACACAGCCTGAAAACATCTAGCTTGTAGATGCAAGGTACCCTTCTATTAACAGTTGTTGCTACTTCTTCACTTTGAAGTTCCTACTTCTTCACTTTGAAGTTCCTACGATCATAGTTTCAAAAAATTATTCAAAATTACTTATCATTCTTCATCCATTACGTTGGTATTGCACTTGCGTTGCGTGGAAATGATTTTGGCATGGAAACTAGTCCATTTGCCACAGATATTTGGATAAATAATAATAATTATTTAACAATTGGCAAAACAATTTAGCAATTGTAAAAATGTATGTGGATTCGTACAAGCAATTACATACCTGCTAATATATCGGTTTCCGATTGAGTGCGAGGTGAGTAATACTAACTAATAATTGTACACTAAACTTACTTAGATTTTAATAAAAAGTAGCTGCATGGTTTTTATTTTTTTACCCTCAAACATGGACACTTACCCGTTGGTACGATGGTTAATTGTGTAATAATGGCTGCTGACTTCTTGGAAATGTTATAGATAAATAAATGGAGTAAATCTGTTAATGGAAGGGTGGGATGGATTTTATAGTCATGATTATTAGAAGTTTTCTCCAAACTTTTTATTATAATATGAAATACTTAATAATCGAACAATCAATGTTGCGTTATGCACTAACTTGGAATTTTTAAGTTAATTATTGACTGTTCGTACTTGATATACCTAATATTTTGTGGCATCCCAAAATGTGTCAATGGTTTTTGGTCCGTTTTAACTATGAATTATTTATTGCCCAATCAATTGCTAATAATTCATTTAAAATCATTGTTTTATTTAAGTCGCTTTTTCTAAAATTCCTCAATTCATACGCTATAGGCATATTTAATCTGTCATAATTCTGATTTAGTATCGCTGAGCACCCTGTGTTAGAGGCATAGGCGTGTCCAGAACTCCAAAAGTGATGGTGCCACTAGCGGATCTAGGCTGTTTGTGAGGGGGTAGCAGACTAAGGGGGTTCCGGGAAAATTTGGAATTAATATTACTAAAATAGTAATTTACGTAACAAGTCGGGAAAATACTGTTTTTTTGGACGAGTGGACAAAATTCTAGGACGAGCGTAGCGAGTCCTGGAAATCTGCGAGTCCAAAAAAACTATTTTCGGACGTGTTGCGTACACTATTTTTTCGGCAACCGTGTAGAATAACAAATCATTTAGACACATTTCTTTATTATGTTTTCGCTTTAAAAAAAAAATTTCGAAAATTTTAATTTCTAATACTTATTTATATTAAAATTCGAGCAATTGGTAATATTGAAGGGTGAATCGAACATTTTCCTTTTTTGTAATTCACGAATACTCTTATGTGGCGTATGGTATGGTCGTAAAGATAAATATTGCCTATACAACAGCAGGTTTTCTTGGCCAAATACAACAAAAGTTCTCTCAATATGTGTTTTGGAATCTGGTATTTTCACAAGCAACATGTCTTCTTGGTCATTTATTAAATCAAGTGACATTTTTGTTAGTTCTTCCCGTCTACACGCACCGGCTAACCCAATAATTGTTGCTACCTGAAAATTAAGCAAATTGAGTTGCTTAGCTTTAAAAATGTCATTTCGCTTGTACAGCTGGTGACAGGCATTGTGCAAAATTTACTGATGATGGTCCTGAAGTTTTGAAATGTTGAACTTCTCTCGAATTTTGATAACCAGTTAATCCAGTCGGATAGGTTTGATGGCGGAAAGGCTGGATCACTTTTGACTTTGCTTTTAGCAGCTTAAATTATGTTTCTAGTTCAGCAGGATTGACATTGAATCTTTTTCCAAGAATTTGGAAGTTATTTGATCCACATTCGTAGCAATCGTCTATGTTAAGTTTTCCTGTAGCAGGGAACACTTCTTTTGTTTCCTGAGAAAACCAAGTGTTAACGTTCTCTATTGGCCGGTCGAAGGTAAGATTGTAAGTGAAAATTCTTAATTCGTATTTTTTCGTGTCTGCGTAGAAAGCAGAAGAAGTGCAACTACTATTTTCTAAGAGTATTGATACTTTCCTTTTACTAACATTAGGTATTTCAATATCTAATGCACCGCACATTTTTCTCGTTTTCTTAAATATATCTTCAAACTCTTTTTCATTGTTCCTCATCTCAACCAAAGCAAGAGCTAGACTTTTAACTTCTTCAATCGCCTGACACAAATTTCTTTTGGGAGTTTGTAAAGTTGCAGTATTGGATGCATGATTTGCAAAGACGGAATGAAATTGAATGGCTTTACTTGCAGACGAACTTTGAAATCAGAACTAGGTTCAGTACAATCTTCAATTGAACGTAAATGACTGACACCGCTTCTGAACGGCAAGCCCATCGAGTGTCTGAAAGGGGTTTCAGAGTTTAAGTTTCATTGTGGTTTGTTCAAAAGCATCCTCAAAGACTGCACACCTCTTTGGGCTACTTTCAATAAAGTTGTAAACTAGCTGGAAGAAGTCAAAAATAAGTGGATTTTCCTTATGACTTATGGTAGCACTTACCAAGGCAAGGTTCAAGCAGTCTGCATAACAGTGTACGTACATTATTGAACCATTGACTTCCTTACATCTAACTTGTACCCTGGTAAATTCACCAGCCATTGACGAAGTTCCGTCAAAACAAACATGCCATATGCCCTAAATTCGGGCATATTTTCCCACTGTTCTTAAGTTACCATTCATCGTTCGACTATTATAATATATCAGCATTGCCGTATAAGTTTTATTAAATTCATCATAGGGGCATAATATAATTTTTAATTATGTTGTAACTACCACTGTCTACCGATAACTACATAGGTACCTAAATTTTATATTTGGACTAAATTATTATAATTTTTAAAAATACTAGCATCTTTAGAATTTTTCGGTAGAAATAGGGTGTAAATGGGTAGATTCAATTGAAAATCGGTACCAGATCTAACGAAAAATCGGCAGATCTGGCAGCACTGGTTAAAGCGTCAGTCATTTGAGGAAGTATACAAGTCTTGTATAAAGTCAGTTTGTGTCTTAGATTCAGTTTACTGTCTTTTGGTATAAAGGGCCAAAGAGCACACTTAAAAACGTTCGATTTTCTTACTATGGGTTCAATATGAGAATGCCATGTCAACTTTTTGTCAAACATAACACCCAAATATTTTACTTCATTTTTCCATTGTAAAATCAAATCGTTCAACATAAAGTCGACATTTGTTCGATCGCGTTTTTTACTAAAATTGATTAATTGCAATTTTTTCGCATTAATTTTGATCTTCCATTTTTCCGCCCATTCTGGGAAATTTTTGTAATTTTCAAATTGTGTTGGTAATGTTTATCAAAAAGCTGCGAAGCAGCTGTTCAATCTGGAGATTTACAATATTATCTTTTCCTGGAGCTTTTTTCGTTTTTAGTGTGAAAATGATGTTTTCTAACTCTGTAATTGTGGTCGGGCGTATTGCCTTGAATGGCAGTGTTTCAATGTCACGTTCTATTGCATATTCGACTTCAGTTTCTCATTCGATGTCGTCGTCTGGATTCCCGTTTGCGAGAACTGGAATTCTAGGGAGTCCGCAAAGGTGAAGGCTTTGTCTTGGTCTGTGTAGACCAGACCTGAAGTTTCCTGAAGGGGGTCTTTGTTTTTGTTCTTCAGTTTTAGCCTTTTTCTGAGTGCCCACACTGGATTTTGGATCATTACAATCGCTAATCGTTTGTACGGTCTCAGCCCACCGGTCGTTTCGAAGTTTTTCCAGTTCTCGATTGACTTGTGTGAAGAAATAATTAGTTTTAAGTAATTGTATATGTTAGGAATACTTATATATAAAATATTACCCTGTAATAAATTTCTTTTAAAAGATCAACTTATTAAGTGTACCCACTTAAGCGAGAAGGGAAAAGGTCTAAGTGGATACCTAAATGTTTCTGTTTTGTGTTTATAATTAATTGCCTTTAAAATGATATAGTTTCGTGAGAAATATTTTTTTGTAGTGTCAGAATAAAATTTGGTATTGAATAGAACGGATCGTTTTATTTTATCTCTGCCGTTACAATTCAGAAGTGGGATAGATTTTTTTTTCTACTTTTTAATTACAACGCGCTTTACTTAATTAAAAATATATATATAGTATAATATATATATATATAGTGACGATGGGAAGCGACAGTGAAACGAGTGACAGTGATAATCGTGATGTACCGTCGAGTCAACACCGATATAGACAATATTTTCATTTAGATCGAGATGTATCTGCTGATCGTGTAGAAAATGATGAAGAATCAGTAAGCAGTGAAGAAGAACAAACTAGTCGACAAAATGTCGTAAAGAAACGAAGAATTGAGGAATTTATATCGAATAAGATCAGTGAAATTCTAAATCAAATAAAACCAGTGCAACCGATTATAAACCATCTATTTCCTGATAATTATACTCAGCAACATCCGACAAACAATATTAATTTAACCAAAGGTGATATTGTTCCGATTTTTGATCCGGAAACTGGTGATGTGAATTCCGAAAATTGGTTAAACAAAATTGAACAGCTTGGACAAATCCATCAGTGGAGTGATACTACAAAATCTTATTATATGCAGTCAAAATTGGCAGGCATCGCTAAAATATGGTACAATGGTCTTCGAGATTATAATAAAACGTGGTTAGATTGGAAGACTGAATTAGTTCGAGCATTTCCTTCACATACAAATTTTATGGACAACTTAAAGTTAATGATAGCAAGAAAAAAACAACCAGACGAGACAATGCTGCATTATTACTACTCAAAATGTGTCCTTATTAGAAAATGCGATATTTCGGATATTAATGCAACTTCCTGTATTATTGATGGGCTTCCTATCGAACATCAAACGACGGCCAAATCCGCAAACTTTAAAACACCAGAAGAATTGTTTCAAGGGTTTTTATGTAAACTGGATAACACATCGAAACAAAAACCTGAAAGATCATCTAAAGACGATATGAAGTGTTATATTTGCAAAAGGAGTGGACATTTTTCGCGAAACTGTTTCTATAAAGACACGAACGCCGGACCATCTGGACTAAATAAAAACAGCGAAGTCAGAAAACCTAGGGACTACAAGACTTCCACCTTACGCGAAGCCAAAAATTTCAAAGAATGTGAACACTGTGGAAGAAAAGGACACCTTAAGGAAGAATGTTGGCATTTAAATCCTGCAAAAGTACAGTTGTTACAAAGGCAAGTACCAAATCATATTTACAATATTAAAATTAACATAAACGATATTGAATGCCAAGGTTACTTGGACACAGGTAGTCAAATAAATGTCGCTAATTTTTCTGTTATAAAAAAACTTAAAATTAAATTAAATCCTGCTAAAATAGTTATAAAGGGTTTTGGAAGTAACATTATATTTCCCAAAGGTATGACTTCTGTTGATTTCAAGTTTAACACATTTTCTATAAGATCAGATTTATATTTTGTAGATGAAGATATGGGTGATATTGAAATAATAATTGGTCAACCAATTATAAATAATAGCGAAATAATAATGCATGTTCAGAGTGGAAAAGTTATATTAAGCAAAATAAGCGATAATAAAAACAGTTGGCCAGTTATATTAGATAAAGATATTTCAATTGAACCAAATTCTAGCTGTTTAGTTCCAGTTAAGATGGATAACAGCAAATGCTTATGTATTTTAGCAAAAACGTATAATAATTATTTAAAACATTATTCCATACCTTCCTGTTTTTTAAAGAATTCTAATAATTTTGTTAATATCACTAATACAGGTTCTAATAGATTAGATTTGCATAAAGGTAAAATTGTTGCAAGGGGGAAGGAAGTAAACCCTATAAACATAGATAATTTTATACAAAATAACATAAAAAGTACTTGGTCTTTAAATTTTACTGACGTTAAGGTAGATTTAAAAGCATTAACAGAGCCCCATTTAACACAATTCTATAACATATTAAATAAATTTCGAGATTGTTTTGCTATTAATAGTTCTGAATTAGGCATCACAAATTTAATAGAATTTGAAATATGTCTAGAAAAAAAAGAGCCAATTTTCTATCGTCCATATAGATATTCTGAAAAAGAAAAAAATATAATTCGTAATAAAATTAAAGAAATGTTAGAAAATGGGATCGTAAGAAAGTCTTGGTCAAACTATGCGAGTCCTGTAATTTTAGTTAAAAAAAAGAACGGTGATCATAGATTATGTGTTGATTATAGAAAATTAAATTCTATTACTAGAAAAGATAGATACCCTCTTCCACATATAGAGGATCAAATAGGTCGTCTTGCGGGACAACAATATTTTACAAGTTTAGATATGACACAAGGTTACTACCAAATACCTGTTTCATCAAATTCGATAAGTAAAACCGCTTTTGTGACACAGGACGGACAATATGAATTTTTGCGTATGCCTTTCGGTTTAACAAATGCTCCCGCAACATTTCAAAGATTATTAAACAACTTATTTTCCGATCTGTGTTATAAAAAATGTTTGTGTTTATTTAGATGACATTTTAATCTCCTCCAAGACGATCATTGAAGGTCTTAAAATGCTAGAAACTGTTTTAAATTTATTAAAAATGCAAACTTAAAATTAAATATAGAAAAAATGTTTCTTTTTTGAAACTAGTATTGATTATCTCGGATATGAAGTAGATGCAAACGGAATACGTCCGGGGTCACATAAAATTGCAGCTGTTTCCAACTTTCCAGTGCCGAAAAGCTTGCATGAATTAAGACAGTTTCTAGGTTTAAGTTCATATTTTAGAAAATTCATCAATGGACATGCGTTAATCGTAGCTCCATTGACGAATCTTTTAAAAAAATCAATACCGTGGAAGTGGACATCTATAGAGGAAAATGCATTTATTGAAATAAAAAAACGATTAACTTCAAGACCTTTACTTTGCATATATGACCCAAATTTAGAAACAGAATTACATACGGATGCCAGCAGCAAAGGTATAGCTAGCATTCTATTACAAAAGCATGGGCATAACTTTAAACCTGTAATGTACTATAGTCGAATGACATCAAAAGATGAAAAGCTATATCATTCTTACGAATTAGAAACTCTTGCTATAGTAGAATCCATTAAACGTTTTAGAGTTTATTTGACAGGTATTCATTTTGTAATTGTAACTGATTGTGCTGCTGTCAGATCTACGTTTACTAAACGTGATCTGTTACCACGTGTAGCACGATGGTGGTTAACTATACAAGATTACGATTTTGAAATTAAACACAGACCGGGAATTAAAATGCAACATGTAGATGCTCTAAGTCGTAATAGTATAAACTTTAATATATCTAGTATTATGTATTCAGATGATTGGTTCTTATGTATTCAACAACAAGATGACACTATAAAAACAATTTATAATAAATTAATTCAAAAAGATTGTGATCAACAATTAAAAAATACCTTTATTATTAAAAACAATAGATTATATAGAATAACTGCCGATAAAAATGAGAAACTAGTTATACCACAATTTGCTAGATTTAGTATATTAAGGTTTA
This sequence comes from Ophraella communa, assembly GCA_035357415.1. Classification (NCBI taxonomy): domain Eukaryota; kingdom Metazoa; phylum Arthropoda; class Insecta; order Coleoptera; family Chrysomelidae; genus Ophraella; species Ophraella communa. Next base: position 6,026,783 of record CM068979.1, on the reverse strand, counting down.
AGGGCATGACTCGTTTTATTAGAAAATATGTATATTCTTGTATCGATTGTGCTTATAAAAAGGATCAGTACGGAAAAAAACAAGGATTTTTGTATCCTATCGATAAACCTACAGAACCCTTGCATACTTGGCATATCGATCATTTGGGGCCATTTGTCAAAAGTCCTGGTGGTTTCACATATATTTTAATGATAGTAGATTCATTTTCAAAATTTTTGTTTGCTCGACCAACAAAAAGTACTACCTCTAAAGAAGTAATACATAATTTAAAAGATTTATTCAGTATGTTTACAGTACCTAAACGAATTGTTTCTGATCGTGGTAAAGCCTTTACTTGTAAAAACTTTAAACAATTTTCAATAAAATATCAATTTAAACATATTTTAAATAGTATCTCTTCGCCCAGGTCTAATGGACAAGTGGAGAGATATAATTTAACACTCAAATCTGCAATTAATACTAGTATCAATGAGGAACATGAATGGTATTCTGTGCTTCCAGATGCAGTATGGGGTATAAATAATACTGTAAATTCGAGTACAGGATTCACTCCATGTAAACTCATGTTTGGTTTTGAATCCCCAAGACAGGTAGATTTAGAAAAACCCGATAATATTAAAACAAATAAAAATATTGAACGAAAAGCTGCAAAAGCTAATATGGATAAGCAGGCTAAAAATATGAAAAAGATATTTGATAAAAAAAGAAAATTTGCATGTTCATTAAGGATAATAAAAAACTCTTCGTTTTAACAAAACTTCCAATATTTATTAGAAAATTGCTTTTTTAAAGGCTCAATGACAGCTGTTTCGCTATGAAGCATCGTCAGATTGACATTTAAGTTACATTTTGTTTGTTTGTAGCTAGGTACCTGATGTTTAGGTAGTATTAAGGCTAGACCAAGTATGGAAGTAATAAGACATAACAATATTAAAGCCTAGATGTTATTAGCCCTAAGGGATTATCCTGGATGTATTTCCCTCTAAGATCAGTATAACTGTGCAATGATATAGAAAAACCAGGAAAAAACTATATCATGCTGATCTTTACAATAACTTAATATATTTGTGTTACAATTACGTCTTATCTATGTATAAAATGAAGACTCAATCAAAGCAAACACTTTAAAAGTGGAGAACTTCCCAGATTTATTTTTTCATTAACAACTTTAAATTGTGGATCTGCTAGATGTCTTTTTATTTCAAGTTCTTCAAGGAAATCTAAATTTTGTTTTTTATTACAAAGGTGTAGTATTTGGATGTCATTGGTGTGAAAGAGTGAGGTTGGATGTTCAAGTAGGTGTTTTGCATAATTTGACTAAGTCTAGCGAAACGGCTGTCATTAAAGTTAATAAAGCAATTTTTTAAATAAATATTGGAAGTTTTTATAGGAAGGCCTAAAGTTTTGGCACAATGAGAAGTCATTAGAGTAGCTTGACTTCCAGAGTCTAACAATACTCGAATAGTCCTAAATTCACCAGTGCTATCCATTATATTTACCTGAGCAGTAGACATCAGCACCGTTGAATTTTCAGAGAGAGCAGTATTAAGAGTATTTACTTGAGAGGTAGAGGGAGAGAGATCGATTTCAGAATCAGTGTTATTTTGAAGAGAATTTAAGTTAGAATGAGGTAATTGAGTAGAATCCGTTTTATCAAAATGAAGAGTTGAGTGATGAGAAGGCGATGAACAAACACGACATCGACCTTTACTAGAACAATTAAATGATGTATGTTTCGTTCCTAAACAACGAGTACACCATCTATTTTGTTTAATGAAGTTATACCTATCTTTAGGGGATTTAGAAAGGAAAACAGAGCATTTATAAATAGAGTGGTCAAGATGACATGCAGGGCATTTATTATATGATGAAGAATTAGCAACCATGGCAGAGGTGAAATGAATTATGAGGTTTAATGTTCGTTTTTTATTAATAAGATTTTTAAATTTGACATTTATTAAAGATTGGCATTGATTATCGAGAAATGTAAATAGTGTGTTATAAGAAGGCACCTGATTAGAAGGATTTTCGAGTTCAAAACGTTTATCAGTGGTTTCATCGATTTTAGATTTCAAAATATTAAATAAAATAAAATCCCAATAATCTACAGGAAGTTTTAAATTCTTTAAAGCTTCTAAATTTTCTTTAAAGGTATCTAATAAGATTCTAAGCTGTCGAGGATTATCTGTAGTTAATTTTGGCACATTCATTATTGAATCCCAATAATAAGTTGCTAGAATTCTTATATTTTGATATCTATCAATTAAACTGTTATAAGCTATTTGGAAATTATCATTATTTCGAGGAATATTTTTAATCAAGTTTAATGGCTCTCCAGAAAGCACTGAGACTAGATATTGAAATTTTTCAACCTCTGATAAACAATTATTATTGACTATTAATGCGTCAAAGAGATCCTTAAAGGTAGGCCAGAGTTTTAAGTCTCCATTGAAATGAGGAACATAGGAACTTAGGTAATTTAACATTCATTTGAGAGTTTGTAACTATAGGAACTGCGGGTTTATCAAATAGTAATGAATGAGTTGAAAATATCTGAAAATATTTATTGTCGACCTCTTGTCGAAGTTCACTTTCAGCTTTTAAATCTGCATCATCATTTACGGACAGTAATGTTAAAATATTTGTGTGTTGAATATTAAAATCTGAATAAAATGTTTTTAATTCTAAGAAACGTGCTTTAAAGAGGCTATGAATATTTTTATCAATTTTAGCTTGTTCAGCAACATCGTTTAAGAGTGAAATTCTTTCAATCGCATTGTCCCTTAGTACTTTGGCTTGTCGCAGTCTATTTGCATTACTCATTTTTCACAAAATTTTAAAGAGAAAAGTACACAAAGAAAAATAGAATAAGCTAATGAGTAAATATTAAGAAATTATCCAGATCCTGACAATTACAAAGACTCGTAATAAAATTAAATTTTTCAAATACAATGTTGAAACTTTATAAAAAAATAATAAATGAACAAATGTATCAACCTATTATTAATTGTATTTTACCAAGTTATTAAAATAATGAAATCGAAATATTATAAATGTACTATAATAAAAGTAAACAATTTTAAGACAAAAAAAAACTACACTTACTACTTCCAAAATTTAAAATGAGTGCGAAAGAGAGAGTAATAGAGTAACAAAATCGAAATAAAATACGAGAGCAAAAAACACATGCGAAAAACCGGCACTTTTTTAAGATATTTATAATAACAAATTACATTTTTTAACTAAAATCTTATATAAGATCCGGCTAGAAGTTGGCCAAATTAATGTTATGCTTTCGGGATAGATATGAATATTTTATGAACAAAAATTGCAGAATTCGCCAAACAAATATAGGTAAAAAAAACTCTAACCTGGTTTCCTGTTTGCTTGTATCAAATTCTGTCTATGAAAATATTCTTCCTCCCTTCTATAACGCAGTGGACTGTATTCTTGTGAAAAAGAGGTGCACTTTTATTTTTCACACACGTTTTTTTATAAAACTTCAAAAGGAGCGTAGGTATATTAAAAATGTTTAAAGCGAGAGGTAACGAGCGAACTACTTGGTTCGAATACTGTTATAACTCTCACCGGTGTCTTCTCGGTTTTTCTTAAGTTTTTTACCAAAGCTTGGCGAATTATAGTTAAACCAGTTAGTAAGAGAATTTTTAAGTAAAATAAAAATAAAAATAAAACATTATTTTTGGCCAAAATCTCAAATTAAAACATTTATAATCATTAAAATCAAAATGTAATTTTCTAATATTACTAATATAGAAGAGTTAAACGCGAAGATTTAACATTTCCGCCCACCAAAATACATATGAAAATGCTTACTTGGTATTTACCTTTCAATATTATATAAGGTGACTTAAAAATGATGGTTGGGCTTTGCAGTCTTTATTTCCTTTTTCTTGGATGACTTCTATTTTAGCTTTGCTTAAGGCCGCCATATACGCTACGATAAATCGATAACGATTTAACTGTAACGTTAAAACTGTACAGTTCGTCGTTCATCCACTAAACATACACGCTACGATAAATCGTTACGATTTAACGGTACCGTGAAAAATGTACAGTTCTCTAGTTGTTCATGATGGCTTCGACTGACGACATATTAGCGGTCGTGGGATTAATATTCGCCTTGAAAAAGAAAAAAACAACGGAAAAATCGTAGCATCTGGTGTAAAGAATGGCTGATGAAAGGAGAAGTTTATTCCCATGTGAATTTGTTAAAGGAATTAAAAATGTTTCCAAAAGATTGGCATAATTTTCTACGAATGGATAATGATACTTACTTACATCTGCTGTCTATGGTAGCGCCAATTATCGAAAAGAAAGATACTCTTATGAGAAAGGCTATTCCTCCCCATGAGAGGCTTGTTGCCACTTTGAGGTTTTTATCGACAGGAAGAAGTTATGAAGATTTGAAATTCTCTAGTATTATTTCAGCTCAAGCCTTAGGTTACATTATACCAGAAACGTGTGAAGCCATATATAAAGTTCTACGCAAGGATTATTTGAAGGTAAGAAATAAGAAAATCATTACTTAAGAATGTTATATAATGTAATAATATAATATAGTAATGTTATATTATTATGTTATTATTATATTAATAATTATAAATTATGAATATCCAATTGAGACAAATAACTGGCCGCTGATTGTTGTGAATTTTGGTATTCATCTGAAATCGCAGAAGACACTGGAGAACAGTTGTAACTGTAATTATGTGTACTGCCCATATTGTTTGAATCCATGACTTGGTGTGACGTGGTCAAATTTTCCATCTCTGCGAGAAATAATGTCTCATTTATTATTTTTTCGGCCAAAATCCGTTGACGCTTCGTAAGGTCCCTGAGCTTAGCTGCAACGTTGGCTCCAAAATATCGAATCTGTCATTAGTAGCTGTCGGCTTTTTGAAATGGTTTTGTACGGTTTGCAAAACTTCAGTTGTTAGCTTCTCATTTTCTGTATCTTTTCGCCGTTTCCTATTAAAGGATGTTCCAGTTCCTCTAGTCGAACTTGACGGTGTTGCTGAATTAGAAGTTGGCTGCTCTGTTGATTGTAAGGTTGCCTGACTTTGGCTTGATTGTAATGTTGCCTGACTTTGGGATGATTGTAAGGTTGCCTGACTTTGGGATGATTGTAAGGTTGCCTGACTTTGGGTTGATTGACTTTGCTCTTCCTCAAACATTTGTGTATTTGCCTGTGTAGGCGATGGTGTGGTTGATTGTGTGTCTGTAGGTGGCTCACATACCATTTCCTGAAACAAATTTTATATTTAAAGCTTCACTTTCTATTTCCTGAAACTATGTTTTTTATTTACAGTTCCCTTGCTCGGAAGAAGAGTGGAAGGCAGTGGCGAGAGTGTTCGAAACGAGATGGAATTTTCCGCATTGTCTAGGAGCAATGGACGGTAAACATGTAGCAATTTTTCGTCCGCGTGGATGTGCATCGGAGTATTTCAACTATAAAAACTATCATAGCATGGTGTTATTCGCAATCGTTGATGGAAATTATCGATTTCTTTTATGTGATTTCGGAGTTAACGGAAAAAATTTCGGATGGTGGAGTACTCGATAACACAAAGTTTTTTGAAAAAATGGAAAATGAGCAGTTGTGTCTTCCAACCGACACAATGGTCGCAAAAAGCACTAGAAAGTTGCCTTATGTGTTTGTGGCTGATGATGCGTTTCCACTAAGTACAGATTTAATTAAACCATTTAGGCAAGCAGAAGTGACCACAGATAAAATGAGAATTCTAAATTACCGTGTATCACGAGCACGGCGCATAGTCGAAAATGCGTTTGGGATAATGGCATCTCGGTTTAGAATTTTTCACACAAAAATTAATATTGACCCGAAGAGAATAGAGTCGGTCGTGATGGCTAGTTGTGCTTTACATAATTATTTAATGCAAACGTCAGACAATACTTACTGTCAACAAGAATGCTTCGACCGAGAAAACATTGTTGAAGGGTCAATAACTCGAGGATTTGACACGGCGAATTCGACCTTAGCTAATTTGCAAAGAAGAAATGTTGTTAAAGCATCAAAAGCAGCAAAAAAAGTCAGAGAAGAATACATGGAATACTTTACAAATGAAGGCAGCGTTCCGTGGCAGAATAATTTTATACATTAACTCATAGGTAAAGCTCGAACAATTAAACTTTTTAAGAATAATATATTAAATGATACAAAGATTATTTCGTTTTATTTATTTATCCCCGAAATAAATTTCTGGGTTCGCCCCTGCTCTGTATAAAAACATACAAATAACTCACCTCGTTGTCTGTTGAATCATTATCCATATTGGAACGAGAATGTCTTGCTTCATCTTGGTCATCTAGGAATAGTAACATCGGAAAAATACCATAGTTTTGGTACGTAAACTTCGGCGGTTCCCGCTCCAGACTTCTGTGACTTAGCAACCTTCTTACGTTCTTTTATACGTTGAACGAATGTTGTTAATTTTCTTTATAACGCCCGCTTGATTAGCATTGGAGTCAATAATTCTCAAATGTTCAATCAATTTCAAATACGCCGAACGTTTTAAATCCCTATTAAAATATGTTTTATCTTTTGTATTCCACAAGCAAGCTTCACTATGGTACAATTCTATAAATCCTTCCAGCCACTCGCGAGACCCCATTTTGATTTTATTATTACACAGTGCAAACACGTCCACCCAAACTGAGCGCTATGAAAAAACTGAACGATTTTACGAACATACACGTAGCGATAAAACTGCGCAGTTCCTCCGATTCCGATAAATCTATTCAAATTTTTGTACTGTTCCGTTCGACGGTACCGTTCTTAAAAATCGTAGAAAACTGTGCAGTTTTACCCCATACACGTTACGATTATCGGTGTAATTTGAACGGTACAGTTAAATCGTAACGATTTATCGTAGCGTATATGGTAGCCTTTAGGTTGACAAGAGATATGTCAAATAGCAAGTCCTCCCAGTCCTTCTTTAATGATATAACTTTCCTTACCTCTCCCCGGATCTCCTTTGCAAATCCATTTATAATGCCTTCCAATATTAGTGAAAAATCTGGTGAGTCCAATGATTGAGAGATTGACTGTTCTTCTGAGACTCCTATTAAATAAGAAGCGTCTATCCCGTAAAAAATTATGCCCTTTTGATCTTGAAGTTCTTTAAAGTTTGGCCTGATGACAGGCGTTGTTTCACTATTAAGAAGGGTATTAGGAGGTTCCTCAGAAGGGAATTCATCCTCATGTGCTGGTTGAGGTCCTTTACTGGTCGATGGTATCATTAATAGGTCCTCTTCCTCTTCTTTAGATTTTCCTATTGGGTTGTCCTGGCTTGGTCTCCTCATGAATATGGATTTAGCAATTCTTTCTCCGCCGCTTGATGAATCTTTGGACTCTCTTTGATAATCTGAAAAATCTTTCATAGCATCTGTAAAATTTACTAAGCTTTCCTCTGAAACTATAATACACTCCCCTCTACATTCTATGAACCCACAGTCTCTACAAGGCGTCTCCGGTTCTGTGCCAATGTTCTTCTTTTCTATTAGTCCTCCAACAATTCTAGGGATAATAGAGGAATAATCTCTTATTAGTATAGTTTTGACATTCTGTCCTGAGTAAATGTCACTTATTATAGTCTCTATATCCATTTCTATACCATGGGAGTTTTCAGAAGAACCTTTTATTCCGGACTCTGTCCGTAGTTTTTCCTCTCTTGCCCTCTTTATTAAGTCCATTAGTTTTTTAGATACATTTTTTGTACTTATTAGCTTTTTGCTTGCTTGAGTTGTGTATAAGTGAAATAATACAAGTAAGGGAATTGATCCCTTGAATGAGCTTTTTATCTCATCTCTCTCATGCAATCTATGGCTGTCATTAATTGGATGGTCAGATTTAAAAGAAAAACTGTTTCTAGAAAAACTGTGTCTAGAATTCATGAATTAGATAGAGTTTGTAATGCACATGTAAATAATTTAAAAAAAAAAAAAGCGGTCTTTGCACCGTTGCATTTGATGTACGAATAGTAGCTATTCGAACTACATTGTCAACACCGGGATGAAGTTTTTCAACTCGACCGAACTTCCACTTTAATGGAGGTGTCTGGTTGTCTCTAATAATAACCATATCTCCCACCTTTAAGGATTTTTCATTAGTTAACCATTTTTGTCGTTGCTGGAGGGTATTGAGATATTCATTGTGCCATCTTCTCCAAATATCTTGGTGAAATCTTTGAAGTAATTTCCAACGAGATAATGTATTTAATTTTAGGGATGTCAAATCGGGTTCAGGGAGACATGAAAGTGGAGCAAGCGTTAAAAAATGACCTGGAGTCAAAACTGTAAAATCATTAGGGTCAGTACTGGGTACACATAAAGGCCGAGAATTGAGGATTGATTCAATCTGTACCAATAATGTATAAAATTCTTCATAAGTAAGAATTTGGTCATTGAGAACTCTAAGTAAGTGGGACTTGATTGATTTTATACCCGCTTCAACTAAACCATTGAAGTGAGGGTTTGACGGAACGTTTAGAGACCATTTAATTTTTTCTGTTTCTGCAGCTTTTTTTATATATTCGGTAAGAATATTTTTTGCTCCGACGAAATTAGTACCGCAATCGCTAAAAATTGCAGAACAGTGACCTCTTCGGGCAATAAACCGCCGTAAGGCAGCTAGAAATGCCTCTGTGGTGAGATCAGAAGCCAGTTCAATATGCACTGCCTTAGTGGTAGAACATACAAAAGACATATGTAAGATTTTTGTGATTTCACACCTCTATGTTTACTGAGACATATATTATAAGGTCCGCCATAATCGACAGAAACACTTTGAAAAGGTTTAATTTGATTGATTCGAAAGGGTGGTAAATTACCCATAGAGGGTTCAAGAGGTTGAGGGTTGACTCTAAAACATTTTTAAACATTTAGAAAGCACACGACGTATAATACGTTTAGAAGATAAAATCCAGAAATTTTGGGATATCAAAAAATGCACAGTCTGAACACCTGCATGTAAATTTTCGCGATGAGTTTTTTCCACAATGAGTTCTGTCAGACGATGGTTTTGAGGCAGTAAAAGGGGATGTTTACTTTCATAGGAAAGTCCAGAAAAGTGGAGACGACCGCCCACCCTGAGCAATCCATCTTTTAAAAAAGGGTTAAGCTTTTTAAACGTTCGAGAAAGGGGTAAATTACTTTTTAACTTATTAATTTCATCAGAGAAAACTTTATATTGTACATTTCGTACAAGAAAAAGTAGGGCTGTATGCAACTCAAAAATAGTTAAATGTCCCGTGGCGATATTATTTGGATCTTTTATTATATGTTTATTAATAAATCTTAAGCAATAAGCTAAAACTCGTTGAATTTTTTCAAGAGAGGAAAATTTGTTAAGGAGCACATTCACACATTCAACGGGAATCGTTGTAAGGAGAGAGATTTTCTTTTCTTCGACCAAAGTTTCTTCAGACAAATTAGGAACAAACTGATGGAAAAGGGGTGAATTTTTATTATGGAGCCAATAAGGGCCTTGAAACCATAAAGAGTGGTTTACAAATTCAGAAGGAAGTAGCCCTCTGCTGGCGCAATCAGCAGGGTTTTCTGAAGACTTGACATGATGCCAAAGATCGGGAGAAATTCTTTCTTGAATAGCACCCACACGTGTGGCAACGAAAGTTTTCCAGCGACATGGAAGTGATTTTATCCAGCTCAATGTTACCATAGAATCTGTCCAAGCTGAAATATTGGCAAATTTGAGTTTAAAACAAAGATTTTTACTAACAAAATCCATAAGTTTAGAGAGAAGAACTGCAGCGCATAGCTCCAGACGACATATACTTAAAACTTTAATAGGAGCAACTTTAGATTTTCCAGCCACAAGCTGAACAGTAAATGAATTATCTGCGTGACAAAATCTAACATACACTACTGCAGCGTAGCCCTTTTCGGAGCTATCCGCAAACCCATGTAATTCGCAAAAACTGTAATTTTCGGGAATTATCAATCGAGGAATTTTTAGATTAGAAAGAAGTGAAAGTTGATCCCTGTGTTTATTCCATCTTTGCTCTATGTGCGGAGGAGGAACTTCGTCCCAATCGAGACCAAGACTCCATATTTGTTGAATGAGATGCTTAGCTAAAAATGTGAAAGGAGTGAGGAAACCGCAAGGGTCGTAAATCCTGGCAATTTCCGACAAAATAGAACGTTTAGTACATGGTTTATCACAAACATTTACCTGATAAGAAAAGTGATCGTGAATTGGATGCCACTGCATTCCCAAAATTTTTAGTAAAGAGCTTTCTGAATCAAAAAGAAAGGGGATTCATTTGACAGTCAGAAGGTTTAAAATTTTTTAAAAGATCATAATGATTAGAAGACCATTTTCGCAATTCAAAGTGCCCTCTTGCGAGAAGAGCAATTATTTCAGCTTGCAGGTTTTGGGTTTCTAAAATACAATCTTTGCCACAAATCAAATCGTCAACATAAATGTTGGACCGAAGAGCCTCAGCAGCTTTAGGAAAATGTAAGGATTCATCATCAGCTAATTGAAGAAGTGTCCTAATGGCTTGAAATGGTGCACAAGAAAGACCATATGTAACTGTGCGCAAACGATAATCCTGAATAGGCTCTGTAGGAGAAAATCTCCAAACAATGCGCTGATAGTCACAATCTGATGTGCTTATCAAGATTTGACGGTACATTTGCTTTATATCAGCTGTGAAAACATATTTATATAAGCGAAAATGTAACAGAAGAGCAAAAATATCCTGTTGAAGTTTCTGACCTGTCAACAAAGTGTCATTTAAAGACTGACCTTGAGGAGATTTTGCTGAGCCGTCAAAGACAACCCTTAACTTAGGTAGGTACACTGTGATGGTTAAAGACAGCAAAATGAGGAATATAATAAAGACCTTGGAAAGAGGTGGGATTGTTGACAAGTTCCATATGATTACTTAAAAGATAATCCTTCATAAATTCCGAGTATTCAAGAGCCAATTGTGAATCACGTTTAAAGCGACGTTCTAATAGATGAAACCTTCTTAGTGCTTGAGCTCTAGTGTTACCAAAAAATGGAGCATTTCCTCGAAAAGGAAGAGAGACAATATATCTTCCAGATGACGTACGAGAGACAGTTTTTGTATTAATATTTTCACATAATTGTTCATCTGGAGAGAGAGGAATGACAGAGGGAATTTCCTCTATCTGCCAAAAAGTTTTGAGAGTGTCATTTATAGAGTTATCAGTTGAAATATATAAAGAATGTAGAGCTTTATGTGAGTGAGAACAAACCTTCCCCATAACCACCCAACCAAAAACTGTATTAAGAGCGTGAGGAGTATTCTGAGTGCCAGAAATTTTTTCCATTTTCAAAATTTCCGGAAGTAAATCAGCTCCCAAGATCATATCAATGGTATTAGGAAGGTTAAATTCGGGGTCAGCCAATTTTAGGTTATTTAAATAGGATAGATTATCACGAGAGATTTTGTAATTGGGCATAGGAGAACAGAGCGTGGGTAGTACGTAAGCATCAACTTGGAAAACTGGATTATCTAAACCAAGGGGCTTAAGTGAACATGAGATAGAGTAAAGTGATTTAGATGTTGTGTTTCCAAGTCCATGTAGCAAGTGATGAGATTTTTTATAGGAAGGCCTAAAGTTTTGGCACAATGAGAAGTCATTAGAGTAGCTTGACTTCCAGAGTCTAACAATACTCGAATAGTCCTAAATTCACCAGTGCTATCCATTATATTTACCTGAGCAGTAGACATCAGCACCGTTGAATTTTCAGAGAGAGCAGTATTAAGAGTATTTACTTGAGAGGTAGAGGGAGAGAGATCGATTTCAGAATCATTGTTATTTTGAAGAGAATTTAAGTTAGAATGAGGTAATTGAGTAGAATCCGTTTTATCAAAATGAAGAGTTGAGTGATGAGAAGGCGATGAACAAACACGACATCGACCTTTACTAGAACAATTAAATGATGTATGTTTCGTTCCTAAACAACGAGTACACCATCTATTTTGTTTAATGAAGTTATACCTATCTTTAGGGGATTTAGAAAGGAAAACAGAGCATTTATAAATAGAGTGGTCAAGATGACATGCAGGGCATTTATTATATGATGAAGAATTAGCAACCATGGCAGAGGTGAATGAATTATGAGGTTTAATGTTCGTTTTTTTATTAATAAGATTTTTAAATTTGACATTTATTAAAGATTGGCATTGATTATCGAGAAATGTAAATAGTGTGTTATAAGAAGGCACCTGATTAGAAGGATTTTCGAGTTCAAAACGTTTATCAGTGGTTTCATCGATTTTAGATTTCAAAATATTAAATAAAATAAAATCCCAATAATCTACAGGAAGTTTTAAATTCTTTAAAGCTTCTAAATTTTCTTTAAAGGTATCTAATAAGATTCTAAGCTGTCGAGGATTATCTGTAGTTAATTTTGGCACATTCATTATTGAATCCCAATAATAAGTTGCTAGAATTCTTATATTTTGATATCTATCAATTAAACTGTTATAAGCTATTTGGAAATTATCATTATTTCGAGGAATATTTTTAATCAAGTTTAATGGCTCTCCAGAAAGCACTGAGACTAGATATTGAAATTTTTCAACCTCTGATAAACAATTATTATTGACTATTAATGCGTCAAAGAGATCCTTAAAGGTAGGCCAGAGTTTTAAGTCTCCATTGAAATGAGGAACATAGGAACTTAGGTAATTTAACATTCATTTGAGAGTTTGTAACTATAGGAACTGCGGGTTTATCAAATAGTAATGAATGAGTTGAAAATATCTGAAAATATTTATTGTCGACCTCTTGTCGAAGTTCACTTTCAGCTTTTAAATCTGCATCATCATTTACGGACAGTAATGTTAAAATATTTGTGTGTTGAATATTAAAATCTGAATAAAATGTTTTTAATTCTAAGAAACGTGCTTTAAAGAGGCTATGAATATTTTTATCAATTTTAGCTTGTTCAGCAACATCGTTTAAGAGTGAAATTCTTTCAATCGCATTGTCCCTTAGTACTTTGGCTTGTCGCAGTCTATTTGCATTACTCATTTTTCACAAAATTTTAAAGAGAAAAGTACACAAAGAAAAATAGAATAAGCTAATGAGTAAATATTAAGAAATTATCCAGATCCTGACAATTACAAAGACTCGTAATAAAATTAAATTTTTCAAATACAATGTTGAAACTTTATAAAAAAATAATAAATGAACAAATGTATCAACCTATTATTAATTGTATTTTACCAAGTTATTAAAATAATGAAATCGAAATATTATAAATGTACTATAATAAAAGTAAACAATTTTAAGACAAAAAAAACTACACTTACTACTTCCAAAATTTAAAATGAGTGCGAAAGAGAGAGAAATAGAGTAACAAAATCGAAATAAAATACGAGAGCAAAAAAACGCATGCGAAAACCGGCACTTTTTTAAGATATTTATAATAACAAATTACATTTATTTAACTAAAATCTTATATAAGATCCGGCTAGAAGTTGGCCAAATTAATGTTATGCTTTCGGGATAGATATGAATATTTTATGAACAAAAATTGCAGAATTCGCCAAACAAATATAGGTAAAAAAAACTCTAACCTGGTTTCCTGTTTGCTTGTATCAAATTCTGTCTATGAAAATATTCTTCCTCCCTTCTATAACGCAGTGGACTGTATTCTTGTGAAAAAGAGGTGCACTTTTATTTTTCACACACGTTTTTTTATAAAACTTCAAAAGGAGCGTAGGTATATTAAAAATGTTTAAAGCGAGAGGTAACGAGCGAACTACTTGGTTCGAATACTGTTATAACTCTCACCGGTGTCTTCTCGGTTTTTCTTAAGTTTTTTACCAAAGCTTGGCGAATTATAGTTAAACCAGTTAGTAAGAGAATTTTTAAGTAAAATAAAAATAAAAATAAAACATTATTTTTGGCCAAAATCTCAAATTAAAACATTTATAATCATTAAAATCAAAATGTAATTTTCTAATATTACTAATATAGAAGAGTTAAACGCGAAGATTTAACATTTCCGCCCACCAAAATACATATGAAAATGCTTACTTGGTATTTACCTTTCAATATTATATAAGGTGACTTAAAAATGATGGTTGGGCTTTGCAGTCTTTATTTCCTTTTTTCTTGGATGACTTCTATTTTAGCTTTGCTTAAGGCCGCCATATACGCTACGATAAATCGATAACGATTTAACTGTAACGTTAAAACTGTACAGTTCGTCGTTCATCCACTAAACATACACGCTACGATAAATCGTTACGATTTAACGGTACCGTGAAAAATGTACAGTTCTCTAGTTGTTCATGATGGCTTCGACTGACGACATATTAGCGGTCGTGGGATTAATATTCGCCTTGAAAAAGAAAAAACAACGGAAAAATCGTAGCATCTGGTGTAAAGAATGGCTGATGAAAGGAGAAGTTTATTCCCATGTGAATTTGTTAAAGGAATTAAAAATGTTTCCAAAAGATTGGCATAATTTTCTACGAATGGATAATGATACTTACTTACATCTGCTGTCTATGGTAGCGCCAATTATCGAAAAGAAAGATACTCCACCTTTTAACTTACGATCCAACCTGTATAAATTATAATTATTTATCATTAACACATTATCATCTATATTGTTATTTAACCAGGTTTCACAAATGAAAAATACATCAAATGAGTTGTTTTCTACTATAAACTTAATGTGATGTAATGAAGGAACCACTGATCTAACTTTTAAACATCCAAAACAAAAGCCACCAATCATATAGAAAAAGCTGCCAGTAACAAAAGATAAAATAGATAAAAATAAAATAAACAACCCGAAAAAACAATTGTTAGTAGAATATGGTATCTACTTTGAAGCGGTGTCAGTTCAATTGCACCTGCTACCTTAACTATATTAGTAATTTAAAATAATACAAATAAATTGCTTTACTTTACTGTGAAAATAAACATCAGTAGTAAAAAAATAATAAATTAAAGGAAACGTAGTTATTTATAAAAAAAAGAGTACACAATGATTTTAAATAAACGAAATTAATTTAAAAAGTCAATTAAGAAAATATCACTCGAGGCTGGCAATATCATTTTCGCAGCGTATTTTGAAGATGGTATCTGATGCATTCCTGTACTTAGCAAAAATATTTCCAAAGTTAGACCAAACATTCCCCTTATCTCCCACTTTTTTAATTGCGAGCTTAAGCAGCTTCTGGTCATTTGGCATTAAGTCTTCTCGAATAGTGACACCAGATCCTTTTAAAACTTTTTTATTGCTATAGATCAAATCTTTATAGTACATAGAAGAAAATTTGACCATAATTGATCGTTTATTTTTAACAACCTTTCCCAGTCGAAAACAAGAGTCTATGTTACTACGATCTATATTCAGTTTCATTTTGTCTCTAAAAAGATTGATAACAATATCAACACAACTATCGGAATTATCATTTATTCCGTGAATTATGATATTTTTCCACTTTAACTGCTGTTCACACTTTTCTTGATTTTTTATTAATGATTGAATTATTGCCTCTTGCTTCTTTAATTTAGAACAAAAGAGTTTATTTTCGTTTTCTAAGGCGTCCATTTTTTTTTTTTGAAATAGTTTCTTCTATCGTTGCAGTAATAGTGTTAGAAATATTAGTGAGAAAATCTTCTGAAGAGCACAACTTCGTGACTAAAGTTTTAACTAATGTGTGCAGTTCATCCTCATCCTTCTTACTAGTAGCACGAGTAGGTAAAGGCATTATGAATAAAAAAGGAATTAAACAAACTTACAGTTTCCGTCCAATCTGGAGCCTCACTAATATACTATGTAAAAGATTACAAGCAACTATAGCACTACACCACATTTAGAAATATTACGTTTAATATTTCCTTTAGTATTTAACTTTAAAAGTAGCAGGATACAAAAGTACGTCTATTCGGTTCGACACATCGACTAGATGTTAATAGCCCTAAGGGATTATCCTGGATGTAATTCCCTCTAAGATCAGTATAACTGTGCAATGATATAGAAAAACCAGGAAAAAACTATATCATACTGATCTTTACAATAACTTAATATATTTGTGTTTTACAATTATGGCTTATCTATGTATAAAATGTAAACTCAATCAAGGTAAACAGTTTAATAGTGGAGAACTTCCAAGATTTATTTGTTCATTAACAACTTTAAATTGTGGATCTGTTAGATGTCTTTTTATTTCAAGTTCTTCAAGGAAATCTAAGTTTTGTTTTTTATCACAAGTGTGTAGTATTTGGATGTCATTAGTGTGTAAGAGTGAGGTTGGATGTTCAAGTAGGTGTTTTGCATAATTTGACTTATCTGGTTGTTTTAATTGTTGAGACAATCAAATTAGTGTGTCATCTATTACCAGTATATATTCTGTGTTCCATATTAATTGACAGAATGTCAATTGCATATATGTCACGGTTGTTATCGATGTAGTTATTAATGTATAATAAAGATTCAGTGTTTGTTTTACAAGTAAGCAGTTTCATTAAATAAAACAGAAAACACACTTCTATGGCACATTGCTCAACTCAACAGGTTATGGGCCCAGTTCAAAAAATACATACATAGAAGGTTTTGATTAAGTAAAAAAAACTTAACGTTCGGCACAAAGTAAAAAAGCAAAATGGCGGGCATAAACAATAAAAGAATTGGAATTAAACTATTTGATGGCAAGGACTACGACCATTGGAAGTTTCGAATGGAAATTATACTAGATCAAAATAACGTGAAGATCTGTATTGAAAAAGAAAATGAACAATCCGATTAAGCATTCAATAAATTGGATAAACAATGCAAATCACTAATTGTGCAGTGCATTTCAAACTCGCATCTTGAATATGTGAAGGACAAAAAAAACGGCGTTTCAGATGTGGAAAGCATTAGAATTAGTTTTTCAAAGAAAGGGCATAGCTAGTCAATTGTATTTAAGAAAAACTGCTCACTATGAAACTGGTAGCAGGAGACTCACTAGAATCCCATTTCATCAAATTTGAAGAAACCGTTAGAGAACTCAAGTCTGTAGGTGCTACTCTTGAGGAAATAGACGTCGTGTGTCATTTACTCCTAACGTTACCAAGAAGTTATGATACAATTGTAACTGCATTAGAAACTATGGACTCTTCCCAACTGAAATTAGATTTTGTGAAAGCTAAGTTATTAGATCATGAGATAAAGAAAAATAGTACACAAACAAACAACAATATACATGCCAGTGGCTTATACAAGCAATTATAAACAAAATTACACTCAGAAAAGAGGTCAACATGTCAATGCACAGGAATCTAACCAGAGAACAGGCTCAAATAATGGAAAGAAGAATATTATATGTCATAATTGTAGAAAACCAGGACATACAAGGAGTCAGTGTTGGTTTAAAAAACAAGTAAATCAGACTATGGAAAGAGGGACAGAAGAAAGTGATAGCATAGCATTTATAGCTTCTGGAACAGCTTTGAACACAACTTGTAATAGTAACACAGTTAAATGGTATATAGACTCGGGCGCAACAGATCATCTGGTAAATGACATGAGTATATTCTCAAAAGTATGTAAACTTGAACATAATATTTTAATCAATGTAGCTAAAGCTAATGAAACTTTAAAATGTACACATGTAGGTTCCATTGATGTGTTTTTACAAACTGGCGAAACTGCACAAATAAAAAATGTTTTGTATGTTAAAAATTTAGCTCACAACTTGTTATCTGTTAGAAAGCTGGAAAGTGCAGGTCTAAAAATTATTTTTAAAGAAGGTAATGTTTTTATTTACAAAAATAACAAACTTATAGCTAAGGGTATTGGAAACAAAATTTTAAACATCCTAGAATTTAAATTAAATAAAATGGAAACTAACTTATGTGAAAATAATAATAACTTTGATTTATGGCACAGTAGGTTAGGTCACTTATCTAAAAAGAATATGTTAAAACTCTCTAACATAGCTGATGGCTTAAATTTAAATACAACTCTATATGATACAGATAAATGTGAAATATGTATACAGAGCAAAAGTATGAGGTTACCTTTTCCAACAAAAATTGATAAAAAAAGTGAAAGAGTACTTGAATTGATACACAGTGATGTTTGTGGCCCAATTACCCCTCCTACTTTTGACAATAAAAACTACTTTGTATCATTTATAGATGATTATACACACTTTGCTATGGTTTACTTAATTGATAGAAAAAGTGAGGTTTTGCAATGCTTTAAAGATTTTGAAGCACTGATTACCAGTCAATTTAATAAGAAAATTCATTCTCTTTGTAGCGATAATGGTGGTGAATATTGTTTGCAACAATTTTCAGATTTTTGCAGAGCCAAAGGTGTCAAACACAAGTTTACCATACCTTATAACCCGGAGTTAAATGGAACTGCTGAAAGATTCAACCGCACACTGTTAGAAAAAGCTAGGGCAATGATTTTAGAGTCAAAACTAACAAAGGAAATGTGGGGTGAAGCAGTACTGTGTGGTACGTACATAATAAATCGTAGTCCAACTTCTGCTTTAAATAACAAAACTCCAGCCGAAGCTTTCTTTGGAAAGAAGCCTAATTTGGAAAATTTTAAATCTTTGGAAGCTTATCCTATAACCACATTCCAAAAGAAAAACAAAATGATAAATTTGAGTCCAAAACTGATATTACTATTATGGTAGGGTACACACATAACGGCTATTGTTTGTGGGATCCATTTAGAAGAAAAATAGTTGTTGATAGGAATGTAATATTTAATGAAAATAAAAATATTCACAATATTGGAAATAGTTCTTTAGAAATTGAAAAAGATACACTTGTTGAAGTGGAAATACAAAAAGAAAATGTTGAATCAAAAGAAACAATACAAGAAGAGATTGAACTGGAAGAACATATAACTGAAGAGGATGAAGAAAATGATGAAACTTACAAGAAAAGTACCAGAAGAAAACAAAAACCACAATACTTGAAAGACTACCTAGATGAACAGGAAATAGAACATTTAGCACTAAATGCAGAAGCATATGTAGATAATGTACCAAGAAGTTTTGAAGAAGTACAGGGTAGGTCAGACTTCAAGTTTTTGAAACAAGCTATAGAAGAAGAAATGGAGTCACTACGAATGAATAATACATGGATAGAAGTGTACAAACCCGAACATGCGAAAATAATTAATACTAAGTGGGTTTTTCGTGTCAAGAAAAATGAAGCAGGAAACATTCCAAAATATAAAGCAAGATTAGTGGCAAAGGGCTTTATGCAAAAAGAAGACTTTGATTACAAAAATACCTATGCACCAGTTGCACGCTATACAACAAATGGATGTAAGTTCTGCCTTCTTACATGGTGTCATTGAAGAGGATATATACATTAAAATTCCAGAGGGATATTACAATGCCAAAAATAAAGTTTATAAACTGAAAAAGGCATTATATGGGCTGAAACAGGCCCCCTATTGTTGGAATAAAAGGTTCAACGATTTTGCTGAAAAACAAGGATTTAAACAGTCAGAAACTGACCAATGCTTATATATCCAAGAAGTTGGAAATGTAATAACTTATTTATTGTTATATGTTGATGACTTGATTATTGCAGGTGACAATAAGGAGAGAATTAATCTTGTAAAATTGGAATTGACTAACAGCTTTAAGATGCATGATCTTGGACCAATGAAGACCTTTTTAGGTATTAACATTAGAAAAACAGAAAAAGGTATCTATCTTAATCAAAAGCGCTATATTACTGATCTTTTGAAACGTTTGAAACGAGTTCTAGTCAGTCTTGTAGTTGACACTCCTGTCCCCCCTCGTTCATGTCTTGCGCATGGCATTTTATCACGACGACAGGTTTACCAACTAGAATATTGTATGCTTTTTTAAAAGTTATTAGTTGAACGAATTTCAGAAATTATAGTACATTTGTACTTTAGAAAAACAAAAAGAAAAAACCGGTACGTACGTAGACAACCAGATTTTTTTAATTTGGGTAATTTTGTTTTTACATTTAACAATTTTGTACCAACATTATTTTGTGTTTTAAATGATATTAATGCTGATGTTGCCGATGCTATTATTTTTGAAATTGTATTGGAAATATTTCCACAATATGTGATATTTTTATAACTTTTAATTTCTTTAGTTTGTTTAGGAAATATTAGTTGTAGTGACACTTTCTGGTCTTTCTTATTAATTAATTTATTTATTAAATGTCCATTGGAATTGAAAATGCTCTATGTATTGTAACGCTTTCAGGTTCTAAGCGTTACTATGGCCACCCTTGAAACAAAATGTACGTTTAAAATCTCGGGCGCCAGTTGTTTCACGTGGTATGCTCCACGGCCCCTTGACACTGAGCGTCAAGAATTCCAGATAGCCTCAGATGGAGGTTACGGCGAATTCTAGGGGTCGTGTTGAACTTAATTTAATTTACTAATTATTCGTGCTGGTCCTCGGTTTAGGGAGTTACAGTTAATTATAAAGGAAACGGTAATTCATACTATCTTTTACTACTCTGTGATCGAATTTATTTGTAAAACTAACTAATAAAATTACTGAAAGGAGAAGCAGTCAAAACGGTAAGGTTTCCCAATATGGTACCAATCGGCCGGGTAGACGAACAAGTTGTAACTGAGCCACTGCCAAGTTCGAGATACCTTTCAGATTTTAATTGTAACCGGTAAACTTCTTAAAAGGAACTAAAATAATAAAAAAAAATTGTATTTAAAGTGTACCAGAGTTTCGACACACAGAGCATAATTTTATATAAAACGAATTGAAAAAAAATCAAATTCTAAACATAGTTTAGGACCAGCAAAAGACTATTATCCCCTAATTAGCAACGTAATTAAACAATTTTTTTAAATATAACACACTTTATTTACGACTGTTGTAAATTTCAAAAAAAATAAAAAAAAGTAAACAACAAAAGAAGTCGGAAAAAAACGTAGTTAATGTAACCGGTCAGATTTATAATAACAAAAATAATTCTCCGCTACGAAGGTACGAAAATTGCAGGTTTTAAAATCAAAAATTATTTACCTTTCAATTACGGTGAGGTTTCTCCAAAATTTTTAGCTTCGGCGGGTCGGTAACGGCACACACTGTATTTCGGTTTTTCGAAAAGAAAACGAGAAGAGTCGGGAAAGAGCAGACTGAACGAGAGCAGACCAAAAAAGTTCCCGGAGAATCAATTCTTTTCCTTTTATATCCTCCGTATCGATATTAAAAATTTCTTTTCGTTGAACAAAAACAAATAGGTAGTATAGGCTGTCTTTTGGAATTAATTAAAACTTATATATACCGCATGTCCTAACGGTTTGAAAATTTAAAATATTGTAACCGGATAAATCATAGTGGAATGCAAATTTGCGTACCTCCGGATTAATAATGGAATACAATTAAAAAAAATAGAAAAAATAATCTAGGCGGTAGTAGGAAGAATCGGAAGGTAAGTAACGAGTTATGTAGAACATTTCAGTAAAATAAAACAGCTGCGGAAAAATAAATAAAAATTAACTCAATTCGGTGTCAAAAAAAAATAACTCGTTACACACCCCCTTTTCTTCGGTAAAAAAAAATTAACGAACGAAAGTGTAACTTTCGTTCGTAACATTTTTTTTAAACATCAATGATAGAAAAAATAAATTTGGATTATGGCGTCTCAGTTCCTGGGACAGCGGCGTCGGGTGGAGCGGTCTGGAACGGGAGGTCCTCTTCCTCGCGATGACTGGCGACGATACGCTCTGAAACAGCGTTCAGCTACCATAGCAGGTCGGGACCTTTCCAGTTTGATGTTACACTGGACGGCGGCATCTTTCACTCGTAGAGTCGGATGGGCACTGGGGACCAGGTGCGCTTGCACAGCCACAGAGCGGGCACAGGGACGGAGTTGCTCACATGGACATTCTCGAGACATCCGTCCAATTTGTCCGCATCGTGAACAAAACAATATGGGTGGTTGGTTGCATCCTTGCCGATGGTGACCCTGGGTTCCACACCGCCAACAGATATACTCCGTCAGGGTGATGAATCTTCGGGTTTCTATCCCACTGAATGGCTTCTTGGTCTCTGGAATTCGGTGATACCACATCTCCGCTGTCCTGATCATCTCCGGGATACTTCCTTCGTGCCAAATCTTCCTTCGGTCGTCTTTAAACAGCGGGGTGTTCGGAACGTCGGTAGACAGCGGGGGTGGTGAATTACGGTCGGTCATTCTACGGAACAGAGAAACAAAACAAAAAAAATAAAAAAAATAAAACGGAATCACTCATGGGCGGGTTTCAGGTCTTTCACATGCACTCGGTTACATCGTTTACCCTTTTCATCTCGTAAGTCATACACAACCGGCGAAATGACACGTATGACTTCGTAAGGTCCGGAATATTTCGGAGCAAGTTTCGCTGCAACATGATCTACGGCAGAGGAGAGCGTATGTTCCTTTTTTAATACCTTATCTCCTATAGTGCATTTCCAGTCTCGGCGGCGCAGATTGTAATTACGACTTTGACTGGTAAATGCTCGGGATAGGTTCAGGCGGACTAGATCGAAGCACTCTTGCAGTTTCTCCACTCGTAGGAGATGTGGCTTCGGGTCTTCTTCAGTAGGGTCGGCCAATTCAGTTTCTTCTTTCAGGTTGTTTTCAGTGTTATTTTCAGCTCGATTTCGGTAGGAGTTCGGGATCGCAGGATTTCTTCCAAAATTTAGGAAGGCGGGTGTAAATCCAGTCGAGTCGTGTTTTGAGTTGTTCATTGCAAACTTTAAGTCCGGCAACCTCATATCCCAGTCTCGGTGATCCGCTTCGCAATACTGTGCAATCATTATTTTCAGGGTACGGTTGGCTCGTTCCACTGGATCGCTTGCGGTGTATACGGCGGCGTAAATCGGTGTCGAATTTCTAATCCACTTAGCATTCCCTTGTATGAATGTATGAATGTATGAATGAGTTAGGGGTGATGATTACACTGCGACCCATAGGATCTATTGTGTCCCCCCTTATTTGCCATGTTCTGATGTTTTCTCAGATTTATAGCAGCTCTTCGAGTCCTATTTTCCTGAGGAAGTTTAGGACATCGTCGGGCTTCAAATCATTCATTCCCTTGAAAAGCTTACTGTCATATTGAGTTCCATTGTCGGTTAGTACGGTACGGGGGCACCCAAATGTCGTCAAAACTTCTTCATAAAAGGCGGTAGTTATGCTACTGGCAGTAGCATTTCTCAACGGTTTACACTGCACCCATTTAGTAAATCGGTCCTGAAACGTAATGATGTAACAGTTCCCTTTCTTACTCCGGGGTAACTGTCCAATTATATCGGAACTAACGGTTTCCCATGGTTGCCGGTTTGCTGACGGTTGCATCTTCACCGGGAGCTTCTGTTGCGACGGCTTGTACTTTTGACATTGCAGACATCTCCTCACGTATTTGGTAATGTCCCTATACATCCCTGGCCAATAGTACAGTCTTGCAATGCGCGCGATGGTTTTAGCAATTCCTAGATGACCAGCAGTCGGAGCATCATGGTTTTCTAGTAGAATTCGGGTTCGGTCGGGCTTTGCTATGCACAGCTTCCAGGGGTCGGACATTTCTGGCTCTTGAAAATCATTTACGTCCCAAAAATGACGGTAAAGACGGTCTTCTCTGAGGCAGTAATCCGGAAACTTCTCTGGGTCCTTCAGAACCTCTTCCTTCTTGTTTCGGTACCATGAACATTCGGCAGTAACATCGATCAAACAGAGAGCGAACGGTAGCTCTTCCTCGGCGGTGGTTGGTAGTGGATTTCGGGACAAAGCATCGGCTACACGGTTTAGTGCACCTTTACGGTACTGTATCTCAAAATCATACTGTTGCAGAAAAATACTCCACCTAGCAAAACGTCCAGACGGACTAGATATGGACGCATCTTTTCAATACCCCAAACAATGGTGAAAAAAATGAAGTCTTATAAGTACTTTACCTTAGTTTCAGTTTCCCTTCGATATTAGTATGACTTTTTCCGCTGGCACTTATAGACTTCCTTTCTTCTTTGGGTATATTTTTCCATAACTTTACCTCTTCATGAGTTACGTAAATGTGAAAATAAATGCTCAAATCTTTGTATTTCATTTATTAAATTGTTATAAGCTTTCAACAGCAATAGCACAGCGATGGAGGCATGGTTCATTACATATGCATTAATTTCAATTTCCTAGGCATCGATAATTTAACTATCATAATATTCATATAAAAATGTGTTACACTACACTAGCTAACTTTAAAAGGTAATATTTTTTATATTAACTAAACTATCAAAAAATGAGGTGATGAACTTAAAACAAAAAAAATTTCTCAATGGCCGCAATGTTCAATCTACCACGTTCAAAAGCCAAGAGTCTATCACGCAACAGGTCCTCATTTACCGGCCGGCGTGCTCACGCGCATGTCTGCCAGCAAAAATCAATAATTTTACATTTGCGCGGAAGAAAAGTAGTTCCCAAGTCACGTAAAATGAATTCTGCATTTTGTTTTTACAGCTTATCTACCTCGCTCATAGATGGAAGCACAGGGACTGTTTCTGTTTAATAATTATTGAAAAGTACACAGTTTAAATACAATTTAAACATACTGGGGGGCGCAACTCCAAGACCCTCAACTGACATATTATTAAAAAAATTACTAAATTGGGTACCAAACATTTACAAAAAATGAAACACAACACGTGACAATAACCTCACCAAGGTGAACGCAGAGGCATACGTCGTTGATGAAAGAGAAAAAGGAACATGTCCTTATCAGGACAATTACAAAGTGCTCTAATCAGAGCAGACACAAGGATGTCCTCAAATGGGCACTCACATAATATGCAATAATTCCTCCATCGCTGTTATAATATGAGTATGTTAATTGAGAAAAATATTAAAACTATAGGAAAAATTCGCTTTAAACGAAATTTTATTCCCATCCCCAGTAATGCCTAACCTATCCCAAATCAAGACTCTGACTACTTTGGAATGGCGCATCTAAAGGGACGACAATTAACTGTGTGACAATTTCAGAGTCACCAGTGTGAGTTCTAAACCTGATTTTGCTCCATTGCCTAAACTATATTATTAATTAATAGAATATTAAAATGCAAAAAAAGTCATTCTCTGCACATCCGCCAGAGGTCAACCGAACTCATCCCAGATCAGAGTCCTAGGTCCCTCTCTGTGGCACAACAAATATGCGTTACAGGGAGACAGACAAAAATATCAACGTTCACTTAAAACTAATAAAGAAAAATAATAAAGAATTTTTACTTAAATGGGTTCAAGGTGGGACACCCACCCAACTATGGATTCGCAAAAGCCCTCTTAATGAGGAAGTTGAAACCGAGCCTACTGAAAGAGAGGTGAGGCTGAATGCCAAGCATCAGTCAGGGTAGAAGGTAGTTCATAATTCAGCACAGAAATAATCTATATTATTTTCTAACAAAAAAAA
Organism: Ophraella communa; assembly: GCA_035357415.1. Lineage (NCBI taxonomy): Eukaryota > Metazoa > Arthropoda > Insecta > Coleoptera > Chrysomelidae > Ophraella > Ophraella communa. Next base: position 6,001,312 of record CM068979.1, on the reverse strand, counting down.
TAAAACATAAAAAGGTTTATAAATAACATATCGACCGCCATAGATCAGTGTGCACCCCAACCTACCGCGGAAGATATTCCAAATTAATGTTTTGAATCATTATTTTTACCAAATTATTTTTGTGCTTGAGGGGAAAGTTGCAAGGGGAGACAGGGGTCTTCTGTCGAAGCTTGATAATTTAACATGGTTAAGAGCGTTACCAATGTTTAGGGTTAGAGGTAGAATATTTTATACATTTTTAGAAAGGGTGCTGCAAACAATTAGCATCATTTTAACTTTTCAACATCTGAAAAAGAGATGAGATGAAAAGAGAACAACAAAAGTATGATAATATGTTTTTTACTATTGACTACACTAATGATTATATTACAATCTATATACAAGGATTTCTACTATTAAGCCTGTGTAGAGATAGGTTGCTCTGTCATAGGCAATGGGATAATTTTGACTATGGGACGAGTATATACTCCTGTGGGAGTTCGAATTTGAACTGACCGGACCTTACCATCACGACCCGGATACACTTCAGTCACTCTTGCGAGTGGCCACTTTAAAGGAGGGGTGTCATCATCTTTGATAAGTACCATATCGTTAATTTCTATATTTTTAGAGTAAGATGCCCATTTTGGGCGATGCTGTAAATGGTTAAGGTAGTCCACTGTCCACCTTTTCCAGAAGACCTGCTGAATGTGTGTACACTGTTGCCAAAATTTTAGACGGTTGACTGAAGTCAACGACAAGTCTTTGTCCGGCAGGGAGACTAAAGGGGCGCCAATTAAAAAATGGCCAGGGGTTAAAGGGCTTAGATCCAAGGGGTCAGAAGAAAGAGGGAATAATGGTCTGGAATTCAATATGGCTTCCACTTGTGCTAACACAGTAGCTAGTTGCTCAAAGGTAAACGAAAAATTGACAAATAGTTTTGATAGGTGGGATTTAACGCTTTTTATCCTGGCTTCCCAGAGACCTCCCCAATGGGGTGATCTTGGAGGTATAAATTTCCATTCGATGGAAGAGGTAACTAAATGGTGATATATCGATGGAAAATTCTTTGTGAAAAATTTTGACAAATCTTGTAGCATATTGTGGGCACCAACGAAATTCGTACCATTATCGCTGTATATAGTGGAGGGAAGGCCTCTACGAGAAACAAATCTCTTAAGGGCAGCTATAAAGGCTTCTGTCGACAAATCCGACACCAATTCCAAATGAATTGCTTTTGTGGAAAAACATATGAAAAGAGCTAAATAACACTTAGTAACAGGAGCACGACGAAGAGTGGAAGATTTGATCATGAAGGGACCCCCAAAATCAATTCCGACAGTTTGGAAGGGTCTGGAAGGGGTAACTCTTAATTTAGGAAGATCAGACATGATTTGTGTAGCTGTAATAGCTTTAAATCTGTAGCAGATTAAACATCTATTAATGATTCGTTTGATTTCCCGGAGTCCGTCAAGAGGCCAATATTGCAACCGAATGTTGGCCAGGACACACTGGGGTCCTCCATGACCCAAACGGCGATGTTCTTTTTCTAAGATCAAGGAGGTAAAATGATCATTAGAAGGTAACAATAAGGGATTCTTCTGATCAGAAGAAGTATCAGAATAGGCAAGTCTACCTCCTACTCGGATCAGACCTTCTTGGTCGAGGAATAAATTTAATGAAGCAAGCTTTTTATCGGCAGGAAGTTGTTTTCGTTGCAATGAAGCAATGATATGGCCAAACTTATGTTTTTGGACTTGAAAAATAAGGACTGTTAATGCACAATCCAATTCTTTTCTTGAGAATTGGGCACGCCAGGAAAAATGACGAGACTGAATCATATTAGTAACTTGAGCCATGGTACGTACAGCTTTGTCTAACTTGGATGATCTAGCTATAAGATCGATATATTCATTTGACTGGGGTATAGTGGTAACTAAGCCTTTTCTGCTTTCATCAGGAGGATCTTTTACTTCGTTGAAGGTGTCATAATTTTCAGTACTGGAAGACGATTCATATAAAAAGAGAGGGCCATGGAACCAAAGTTCACTGGGGGGTTCTAAAGCTTGACCTCGTGAAAGGAGATCAGCAGGATTGAGGTTAGAGCGAATGTGCCTCCATGAGGCTGAATGGGTCAAATCTTGGATGAGAGCTACTCTATTACAGACAAATACAGTCCACCTGGAGGGAATACTTCTTACCCATGAGAGGGCTATCTGAGAATCGGACCACAAAACGCAAGAGTTGATATGTAATTGAGGACTCAAAATTGTTTTAATTCTGGAGAATAGTTTTGCCAACAGTGCCATAGCACACAATTCAAGTTTTGGAATGGTTAAGGGTTTTTTCAATGGTGCCACCCGCGATTTGGATATAAGTAATTGAGATGACGCTGAGCCATCTGTATAAATGACCCTAAGGTAAATACATCCACCATAAGCTATTGAACTGGCATCACAGAAGCCATGTAATTCAAAATGATCAACAATCTTATTTAACATTGTATATCGAGGAATGTGTAGGTCAGACAACTTGGCTATACTCTCCATGAACTTTTGCCAATGAACAAGTAAAGAAATATCTGTAATGGGCTCATCCCATGATAACTTCTGCAACCATAATTGTTGCATAATTATCTTGCCTTGTACGACGACAGGATTTATCAATCCCAAAGGATCATAGCATTGCGATATCAAGGATAATACTTTTCGTTTTGTAATGTTATTATCGACTGAGGAAAAGGGGGTGGATATTGTTAACGTGTCGTCTTTAGGATTCCAGAAAATTCCTAGAATTTTACTGGGAACATCGTCAAGGTTTAGATCTTTACTATTAGTGGCGTCAACAAGATGTTCGGAGGATAACTTTTGGGAATTCGAACAAAATTTGTGGAGAGTGAATCCTGCTTCTTTAAGGTCATTTTTGAGTTCAAGGTATAACTGCTCTAACTCAGTTTCAGAATCAGCTCCTGAAAGTACATCATCCACGTAGGTCTGTAATAATAACGAGTTCTGAACTAAAGGATGCTGAGCCGAGCGAAGGGCGATTTCTTTAAGTACTCTACACGCTAAGTAAGGGGCGCTAGTTTGGCCAAAGGACACGGTATTCATTTGGATACATTGAAAGGGTTCTGAAGGAGAATCTCTCCACAAGGCATTCTGCAAAAAATGAAACATCGGATTTAATTGAACTTGACGATACATCTTTTCGATATCTGCCGTCAATGCATACTTAAAATTTCGGAATCTTATTAAAATATCTAGAAGTTCAGGTTGGACCCTTGGTCCCTTTAAAGATATATCATTTAGAGACAATTTGGAGGAAGATTTTGAGGAATAATCAAACACAACTCGTACTTTCGTACTGTTGCTACCTTCTTTGATGACGCACAGATGAGGAACAAAATATTTATTATCAGACTGTGGAGTTTGTAAAGAAAGAGGAATTAGACTAGCATGTCCCAACTCAATGTATTCCATTAAAATATTTTTATATTCATTTTTCAAATCAGGATTCTTATTAAGACGATTTTCCAGGGAAATAAATCTATATTTGGCTGATACGAACGAATCACCCAGTTCCTTGTAAGCTTGAGGATGTACTAAGGGCAAGTCGACTTGAAATCTACCATTGGAAAGCTGTTTTACGGATTTGTTGAAAATTTCTTCCGCCTGTTCTTCAGCTTCATTGATCTTTTCTTCTCCTACAATCTCTTCTTGGGCCCAAAATTTTTCCAGTAAGGTTTCCACATATGTATCCTGGGAAGTATCCGAGGACGCTAAATGAAATGACAAAGAATGATGTGCCCGACTTGGAGCTTTAAGACAATCCTGAGGAACCACTCCTGAGATGACCCATCCCAAGTTCGTAGCAATAAGTGTCGGCAAGTCTTTACCTAATTTGAATATACCAGGTTTCATAAGGGAGTAATAAGTTTCTGCCCCAAGAAGTATGTCAATCTGAGAAGGAGTACCAAAGTTCGGATCTGCTAAAGCCGATAACATAGAATCAGGAATTGGCAACGAAGGGACGTCTATGAAAACTTGAGAAGGTAACTGCGTTATGTTGTCGACTACAGCACAAGTGATATTATACTGCTGTCCTTTGTGAACGTGAGAATGTATCACGATATCAGTCATTTGATTAATTTTATGATTATAATCACAAATTCCCGAGACAGAAAATGGGTGGTGATAAGTTTTTGTAGCCAACTGCTTTGCCAACTTTTCACAAATGAACGAATTTTGACTCCCAGGATCCAGCAAGGCACGAGCAAAAATAGGAGAGCCTCTAAGAGGATATACCACCACTAAAGCAGTTGCCAACAACACATGACCTCCATCTAGATTTATCAATGAAACTTGTTTAAAAGAAGGAGGAGGTTGATCCATTCTAGGCGGGAAAGATGCTGCTCTAGAGGTAGTAGGGGTTTCATGCAAACCTTTTTGGTGAACTGGAGAAGGGGCTGAGTTTCTATTGTTTGGAGTACCTCCACTTAAAGTTCTCAAAGCTACATTTGTTCTAGGACTGTCATTGGGTAAATGAAGCAAAACATGATGCCTCTTTTTACAAATAGAACATGAACCAGGAGATGTACAAGAGGGAAGGATGTGATGTGATCCCAAACACCCAAAACACATTTTATTACCTTTTACAAATGCATGTCTATCTTGAACAGACAAGGTACTAAACTTTGGGCAAGAATAAATTTTATGACCAACGTCTAAACAATAAATACAACTGACCTGTGTGGGAGGCATTCTCGGTGGGATTGGTGAACGAGGTCGATTTTTATGACTTGTTCCTTGTGAAAGGTTTGAGTCATCTACTTCATTTTGATTAGATATCAATGAAATCCTAGGAGCCTGAAATGCTTTACGAGACTGAGGGGACAATTCATTTTTAATTTCTGGTACTGACAAATTTTCTAGTATGTTACACCGTTTATCTAAAAAATTGAAAAATCTAGTACTCAATATCAAATCTCTGTTGCTTTCTGCCTCTTCTAAAGCTTTCTTGGTTTGAAAGTCTAATTTATTTTTTAAAATATGAACTATTAATGCATCAAAGAGGTCAGCTTTGTCGACTTCCAAATTTAAAAGCGAATTAACAACCGATTTCGCGTCAGAAGAAAAATGCCTCAATTGCTGAGCTGTACAACGAGTAATATTACAATTTAGTAAAGTAGTAAAATGTGCTGACACTATTTGTCTTTTATTGCTATATCTATCATGCAAAAGTTTCAGAGCCACTGAAAAATTATTATCATTGACAGTTAATTGAGATATTAATGATAGAGGTTCTCCTTTTAAGTAAGATTTTAAGTAATAAAATTTTTCCGTATTGGAAGTGAGGTTACTATTATTAATAATAAGGGCTTTAAATAAATCCATAAAGGTTCCATACTCCATGCAATTTCCATTAAAAATAGGGATATCAATATTAGGCAATTTAATGTTTGAACTACCTAAACTTTTGTTATACTGAGAATCACTGGCAGAAGGTTTATTAAGTTTATCATACAGCTTTTGCAATGAACACTTAACTGTTAAATAAGATTCCTCAACTTTTTCTCTATCTGCAAACTCTTTGTCCAAATCTGTAGTGGTTGCTTCAATTTGGTCCTGAATATTACAATATTTTTGAAAGGTTGTTTCTAAATTATCCAATCTGAACTTATAAGCATATTTATCATCCTCTTCCTGAGGTTTAGGAGACCAGTTCGAAATTCTGGTGATGGATGCCTTGCACACTGCACGCTGTCTTATCAATGACTCCATTGTATAAGCTTATTATTATGACAAGATTAATCTCAATAAAGGTTTAGTTTTCCAACAGAATTACTACAACGCACAAATTGACTAAAGAAAGGGTTTATTTTTTATTTAAGGGCATCACCCTGTATAATTTGCATAAAAAAATCAAGAGAATACTTCTTTATTCAACGAAAACTACTTCAAATGAACAATAATCACTACAGGAAAGGTTTTATTTTCGTATTTAGGGACATCACTCTGTATTATCATTATAAACTAAAGGAAACTTTATTTCCTCAATAAAACTGTTCACATATACATAAACCTCAAATTTATTTTTCAAACAAAAAATCAACACAAGATCAATTAAATCACAAAAATCAATCTGAAGTATTTAAAAACTTAAAGGAGGACAATTTAGTTTCAAAGTCAAAAAACAAGATTGCTTTTATAATAAAACTAATCTAAAACGTTAAAAACCACAAAGAGGAGGAACTTATTTTATTTAGGGTTTTCACCCTGTATGATTTTTATAATAAAATCAAGAAAATTGTTGTATTAACACGAGTGGTCACTATATGCATAAAATTATGAATTAGGTAATTTAGCTTCAAACAAAATCAAAACAAAACAATTTTAACATAACGAATTTAAAGTTAACTTTCAGGGACTCTGCTCTTTATTATAGTAAAAGATATCAATTGAATTCATTTTAAAAACACTAATAAAGTTGTACAGCGATACGTTTTTTTTACACAAAAAAAAGAATTTAATGTCTATCAAAATAAATGATAACTTTCACCAATGTGTGACAAAATACAGTTTTAAAATCATTGGTAAAACACAAAAAAAACACTCATTATTATAATGTAAAATGTTCAACTTACATTTTGTCAACCAACAAATTTTTCTTAATAACTGGTTACATCTGTTCGTTTTCCATAAACATATTTAAAGAAATGTTCCATTTATTACATAACAAATTCTCTTCACACCACTCCTACTAAATTCAGAAAGGTGACTGTGTATTTGTTTTATCTTCCTTAACTCCTAAAACTTGATTGAATTCCCACTATTTACCTTGGGGGGCTCCAACACAAAGAAAAAGCTTAGTTTCATCAATAGAATGACCATCCACCACCGTGGAAATGAAAACATCAGAAAACATACATCAGCGACGAAAGGTGTAATATAAAATCTCAAACGGACAACAAAAGAGTTCGAAGGACCATGAAAAAAAAATGAAGTCTTATAAGTACTTTACCTTAGTTTCAGTTTTCCTTCGATATTAGTATGACTTTTTCCGCTGGCACTTATAGACTTCCTTTCTTCTTTGGGTATATTTTTCCATAACTTTACCTCTTCATGAGTTATGTAAATGTGAAAATAAATGCTTAAATCTTTGTATTTCATTTATTAAATTGTTATAAGCTTTCAACAGCAATAGCACAGCGATGGGGGCATGGTTCATTACATATGCATTAATTTCAATTTCCTAGGCATCGATAATTTAACTATCATAATATTCATATAAAAATGTGTTACACTACACTAGCTAACTTTAAAAGGTAATATTTTTTATATTAACTAAACTATCAAAAAATGAGGTGATGAACTTAAAACAAAGAAAATTTCTCAATGGCCGCAATGTCCAATGTACCACGTTCAAAAGCCAAGAGAAAAACGCAACAGGTCCTCATCTACCGGCCGGCGTGCTCACGCGCATGTCTGCCAGCAAAAAATCAATAATTTTACATTTGCGCGGAAGAAAAGTAGTTCCCAAGTCACGTAAAATGAATTCTGCATTTTATGTTTTTACAGCTTATCTACCTCGCTCATAGATGGAAGCACAGGGACTGTTTCTGTTTAATAATTATTGAAAAGTACACAGTTTAAATACAATTTAAACACTTCTTACACTTCCCATTCAACATACATTTATGTGCAAAAAGCTTTCGCATTTAACGTGGGTGCTGTTTTAGAACGGCGTTCAAATTCATTGGTTTGACGAATATAATTTGTATACCGACTTGCTTCTTCGAAAGTGTTGGCCATTGTACCGTCTTCTTCGTTAATTATTTTTAATTGTTGTAACGATGTCGCTCCTCTGGTTCGTGATAATAGAATTCTTAAGAAAATAGTTCCATGAGCCCCGGGTCGGGGCAGATATCAATCATACATCCTATCTGCTTACTTACTTGGCGCCTGGCTTGCCATCTGCCTTCTTTATTATTCCATGTATAATGTTCTGGTATTTCTGGATATAAGTAAGCTCGAGCGACAACGTCGTGCGTATTTAAAAAGAAGTAAGCTTCCAACTTTGAGCGTAATTGCAAACGCCTTTCAATGTTATCGGCTTCTTCTAATTCATCATACATTATTGTTCTTTCACCCGGCAGGTGTACAGGTAATGCCATGACCGAGTGGGAGCGATCGTGCATTTTATATTCAAAAATTCTCCACATTGCTTCCATCACACTTACATACCTACAATCTTGGTATTCTTTGATTTCGTATATTGCCACGTTTCTTGAGTTTAGTAAAGAAAAAAAAGGTAGGAAAATAAATTAACTTGGTAATACTCAGCTAGCGGTAACTCTCTACTGGCAAATTATGCCCGAGCTCAGCCGTAGAGGTAAACAGTAAAAATACAAAAAAAATTGAGTCCGCGCCACTGGCTTTACGGTTAAAGCCAGAAACCCCTGAGTCTTAAGGCACTAGCAGAGAACTACCAAGATAAACAAATAGTAGACTGATATGGTGAACCAGACAAATAAAACAAGATAGAAATAAAAGAAATTACTTTACTTCACAATTTAGGTCTTCAATATCACAATATGAAAAAAAATAATAAACAGTAATAATTGTGAGCTTTGCTCATACAGTAGGGTTCGAACAATGAAATTGACACAATGGTTCAATAATTATAATTCAGTACTGGTACTGAAGGTACCGAGTAATGAAATCAATGCTATAATAAATAAATATATAATTCAGTACTGGCACTGAAGGTACCGAGTATTGAAAACAACGCTACAAATAGATAAATATAAATTCAATAGAGAGATACAAAAAAAATGTTCTATAAGAGCTTATCTGTGATCCTGAGGTGTTCCAATCGGTGTTCAGACAGCTCTTCGGGTCACTAGTGTCCCTTTGAAGGAGGTGGAGACTTAGATCTTAAGCTATGGTAATCCTTCCAATATCAGGACGTTAGGGGTACCAAAACCCGTAATAAAAAAAACCCTAGATAATACAATTCAATTAGAAAAGGGACTTAACAGCATTTTTATAACAATGCAAATTAGCAACACAGCATAAGTTACATGAAAATTTAAGTTGCACATGTTTTATGAAGCTATAAGAAACAATATTTAAACTAAAATATGAGTACAAAATTACTAACAAATGAACTAGTTACTCATAAAGTCAATTTACATACTATTTAAGTTGCAGATGTTATATAAAAATGAAAAGAACCAATATTTAAATCAAAGGTAAGTACAAAATGATTAACAATAAAATGGTTACTAATATAGACTAAAAGAAATAATATTTAAATTAACATGTAAGTACAGAATGGCTAATAAATGAGATAGTTGCTAATTAAGTTACTTTTCACATATTAAAAGATTACAGTAAAGTAATTTTAAAATAGCTAGCGTTTCATCTATTCAATCAAATAATTCAAACAGTTGACAACTAGTTTTTTTATATCTTCCAAGTGACAAAAAAAAATTAAGAAAAAGATAGTAAGGGGTAGGGGACTTATAGATATTCAAACATTACACCATTCTCAGGTAGACAATCTAAGAAAATATTTCAGGAATCGAAACTCCCCACTTCACAACGCAATGACAAAAGCAGACAAACAATACACCCCCCTCAATCTATCTAAGGAAGACGTACAAGACCTTCATGGAAAACACTACAACTTAATGCAAAACGAAAACATAAATAAACAACTAACTTATAAATGGCTAACAACTGGTAACCTCTTCCCAGAAACAGAAGGATTCCTTATAGCAATACAAGACAGTGTAATCGCTACTAAAAATTACCGAAAATACATTATGCAGGAGAATATTACCACAGATTTATGTAGAAAGTGCCACCAATCCAAAGAAACAATAGAACACATAACTGGGGGATGTAAAATTCTAGCAGGAACTGAGTACGTAGATCGACATAACACGGCAGCAAAAATCATACATCAGGAACTTGCACTAAAACATCAACTAATACAGAATGGATATCCATACTATAAGTACACTCCTCAAAACATACTTGAAAACGAACATTGGAAACTTTATTGGGACAGGACACTACACACAGATAGGACAGTAGCCAGCAACAGACCAGACATCACTATGATAAACAAAAATGAAAATAAAACCTATTTAATAGACATCTCAATACCGAATGACTCTAACACGATTCAGAAGGAACAAGAAAAAAATACAAAATATACACCTCTAGCTATAGAACTAAAAGAGTTATGGAAACAAGAAGCGGTCTACATAGTGCCAATAGTGATATCAGCTACTGGTATCACAACAAACAACTTTTTAAGCCAACTAAAAATACTGGATATTAACCCACACTTACATACACAAATACAAAAAGCGGTCATCCTAAAAACGACGACAATAGTAAGAACCTTTCTACAACAGTAATCTAGTATCATACGACCTGGCCAACAGCATCCGTACCTAACGAGAATAAATGATATAATAATAATAATAATAATAATAATAATAATAATAATAATAATAATAATAATAATAATAATAATAATAATAATAATAATAATAATAATAATAATAATAATAATAATAATAATAATAATAATAATAATAATAATAATAATAATAATAATAATAATAATAATAATAATAATAATAATAATAATAATAATAATAATAATAATAATAATAATAATAATAATAATAATAATAATAATAATAATAATAATAATAATAATAATAATAATAATAATGGGACGTTGAGAGAGAAGCAGAGGGAATTAAACACGCTATGATAGAGTATTATCTGTGTATTTAAACAACCCCATGCCCCTAGAGGAGAGAACATGAGAGAAAAATAATAATAATAATAATAATAACTTCACGGACGCTATCCAGCAACACTAATGCAGCCACACATTAACAAAGATGCATCGCTCATGTGGCTAAAACTCGGTTATCTATTCCCCGAAACTGAAGCATTTGTAATAGCAATACAAGATCAAGTTATAGCAACACGTAACTATAAAAAATATATAATGAAAGAAAAAATCCCAACAGACAAATGCAGAATATGTAAGGAACAAACAGAATCTCTTGATCACATAATAGGCGGATGCCAGGGATTGGCTTCAATAGAATACACCAGAAGACATAACAACGTCGGCAAGATAATCCACCAAGAACTCCTAAAGCTATATGACCTAAAAATAAAAGAAACAATTCCCTACTATAAATACAGTCCAGAAAGTGTAATTGAAACTGAAACATATAAGATATACTGGGATAGAGAAATAATAACTGACTTAGCCATCCAACACAATCGCCCAGATCTAGTTTTCACCAACAAAATAAACAAACATACTTACCTTATAGATTTCTCCATACCGCTCTCTGGAAACCTGCAAAAGAAATACAAAGAAAAAATTAGCAAATACTTACCTCTTGCTAATGAGATAAAAGAAATGTGGGGACAAGAAGAAGTTACCATAGTACCAATAATTATAGGGGCAACTGGAGAAATACCGAACTCACTTATTGAAAGTCTCAAGAAACTAAATTTAAAAGAACAAGTATACTGTCAACTTCAAAAAATTGTTCTAATAGAAACAAGTGGAATTGTCAGACGAGTGCTAAATGATAACAACTAAAAACCAGATAGCACAAAAAAGTAGAGAAGAAAAAAAAACGAATATTAATAAAATACTTGTCTTCTTGCATTAAATGCCGAAACAAGTAGCCACTTCCAGATAACCTCTGTGGAACACGAAAATAATAATAATAATAAAACTTACCAGGTATTGCCATGGCCCCTAGTAAGATACCGAGAAATATTTATCTCGAGATTAGCCATATAATAATAATAATAATAATAATAATAATAATAATAATAAAAATAATAATAATAATAATAATAATAATAATAATAATAATAATAATAATAATAATAATAATAATAATAATAATAATAATAATAATAATAATAATAATAATAATAATAATAATAATAATAATAATAATAATAATAATAATAATAATAATAATAATAATAATAATAATAATAATAATAATAATAATAATAATAATAATAATAATAATAATAATAATAATAATAATAATAATAGCTTTATTACCCAACAGCTTCCCATTTCTAGGGTAAAAATATAAAAATACATATTTTAGTTAGTGTACACAAGTATGTTTAAAAATAAAGAGTGAGAACAATTTAATTAAACAAATCAGTATGTAAATAAGAAATAAAAATAAATAAAAAGAGAATAATTAACAATTTAAGGTACTCTATAGACCACTGCGGTATCAACCAGTTGATTAATCGAACATGAAAAAATATCACAATTGTTGCATATTTTGTTGTAATTATCGCACATAACATAAATAGGTGACTTTAGTAACATGTTTGTTCTTGCGCGTGGACAAGTAAACACGATAGTTGTCCTGGAAGTTATTCGTGGCACATTGAATCTAATTTGGTCTAATATATCGCTGCAGTCAATACAGTTGAATTGGGGGAATATCCTTTTTGTCTTGTCGTAGTATCTTGGCGAGGTTCCATAATCCTGGTGTATTTGGGTCCAGTTCTTCTAATCTTCTGTCCCAGTCCTTGGATCTGTGTGCTTTGAGTTGTTCCTTCACTTCCTCATGTAATCTTCTATATCTTCTTCGTGTAGTTGATCTCGTGGTCTTTTGTAGGCTAATATGATTTCCAATTTCCCAAATTCTGTTCTCACAACGATGATGGTGGCTTCCATCGTTAGGAGGTCTGGAGTTGTTTTTCTGTAGTGTTCTATTCCATTTCTTATTAGTATGGCTGTCCCACCGCTTTGTCCGTTGACGTCATCTCTGTATATTTTGTAGTTTGGCCACCTCAGTATGTAATCTTCTCCTGGTAGTTTTGTTTCTTGGAGTGCGAAGATGTCTAGGTCTTGTTCCTCCAGGATTTCGCCCATAATGTCGATGTTTGAGCTTAGTCCTCCGGTGTTCCATGTTCCAATCTTCAGTTTTCCTGGCCTGTAAGAGAAATTATCCATTACTTACCTTAATTGTTGCTGTTGGCGAAGCTCGTGAAGAACTCCCTCATCTGCTCCATTTGGCTGGCGAAGAGTTTCATTACTTCGAAGATGTCCGGCTATTGTTGGGTTGGCTTCGCTGCTGGTGCTTGTCTGGTGGCGTTGGCGTAGCTGACTCCTGGCTTGGTTCTCCTTGTTGGTGCTGCTGATGGTGCTGTCGTTGTTGCTGCTTTCGGGGGGGCGCTGGTCCTGGAGTTTTCTTGGGCATCTTTGGACATCCCCTGTAGTTGGCCGGGGGCTCTCCATTGCAGTTGGCGCAGGTGGCTTGTCTTTCTTTTGGCCTCTTACAGTCCTCAGAGCGATGGTCTTCTCCGCATCTGATACATTTTGTCCTCATGTGACAGGTCGACTGGCCGTGGTTGAATCCCTGGTAGTTATAGCACTGGGTGGGTCCTGTGCTTTTCCTAGCTGGTTCTAGCTTGATCCTGGTGTTCAGGATGTATTGGACATCCTGTATCTGTCTTCTTTGTTGAATTCTATCATATAGATAGGTAGCTTCCTTTTGTTTCCGTATCTTGAAAAGAGTTGGGTTATTTTACTTACCCTGATATCCTGTTGTTGGAGGTCTCTCTTTATTTCTTCTATGTCCTCTTCTGGGGTGAGTCCTTTGATCACCGCCTTTTTATTCTTTTCCTCTGGATCCATGAAGGTATACCAGTCTATACCTTGCCCTTGTAGTTCTTCCAGGTACTTTGTCAGCTTCCTGTAGTCATCGGGGGTTTCTGTGCTAATCTTCACTCCAAGCTTCTCGCTATACTTACCAAAAGAAGCTTGGATTTTTCTTCTCCTGACCTCTCCTCTAAGTCGTGGGATCATCGTCGTCGTTTTGACGATGATTGGTGGTGGTCGTCTCGCTCTCCTTGCCTCCGTTGTTGTTTCCTCTTGCGTTTCTCTCGCTTGGGTTTTCTCCTTTCTTTGCTGCCGCAGGATTTCTTGCAACAGCATGGTGTACTCCACTGTCTCCATTTGCTGATCTGGTGATATGTATTCTTCGTTGGTCGTCTCCCATTCATCGTCGGTTGATTCCACCTTCCTCCTTGAACTCCTGCTTCTGGATCGGATTTCCTTCTCTCTCTTGTTCAGCATTTCTTTTACCTGTCTTCTGAGGCCCTTATTTGCCTTCTTGACGGATTTTAGGTCCGCCGTCGTCGATCGAGCTGGGCTTTTTACTCGGCGAACATCCTCCTGAGTTCTTCTAACTCATTCCGCATTTGACTTAGTTGGTCGGCGGGTGGAAAGCTTTCTTGGCCCTCCATGCTGTCCCTGTCCTCCTTCAGGTCCTAAAAAATAAAATTTTTATTAGTTTAATATACCCGGTTTTACCCGGATGTATGTCGTAAAATTCAAATTACAAATATTTACTTATTGTAATAAATTACAACAGCAAATATAAGTAATCGGTTTTTAATCATTTGGGATTAAAAAATCCCGTTTAGAAGTCGTTAAGACTTCCTGTCATTAATGTAATTGTTCGTGGAACTTGGGTTTCTCGCCTGTGCTCTCAGGCAATGGACCTTCGCTCGTCGCACAATAGCACAGTAGAAATCTAATTGCTTTCTTCGCCCAGGTACAACCTTTCGCTTCGGAAGCTCGTCGATCTCTGTACTGATGCAAAACTATAAGTTTCCATGAAAATCTTAGGAAGCTGCAAGTCGTTAAGAAAAAATCCAGTCGGACCGAGAACTGGAAGGTAGTCCTTTTAAAAAATAAACATAGCAGTAAAAAAAGTTAGCCTCAAATATTATGCTAAGGTATAATTGATAGAACAAACTTACCTCTCAATTTGACAATATCGACTGGACACAAGCTTATTTAGAAATGAAAATCTTAGGAAGCTTAAATTGTTTTCTGATACCTTAAATATGTTCGATATGAAAGTATATCAGCTTCTCCAAATGGCCCCCATTACTGCACTTTTGTATGGACTTCCAAAAATACATAAAGAGAATGTACCTATCAGACCTGTAGTTTCCTTTCGTAATTCTCCAGTATCTAAACTAGCTTCTTTTCTTAATGATTTACTTAGAAATATTACCAATTTTTCGAACAATTTTTCCATTTTAAACTCTGTAGACTTATGCAATAAAATTTCCCATGTTAAGGTTCCTAGTAATTCATTTCTTTTTTCATTGGATGTTTCTAATCTGTTTCCTAGCATTCTTCCTGATTGCATCACTTTAGTTGAAGATTTATTACTTAATAATATTAGCTTACCTGTTACTTGTGACATTGTTGCAATGCTTAAATTGACATTTGATCAAATTTTTTTTCAGTTTGACAATAAATTTTATAGACAATCATCTGGTCTTGCTATGGGTTCTAACTTAAGTCCACTACTTGCAGAGATTTTTATGAACAGTCTTGAATCATAGTACCTAACTAATCCTATTTTCCAAAAACACTTATTTTTTTATTATCGTTATGTTGATGACTGCATTGTCCTTTTTCAAGACAGTGAACATGAAGCTTTTCAGTTTTTGAACTATATTAATGGTCTTCACCCTAGAATCAAGTTCACTATTGAGATGGAGGTTGATGGGTGTATTCCTTATCTTGATTTACTTATCATTAGAAATTTAGTTTCTCAACAGCTTGAATTCGAAATTTACAGGAAACCTACTACTACCGATTCAGTTATAAATTATCATTCTAATATTCCTTTTTCACACAAAATTGCTTTATTTAACAGTACATTCTATAGAGCTTTTAATATCCCTCTAACCCCACCAGCTTTTTCAAAAGAAATTAATATTATAAAACAAATTGCTATCAATAATAATTTTCCCATTGATTTAATTAACAAACTTTACAATAAATTCTCCCAGCTGGAGCACTGTCGTTATTTTGACGTGATTTTAACGTGATATTTTACGTAACTTTACGTCATTTTGGAAGAGAAAGTTACGTAAATATGACGGGTAAATGTCACAGCCCAGTGACGACATATTGTGTCGTCGTTCGACGTCATAATGTTTCGTCGTTCGACGTCATAATGTGTCGTCGTTCGACGTCATAATGTTTCGTCGTTCGACGTCATAATGTGTCGTCGTTCGACGTCATAATGTGTCGTCGTTCGACGTCATAATGTGCCGTCACGCGATGTTTTATTTCACGTCAAATAACCTATGTAAACGCGTTATTCCAACGTGTCATACCAGTTACATTTTTGACGTTCCAAATACGTTTTTGAAATATTGTGGGTGCACCGCAAAAGGAAATTTACTAAATAAATACAAAAATAAATAAATTAATAGATATATATATTACTTAACAATATATAAAATATATTAATAATTGTGGTGTAACATAAGTTATTATAAATTAATAAAATAACAAAAAAAAATTATGTATATAGTGTGACATACAAAATAAATCAAACGTTTTATTTCACACATTCAATACAAGTTGGTAAATTAAAACTAAGTTTAGATACCAAAAAGTTACTGTGTAGTGTTAACATAAATTATTATTAAAATATTTAAGTTTAAACAACAAAAAAATATATTTTATGTAGTGTGGTACACAAAATAAAAATAGAGATTATAAAGTGGAATATGTTTAAAATAAATCAAGTATTATTGCACATATTCAATAAAAGTTGATAAATTAAAGTTTAGATACCAAAAAGTTACTGTAATGTTAACATAAATTATTATTAAAATATTTAAGTTTAAACAACAAAAAAATATATTTTATGTAGTGTGGTACGTAAAATATAAAATTAGAGATTCTAAAGTGGAATATGCTTAAAATAAATCAAAAGGGTTATTGCACATATTCAATAAAAGTTGATAAATTAAAGTTTAGATACCAAAAAGTTACTGTAATTAACAGAAATTATTATTAAAATATTTAAATTAACAAACACAAAAATAAAATAACAAAATTAATAAAAACAAAATAGAGCTTCTAAAGGGAAAAAATGTTTAAAATACACTTATTGCACATATTTAATAAAAGTTGATAAATTAAAACCCAAACTTATTTAAATACCAAAAAATTACATGGTATGCAGTAAAGGAAACGAAATCATTTTTGCATTGTCTAACATAAAAACTAGACATTTACATTCTATTGCCTCAAGTGGCCAAATTTTTAAATGGTCCTGATGTTTCTTAATATAAGAAATATTTAAAATTGTTAAATCAACTGGGTAATTATATAAAGATTGTTCAAATACAAATTCATACCCTGTAATTTTAGTATGTCCGTTATAAAAAAGAATATCTTCAATTTGAACAACTTCAGAATTTATTAAACAGAAACTGTCTTTTTCGAATAGTAATCGACTAGTCAGAGTAAAATTATCAAAATGTATTTTCTGATATTGTGTTATTTTAAATTTTGATAATTTAAATGGTACAGGAAACTTTGAATGTTTGCAATCTAAATAGGGGTTTATGAAATCTTTGAAAACTTGTTCTTTTTCACATAACCTTCTGTAAATTTGAGCTAATGGATTAGAACCACATTTAATTTGAAATTTGATGTTGCCTAAAAAATTTTCGAATGGGAAACAAGAAAATTCATCCAATGAACCAAACAATTTAACATCTTCAACTAAGTGAGCTAGAATATGTACATTATAAATAGCAAAATCTTTGCCATATAATTTTGAACCGTATTCAATGAACCTTTTTAAACAGTAAGAAGACAAATCATGGCCAATTTTTGTTACAAGTTTTGGTGAACAAAGAATAAAGATGGCACAGTGTAGTAACATAAAAGGTTTGTATACTCTCAAGTCCAATATATCTTTTAATACAATTGGACCCAAGTAAAGTAGAAATGTTCTAAATTCTGAAGCCTTGAAACGAGCAAGATGTGAAATATCTCTTGGTTTTCTGTTTATTTTACAAGGAACATATTGCTTCAGTGCTACCATAGATTCAAATAATTTAGAAATTTTGCGTGCACATAGTTTAACATTATAATTGACACCATTTATCCACAAATTAAGTAATTTTTTCATTACTCCCAGAAGCACACAATGCATATAGTCTATCGGGAACTTACTGACAAGGCCTAAATTTAGTTTTAAAAGTGGAGAGTTACTAACATGATGATCCTCATCTAGTTTATCAATAAATGATTGGTCTGTCCGTTTTCTACCAATGGTACTTCCCAAAACAACACGGCCATTAATATAATCCCCTGGCACCATACATTTATCGCATGATGAATAACCAGAATGGCCTTTTACACATTTGATGTAAGCTCGAGCTAAAGCGTCACAAATAAAACTGTGCACTTTTACAAAATATTTTGTTGAATCTACTTCAAATCCATTTGTTAAAAGCAATAAAAGTTCATCTATACATTGTTCCAAAAAAACTTCAATTGGTTTAGGTTTTGAGTTACCACAAAATATTCCTACCACAAAAGGTTTTTGAACAAAATGTTTGTTTTTGATCATACAAAGAATAGGCCAAAATTGAGTAACAGAGCTATGATATAATGGTAAACCATCTATGTTAAAAGATAAATATAATGTACTATTGAATGTACCACTACTATCATGGGATACTCGCAATTTTAATGAATGTAAAAGACCAATGTGACAATAAGATCCATTATCCAATAGTTTGTAATTTAATTTCTTAGGAGTCTTTAATAATGATTTTGAATTCAAAGGTAAATTGGGATGAAATTTATTTAGACATTGAAGGAGATCATTTAATGCAGAATGAGAAACACTTGGATGTTGTAACGCCCAAATTCTCAGCTCTTTTTGTAAATCTTTATTAAATTTGTTTGTTTCGTTTTGATTATTTTTTTCTTTTAAGTTATTTTGAGAATTATGTAAAGATTTGTTATTTAAATATTCATTCATGGTCCAATCAACACTGTCAATATCATTATCATGAGAAATTAAACTATCAATATCACTATCAGTGGAAACTGACCTATTATGTGTTTCAATGTTGCAGTTACTCAAATTAGATTTAGTTACAGGAATATCATTCGATTAGTAATTAACTTTTTACAATTATTCTTTTTTATAACAGACATACATACTGTAGGCTTACTTTAATTAATAATTATACTCCTTGATGGGATTGCTCTCTTAGCAATCGTTGTGGCTCATGTTTTAGCCAGCTTTTTACTACATCTCCCATTTCTTTTTCAGTTGCTTCCGGAATTTCAATTCTCACCGAGCCTTTAATGAAACTAAATTTATAAGTTAAAAAAAACACAAAATTTATTTACTTACTGTAAATAGCCAAGTTCAACTTTAGTTTTGAAAAAGGTTTTTTATTATTTCTTGTACCCAGAAAACTAAATTTACTTGCTAATGTGTTGCTTAACACCTTTTTAAGGATGAAATTTATTCTATTAGTTAGATCTTTGCCACCAAAACTTCCAAAATGTTTACACTAAAATAAAAAAATCAATTTATTATGTGTACATACCACTTTTGTAAAATTATCTTCTTGGTTTAAATTCAAACACTGTAACATGTCTATCGTCATGTCACCGCGCACTATTATCGACCGTAAACGATACCGCTCTTATTACCATTAAAACCGACCCTATTTACTGTTAATGCCACTGTAAACAAGACACCCCTTATAGACGCTAACTATTTATCTGTTTGAACGAGGCCAAATAAAGAACGCTGACAACTGACATAAAACACAAATTCCGTCTTGAGCAAATCTATTTAAACGACCCGCAAGGCAACGATCCTTCCTTTCCTCGACGACTAACAGGCAAACTGAAGCGTCTGTATCTCAGCTTGTGAAATTTCCCAAATTGGTTGACGAAAGATACAACCCCCTAAGTTGGAGTGAAAACTACCCCTAAGTTGGAGTGATAAGTTGGAGTGAAAATTACCCCTAAGTTGTAGTCAAGCTACAGTTAAAACATCTCTAAGTTGAAGTCAAGCTACAGTTAAATCATCCCTAAGTTGAAGCCAAGCTACAATTAATCCAAGTTAGAGCCCAGTTGCCGCCTATGTGTAGACAGCCCTTCGAACCACTTCTGAGATAAGAATAGGTACTATTACATTTCGAGCAGCCAGAACCATCACAGAAACTTTCATCCATCCATAAAGAAGCTGAAGCCGCCCTTCTAGACAGCACAGACATTCAAAGTTAAGTCCTTTTTTTTACAACTCCAGTTCACTATCAGCAAGTACTTATATTCTCAATAAATAAACAATAGCTTTAACAAACAGTTTCATTTGTATACCTTAGACTATAAGTTTTAAGGGTGTAGCGTGGCCGGTATTTCATTTCAAGTAGCTTCTTCATTTGTTTAATTAAAGTAATTACAAGGTGTTTCTATCTTTCTCACCTTAGTTTTTGTATAGTTTTTTTGCTTAATCGTTCAAAAGATAGTGGCGCCCTTTTTACTTATACATCACAATCCTTCCTATAGTGAGCATTAACTTGGAGTCGAACCACCCCCTGGAGAGAGTCTCTTAGCCGGGATCTCTTTTAAGGAGTTATAGTGTTGCAAATTGGCTTCCTGCCTTTTTGGGACAGATATTGCTACAAATTGGCGCCCCTTGTTATTGCTTTTCTATAGTTTGGATTGAGAGGTATATAAATTTTTTTGATTCATTTTTGACCTCAGTATTAACTTTTGCTATAGATAATAATTTTTTGTTGCTCTAAAAACACATAATGTCTAGATAACTTTTTCCTCTTGTTTCGATGACTTTTTTTGAACATTTTGAGTTTTGCTTATTTAAGTTTTGTTGAAATAAATTTTTTGCTGAAAGAAATTAACTTGATATTGCATTCTTAAATATACAGTAGTATTTAGTATATTGTTTTCTTTTTAGTACAAATTTAAGATATTTTTGAGTTGAAACAGTTACATGTTTGAATTTTTTCTACACGTTGGGCGCCAATTTGTAGCAATAACTGTCCCAAAAAGGCAGGAAGCCAATTTGCAACACTATAACTCCTCAAAAGAGATCCCGGCTAAGAGACTCTCTCCAGGGGGTGGTTCGACTCCAAGTTAATGCTCACTATAGGAAGGATTGTGATGTATAAGTAAAAAGGGCGCCACTATCTTTTGAACGATTAAGCAAAAAACTATAAAATTTGTAGCAATATCTGTCCCAAAAAGGCAGGAAGCCAATTTGCAACACTATAACTCCTTAAAAGAGATCCCGGCTAAGAGACTCTCTCCAGGGGGTGGTTCGACTCCAAGTTAATGCTCACTATAGGAAGGATTGTGATGTATAAGTAAAAAGGGCGCCACTATCTTTTGAACGATTAAGCAAAAAAACTATACAAAAACTAAGGTGAGAAAGATAGAAACACCTTGTAATTACTTTAATTAAACAAATGAAGAAGCTACTTGAAATGAAATACCGGCCACGCTACACCCTTAAGACTTATAGTCTAAGGTATACAAATGAAACTGTTTGTTAAAGCTATTGTTTATTTATTGAGAATATAAGTACTTGCTGATAGTGAACTGGAGTTGTAAAAAAAAAGGACTTAACTTTGAATGTCTGTGCTGTCTAGAAGGGCGGCTTCAGCTTCTTTATGGATGGATGAAAGTTTCTGTGATGGTTCTGGCTGCTCGAAATGTAATAGTACCTATTCTTATCTCAGAAGTGGTTCGAAGGGCTGTCTACACATAGGCGGCAACTGGGCTCTAACTTGGATTAATTGTAGCTTGGCTTCAACTTAGGGATGATTTAACTGTAGCTTGACTTCAACTTAGAGATGTTTTAACTGTAGCTTGACTACAACTTAGGGGTAATTTTCACTTCAACTTATCACTCCAACTTAGGGGTAGTTTTCACTCCAACTTAGGGGGTTGTATCTTTCGTCAACCAATTTGGGAAATTTCACAAGCTGAGATACAGACGCTTCAGTTTGCCTGTTAGTCGTCGAGGAAAGGAAGGATCGTTGCCTTGCGGGTCGTTTAAATAGATTTGCTCAAGACGGAATTTGTGTTTTATGTCAGTTGTCAGCGTTCTTTATTTGGCCTCGTTCAAACAGAAAGTGGTAAATTTACAAATATTTTATACATTCTATTCATACCAGATTCAAAAAAGACCTTTTTACTGGGTATAATTCCCAACACTCATCATCAGGACTTTGTCCACTTTTTAAATATTTTTCATATACAATTTGTTTTTTTGTAGGTGGCCAGTAACACTCTCTCTTTCTGGGAGTTAACCATTTTTTGTTAACAATTGCCAAACCGTCGGTGTTTGTATCATCCACAGAGTTAAATTCCACTATTACAAATGCCATTTTGTAGTCCAAAGTAATCCCAGTTTTGTTGTTACTATTAAATATAAAATAGAATAACTATCAATATAAACAGATAATTCATTTATGTTAATTGTTCATGAATTTTTCACTCTTTTTGGCAAAACTTACATTGTAAAACATTTTTTTAGGACAATTAACACTCACAATTTTTTACAATGATTCTTCACTCATATAAAAATTGTTAAATTTATTTCTAAATGATTAAAACAGTACAATAAAAATTAAATATTTTTTTAAACCTGCAACAGGTGTAAGTTTTTAACTATTTTAATGTATTAGTTTTTTTTTTGTAAGCCACTGCAATAGTTTAAATCATTTCTACAGAAAAAAATCACATATAAATGAAAGCTAATAAATCAAACTTATTTAAAATTTATCATACCGGCATTACTTAATACATTTAATCGGAACCACTATTAAAATATTCACTATCTACATCTAATTACTATCTACAACTATATTTTAAATGTCTTACCTTATATAATTAATAATTTTAGAATTAACCAAAAGTAAAATAATAAAAAGCACAATCATTAATCGACAATATCCGTTATCTTCACTTATTAATGGAATGGCGGTCATAATGGCGGTCAAATCTCAAATCCAGCATGGTCTCATAGGTATACGGTATGGTATACAACCGTAGACGTAGAACACACAAATATCATACAGCGTTCGAGCGTTCTTCTAACATCAACTTCTCGCTGACCAATCACAGCCGTTAACTTTGATAGATTAAATGAGCGGCATTTTCAAAGTATAACTTTCTTCTTATTTATTGTTAAAAATCTAGGTATTTTAAAAATTATATCACTTTTTTTAAATACTTTAAAACTAAATTAAACCTACCAAAATTTGGTCTCAATTATAGAATTTTAAATCATGTATTCATAATATAATATAGATTACACGTCACAATTAGGTAATTTAGGTACGACATATTTTAGTTACTTTAAATGACGTCAGTTTTAAGTGATCGAATGACGTAGCAATGACGGCATTTAATGGTGATTCAAATACGTCTGTTTACGTAGGGCAGTCCGGCCGCCGTTAAGGTACTAGGATCAGTGAACATCGCAACCAAGTCGAGAAGTACAAACATTCGGAACCCCCTATCTCTCCTTTGGCCTTTGCAAACCACATTACTTCTGAAAACCATAGTTTTTCTCACTCTAATGTTTCTAGATTACATAAATTTAAAGGACCAAAGATGAACCTGTTGGGAATCGTGAAATCACCTAAGAAAGCAACCGATCTGTACAAATATCAGTTCTTCGGTTCAAAGAACAGACTTGTTGTCTTGTCCGTTGAACCAGTTTGATGCTAGGCATCTTTTTCTGGTGTCCTCTTCTTGTTGTCTCTCTCGGTTTGGCAGTATTCATTGGTCTCGTGTTATCCGATTAGATCGGCCTCGTCTTTTTCTTTGGGTCATCTTCTTCTTGTTGTACCTGTAACATACTTAGATTTTGATTAGTGTGGTAGAAGCTGGTGCTTCGGTCTAACGTACTTCCACTGCCCATCGCCCGGGTCGTAATCTAGCAGGTACCTGAGTTCCGCATTTGGATGGTCTTCAAGTCTGGCAAAACCTATCTCCGCTTTATCATTCATAATATCTAGAATTCTTTCGATTTCCAGATCTCTGAAGATGTCTTGGTTGCGAACGTACCAGGGTGCGTTCACTGCCTGTCGGATACATAGGTTCTGCTGAACTTGTACCATGTTCCTGTTGGTTCTGCATGTTTGCCCCCAAGCCAGGGATGGGAATGTCAGGATCGGCATGATTACGGTCCGGATGAGCAGCAGTTTTGTGCGCAGTTGAAGGTCGCTGTTGCGTCCTATCAGGCACTGTAGTTGAGACCTTGCTGTTTTAGCTTTCGCTGCTACCATTTGTAACATGTCTATCGTCATGTCACCGTGCACTATTATCGACCGTAAACGATACCGCTATTATTACCATTAAAACCGACCCTATTCACTGTAAATGCTACTGTAAACAAGACACCCCTTGTAGACGCTAACTATTTTTCTGTTTGAGCCAGGCCAAATAAAGAACGCATCCCTTCTGACAAATGACATAAAACACAAATTCCGTCTTGAGCTAGCCTATTTAATGAATCGCAAGCAATTTTATCCCCTTTCCAACTGAAACTCTCGTCTGAAGAGTTTGAACGAACACTTAAGCAATCATCTTGTGAAATTGGTTGTCGGTATGTAGACTTTTTTCTTTTCTTTTCATTGTTAGTTATTTAATTATGCTCTAATTATAATAAAAAATCTTTTCCACACAATTACACACACAATTTCTACACATTATTTGAAAACCACTAAAACATATCAGAAGCGTGCTTTCGAACACGTGGCTTCAATAATCGTCCAAGGTAAGCTATTACTTTTAGACAAAATATAATAATTAATCAATAAACCGCTATACATTATATTTTTCGTAAGCTAAAAAACATAATTATTGTCAAATTTTAAGTTCATAAAAATCTTAGAGCGTAGTCTTCAACTACGCTATTAAAACTTGCCGTAGAGTCAAACCAATAGTGGTTATTAAACAAAAACTACTTCACTGTAATATTTTTAATGTTTTAAAAAAACCCATTTTTCACAAATATGCATTTAGTACAAAAGTTACAGTCTTAGAAGAACAAGAAATATTAAGTTAAAACGCAATAACGTTTTTGTTTGTTTTGTTGAATTTAAAAAACCTTTTTTAGTTTAAACTTAATGATTTTGTTTACAAGATTTCTCATTGTTTTTTCATTGTTTTTATTAGTTTTAAAATAGTAAAAAAGATTAGGAATATTATATATAATCAGATTTTGCGTTGTAAATTATTATTAGATTATTATTATAGATTATTAATTATTATTCATTGATTCATTCATCATTCATCTTTAGTTTGATATTTAAAATATTTAATAGTATTGTGAAAAGTAAAACATTTTGTAAAGTAGTAATTAAATAAAATTTTTAAAAAAGCCTCTTCGAATTCGTTAAACATAATTGGCGCAGTCAGTAGGATGGTAAAGAAGATATATTTGAATAAAAGAAGAAATTAAAATTATTTTCCAAAGTAGACGAACAAAATATCGTTTTCGTCCATTTTAATGGTTTGTTGGAGGACCTACGTTGGAAGAAGAAATAAATGTTATTAAAATAAGAAGATTAAAAAATTTTTAAATAAAGTATTAATAGCTAGAGAGGGATCAGCCTTGTCCACTCTTATTAGCAAGAATAATAATAAATTATATGAATAAAGAAGAAAGAAGTAAGAAGAAAGAAGTAAGAAGAAAGAAGAAAGAAGTAGAAACTACCCCGCTAGAGAGAGGATCAACCTTGTCCGCTCTTATTGGCAACTAGAATTCGAAGAAGTTCCGAAGAAGAAGTAGTTTATGTGAGTAAATCCTATTATACCATCCATATTTTTTTACCTTATATTTTACCTTGATACATTTTATTTAATGACAGAAATTGTTAATAATTTAATCGAACAAATTAGTAATTTAGATATAAATAACGAAATGGCTCAACCAAATTATCAATTAATAAGATACCAAGCAGATAATATTCCTCCATTTGATGGTAACCCCAAACAAATTAATAGATTTATTAGATGTTGTGAAATTTTTTTAAATAACCATAAAGATAGAAACAATGTTAATGCACCAATAAATATATGTTTATTTGATACAATATTAAGTAAATTAACTGATAGGGCTGCAGATTTGATTGCTTCTCGCACAGAATTAGATACCTGGTTAAAAGTTAAAGATTCATTATTAGTAACATTTTCTGATCAAAGATCCATAGATTGTTTAGTACAAGACATAATATCATTAAAACCAAATCGTAATGAAAGTCCACTAGATTTTGGATTAAGAATTCAAGATTCACGTAGTCTGTTATTTTCAAAAATTAATTTAAGTGATGATAGTAGAGAATTAAAACTATTAAAAATACAACAATACGATGATTTGTGTCTGAAAACATACATAAATGGATTGAACTATCATATGCAGTTAGTTGTAAGACTTAAAAATCCTGATTCAATAGAACAGGCAATGGCTTTTGTTAAAGAGGAAGAAAACTTTTTATATTTTAAAAATAATTCAAACAATAATAATAATAGTAATATTAGAAATAATTCAAATAATAACATTAAGAACAGAAATAATTCTTGAAATCAAAATAATAGTTTAAATAGAAACAATAATAATTTTAATAGAAATAATAATAATAATAATTATAATAACAATTTTAATAGAAATAATAATTATTATAATAGAAATAATAATAATAATAGAAATAATAATTTTAATGGAAATAATAACAATTATAGTAGTTATACCGGTAACGGTCAATCAAATTTTAATTCAAGTCCCACTAATTTTAATTCCCCATCATCTTTTAAAACTCAGTCTAATAATTCTAATTTCAGGCAAAATTTCAGACCTAATTTCCCAAATGCCCAATTCCAATCATATCGTTCAGATAATATTCCAAGTCCAGAACCAATGGACATTTCATCTAATAACTCCCGAAGGACCAGTAGTAATCGTCAACCCAATAATTATTTCAGACATCAAAATAATTCTCCCCCTAATTTTAAACATGAAGAGTTATTTACTCAAAATGTTCCTGAACATAATGATCAGCATGAAGAAAATTTTCAGATAGAAGCCTCCTCATCGAATCAAACTTAAAAATAAACGCTGTTTATTCAGTTTTGCCAAAAATAATTATTCCTGAATTAAATGCTACCTTCCTAATTGATACTGGATCTGGTCAAAGTTTTTTAAATGAAAATTTAGCGAATAAATTCTATAAAAAATATATTATAAATGAAAAGTTCACTGTAGAAACCCCACATGCTATTTCTCAACATAATGAGACTTTAAAAATTCCGATATTCCCAGTATTTAAAGAAAAAGACTTCCACAAATTTTATATTTTTAATTTTTCCCCTAATTTTGATGGATTACTTGGATATGATTTCTTGAAACATGTCAGTGCAACAATTGATTTTAAAGATTTTGTGATTAAAACTCCCAATACTATTTTGCCTCTTTACGCTGCTTCTGATGAACCTAAGTCGAAAAAAGTTTTTGAAAAAGTCGAAATAATTATTCCCCCCAGAATGTCAAAAAAAAATTAAAGTCCCAGTAGATAAACCTAATGGCACCGGTATCTTAAACTATATAAATTTTGGTAAAGCAGAAATCCCTGAATGTTTAGTGAAAATAGAAAATTTTAATGCATTAACAGTAATTACTAATACAGATGAGAAACCAGTAAAAATAATTTTTAAGGAGCCAATAAATGTAGAGTTAGTTGATGAAGATATATTAAGTAATAATATAAAATGTAATAATATTGAAAATATGGAAATTGATAATTTAGATTTAGATGAATTACAAATGGAAATTTTAAAAAAGTTAAGATTAAATCATTGTAATGATGAAGAGTATGAAGCAATTTATAAGTTATGTTATGAATATAGAGATATTTTTTATGTTGAAGGTACACCCTTAACGTTTACTAATCAAGTTAAACATAAAATTAATTTAATTGATGAATCTCCTATTTATACAAGAAATTATAGATATCCAGAAATTTATAGAGACGAAGTAAAAAATCAAATAGAAAATATGTTAAGTAACGGTATAATTAGAGAATCAAATTCACCTTTTAATTCACCAATTTGGGTTATAGAAAAAAAATTAGATGCTAGTAAAAAGAAAAAATATAGGATTGTTATTGATTATAGAAAGTTAAACGAAAAAACAATTGATAATAAATTTCCATTACCTTTAATAGAATTGATTGTGTTAACCTCTACTTTTTGGAAGTTCATCTTACTAAGAACAATTAATAACTGCACAGTTAAACTAAACTTCCACTATTTATTTGAAATATTCGCTTTAAAATCAATTACAGCTGTTTCGCTATCACTAGCATCGTCAGATTGACATATTGAAATTACATGTTGTTTGTTTGTAACTAGGTGCTTGATGTTGATAAGGAGTTAAGGCTAGACCAAGTAAGGAAGTAATAAGACATAACAATATTAAAGCCTAGATGTTATTAGCCCTAAGGGATTATCCTGGATGTATTTCCCTCTAAGATCAGTATAACTGTGCAATGATATAGAAAAACCAGGAAAAAACTATATCATGCTGATCTTTACAATAACTTAATATATTTATGTTATAATAATGTCTTATCTATGTATAAAATGAAGACTCAATCAAAGTAAACAATTTAATAGTGAAGAACTTCCAAGATTTATTTGTTCATTAACTACTTTAAACTGTTGATCTGCTAGATGTCTTTTAATTTCAAGTTCTTCTAGAAAATCTAAATTTTGTTTTTTATCACAAATGTGTAGTATATGAATGTCATTGGTGTGTATAAGTGAGTTTGGATGTTCCAGTAGATGTTTTGCATAGTTCGACTTATCTGGTTGTTGTAATCTATATGCTCTTAAGTGTTCATTAAATCTTACTTCAAAATTTCTTTGTGTTTGACCTATATATACTGCATTACATTTTGGACAATTAATTTTGTAAACACCAGATTTTTTTAATTTTGGTAGTTTTGTTTTTACATTTAACAATTTTGTTCCAATACTATTTTGTGTTTTAAATGATATTAATGTTGATGTTGCCGAAGATATTATTTTTGAAATTGCATTGGAAATATTTCCACAATATGTAATACTTTTATAGCTTTTAATTTCTTTACTTTGTTTTGGATATATTAGTTCTAGTGACATTTTTTGTTCTTTCTTATTAATTAATTTATTTATCAAATGTATTGGATAGCCATTAGATGTAGCTATTTGTTTTATGATCTCAATTTCTTTATTAAAATTACTTTTGTTCATTGAAATCGAAAATGCTCTATGTATCATGGAATTATAAGCTGCTAATTTATGTGATAGTGGATGATTTGAATTATATGGTATGGTTACATCTGTTTGTGTAGGTTTTCTGTATATTGAAAAATTTAATGAATTATTAACTTTTTCAATTCTTAAATCTAGAAAATTAATTGAATTATTTTCTTCAACTTCTAAAGTAAAATTAATTTTAGGATGCAAGGTATTAATATAATTAAAAATATATCTAACTGCCGTTCGCTACCTACAAAACCTGCTAACACATCATCAACATATCTATACCAAAATACAATATTGTTTTTATAACTAGAAATAAAGATTTTGTTTTCTAAATTATCCATAAATATATTTGCCAAAATTGGAGAAATAGGACTTCCCATGGGAAGACCCTCATTTTGAATATAAACTTTGTTATCAAAAGTAAAATAATTTTGACTAATGCATACATCAAATAGATCAATTATGTCTGATATTATACCTGGATGGATATTTCTTTCATCTAATAGCTTTTTAACTAGAACTATACATTCTTTAGGAGGTATTTTTGAGAACATATTAGTTACGTCAAACGATACTAATTTAGTATTATTTTGTAAATTACATTTATTCAATTTTTTGATCAAATCTAATGAATTTTTTACTGAATATTTAGATGTGTAACCATAATTGTTTAGGATACTATTTAATTTTTTAGCTACTTTAGTATTAGGAGTGTTAACATACGAAACTACCGGTCTAATTGGTTTTGAATCCCATGGGAAGTCCTATTTCTCCAATTTTGGCAAATATATTTATGGATAATTTAGAAAACAAAATCTTTAATTCTAGTTATAAAAACAATATTGTATTTTGGTATAGATATGTTGATGATGTGTTAGCAGGTTTTGTAGGTAGCGAACGGCAGTTAGATATATTTTTTAATTATATTAATACCTTGCATCCTAAAATTAATTTTACTTTAGAAGTTGAAGAAAATAATTCAATTAATTTTCTAGATTTAAGAATTGAAAAAGTTAATAATTCATTAAATTTTTCAATATACAGAAAACCTACACAAACAGATGTAACCATACCATATAATTCAAATCATCCACTATCACATAAATTAGCAGCTTATAATTCCATGATACATAGAGCATTTTCGATTCCAATGAACAAAAGTAATTTTAATAAAGAAATTGAGATCATAAAACAAATAGCTACATCTAATGGCTATCCAATACATTTGATAAATAAATTAATTAATAAGAAAGAACAAAAAATGTCACTAGAACTAATATATCCAAAACAAACTAAAGAAATTAAAAGCTATAAAAGTATTACATATTGTGGAAATATTTCCAATGCAATTTCAAAAATAATATCTTCGGCAACATCAACATTAATATCATTTAAAACACAAAATAGTATTGGAACAAAATTGTTAAATGTAAAAACGAAACTACCAAAATTAAAAAAATCTGGTGTTTACAAAATTAATTGTCCAAAATGTAATGCAGTATATATAGGTCAAACACAAAGAAATTTTGAAGTAAGATTTAATGAACACTTAAGAGCATATAGATTACAACAACCAGATAAGTCGAACTATGCAAAACATCTACTGGAACATCCAAACTCACTTATACACACCAATGACATTCATATACTACACATTTGTGATAAAAACAAAATTTAGATTTTCTAGAAGAACTTGAAATTAAAAGACATCTAGCAGATCAACAGTTTAAAGTAGTTAATGAACAAATAAATCTTGGAAGTTCTTCACTATTAAATTGTTTACTTTGATTGAGTCTTCATTTTATACATAGATAAGACATTATTATAACATAAATATATTAAGTTATTGTAAAGATCAGCATGATATAGTTTTTTCCTGGTTTTTCTATATCATTGCACAGTTATACTGATCTTAGAGGGAAATACATCCAGGATAATCCCTTAGGGCTAATAACATCTAGGCTTTAATATTGTTATGTCTTATTACTTCCTTACTTGGTCTAGCCTTAACTCCTTATCAACATCAAGCACCTAGTTACAAACAAACAACATGTAATTTCAATATGTCAATCTGACGATGCTAGTGATAGCGAAACAGCTGTAATTGATTTTAAAGCGAATATTTCAAATAAATAGTGGAAGTTTAGTTTAACTGTGCAGTTATTAATTGTTCTTACCTTTAATAGATCAAATTTTGGATAGATTAGGTCGAGCATGTTATTTCACTACATTAGATTTAGCCAATGGCTATCATCAGATCGAAATGGATCCAAATGATGTTCCTAAAACAGCATTTTCAACAGAAACGGGTCATTATGAATTTTTAAGAATGAGTTTTGGATTAAAAAATGCTCCGGCAACTTTTCAGAGAGTAATGAATAATGTTTTACGCGTTTTTCAAAATGAAATTTGTTATGTATATTTAGATGATATTATTGTTTTTTCCACTTCATTACAAGAACATATTGATAGGTTAAAGAAAATTTTTGAAAGACTCAGACAATCAAATTTAAAAATACAGTTAGATAAATCAGAATTTTTACATACTGAAGTTGCATATTTAGGTCATGTTATAACTAAAGATGGAGTAAAACCAAACCCAGATAAAATTAAGGCAATTCAAAATTTTCCTATTCCACAAAATCAAAAACAAATTAAATCATTTTTAGGATTAGCCGGTTATTATAGAAAATTTATTAATAATTTTGCAAAGATTGCTAAACCTTTAACTAATTCATTAAAAAAGAATGCTAGAGTCATCCATACACCAGAATTTGTAAAATCATTTAATCATTTAAAAGAAGTTTTAATCAATGCTCCAATTTTAAAATATCCTGATTTTTCGAAACCATTTATATTAACCACTGATGCTTCTAATGTTGCGTTAGGTGCAGTATTATCTCAAGGAACTCCACCTAATGATCACCCTGTAGCTTATGCATCTAGAACTTTAAATAACACCGAACAAAAATATTCTACAATTGAAAAAGAACTTTTAGGCATAGTATGGGCATGTAAAACTTTTAGACCTTATTTGTACGGTAGAAAATTTACAATTCAAACAGATCACAGACCTTTAGTCTGGTTGTTCAATCTAAAAGAACCGAATTCGAAATTATTAAGATGGAGACTTAAATTAGAAGAATTTGATTATACAATTAGTTATAAACCCGGTAAAAATAACATTGCAGATCCATTAAGTAGAATTGAATTAAATACGTTTGAGACGGCATCGAGAATTAATAATGTAGGTGATATTGATTTTGACATAAATGAATTTTTAAGAGAGTTTGATGAATTGCAAGAATTAAATAATAATAATAATGAAAATATTCAAATAAATGATATACCTTTAGAAAATTCTGATACTGAAACAGCACATAGTAACGAGTCATCACCAGATCAATGTTTTAATATTTTAGATGAAATTATAAATAACAAACCTTATCAAATTATAGTAAAGAAATCTCCGTATTCTCCATATTTTAAAAGAAATTTAGAAACCTTTGATGGAAATAAAATTATTAGAGTTACTTTACCAGACGATCCGCAAATGATAATTAAATTTTTAAAAGAAAATGCTTGTAAGAATACATTATATATTTATTTTTTATCCCCCGAATTAAGAAATACATTTCAAGAAGTATGGAAAAAATATTTTACTTAATTAAAATTAATAGAATGTACTAAGTTAATTAATAATGTTATGCCAGATGAAAGAATTGAGTTAATAAAATATAAACATGAAGGTAAAACAAATCATAGAGGAATTAATGAAACTATTCAATTTTTAAAAAATAATTATTATTGGAAATCAATGAAAAAAGATGTAACTAAATATATTAATGATTGTGAGATTTGTCAAAAAGCTAAATATAATAGAAAACCAATTGCTGAACCATTAATTTTAACTAATACACCCTCTAAACCGTTTGAAATAATACATATTGATACTTATAAAAATGGAAATCATAAATTTTTAACTATATTAGATAAATTTTCAAAGTACGGTCAAGCATTACCTTATTTTGGCACTGCTGTGTCAGCTTGCCAACAATTGGTACAATTTTTTACATATTTCGGTATACCAGAACAAATAGTAGCAGATAACGGCGGAGAGTTTAAAAATGATATATTAAAAGAATTATTAAAAGCTCATAATATTAAAATACATTTTACCACACCGTATCATCATGAGTCAAATTCCCCTGTAGAAAGATTTCATTCAACAATTACGGAACATATTAGAATTTTAAAAGAAAAAGATAATAATAGTGATATAAATTCTTTAATGCCATATGCAATTATTGCTTATAACAGTACAATTCTTTCGACAACCGGATTTACCCCTTTTGAGTTAGTGTCAGGACATACTGTTAGTAAAGATCCCTTGTCAATATTGCCATCAGCGGCATACACACAATTTGTTAATTCTCATAAAGAAAATACCCAAGCATTGTATTCAGCAGTTAAAGAAAAATCATTAAAACAAAAACAAAAAGTAATTGATAAAATTAATCAGAGTAGAATAAATAGAAACCCTCCAATTGGTTCAACAGTATATAGAAAATTAGAAAATAGAAAAGGAAAACAAAAGAATAAATTTGATGGTCCATATATTTTAACGAAAATATTAGAAAACGGTAAAATTGAAATCGAAAATCCTCAAACTAAAAATAAATACATCACGCATTTGAATGAAACTAAAATAATACCTCTAATGACAGATACTTGTTTGGTTGATTCGGAATCTAACGAATCAAACATAGAATAAATTATTTAATTAAATAAATTCAATTACATTATAATAAATTTGAAAGCTCAATCTTTATATGAATAAATATATTTCATTAATTTCAAACATATTTATATTTTTAAATTTATAAACAATTATTATATTAAACAGTTTATGTTATCTTAAAGAAAATTTAAGTTACTATATTTTATGAAAATAAATACTTTGCATAAATTTTATTTTTAGTTTATTTGTAGGAAGCAATTGAAATGTGATTTTGAATTATCATTCTAAAATAAAATTTGAGTTACAAAAAGAATTCATTATGAAATAATATTTAATTTTAAAATGTCAATATTTAAAAGAAAATGTATCAATCCTTTATTTCTTTAATCCAATCCAATGATTTAACCCTTCCTTTACTCACAGAAGATATGACGGACTATGTAATTTTTAATAAATATCAAAACATTTTCAATAGTGTTAAAGACATTTTCTAAGTAAAGACATTTAGTTTGAACATTTAATTTTAGTAAATTTATGAACTTTTGTAAGTGAAAAATTAAGAACTTTTAAAAAGTAACATGGAAGAAGGAAGATGGATAGTTTAAGAAGATAAGAAGATTGGAGAAGCTCAAGAATTCGCTTCTTTCTAAGGAGGGAGGAGTTACAGTCTTAGAAGAACAAGAAATATTAAGTTAAAACGCAATAACGTTTTTGTTTGTTTTGTTGAATTTAAAAAACCTTTTTTAGTTTAAACTTAATGATTTTGTTTACAAGATTTCTCATTGTTTTTTCATTGTTTTTATTAGTTTTAAAATAGTAAAAAAGATTAGGAATATTATATATAATCAGATTTTGCGTTGTAAATTATTATTAGATTATTATTATAGATTATTAATTATTATTCATTGATTCATTCATCATTCATCTTTAGTTTGATATTTAAAATATTTAATAGTATTGTG
This sequence comes from Ophraella communa, assembly GCA_035357415.1. NCBI lineage: Eukaryota > Metazoa > Arthropoda > Insecta > Coleoptera > Chrysomelidae > Ophraella > Ophraella communa. The sequence continues at coordinate 5,966,386 of CM068979.1, read as the reverse complement.
AAAAGTAAAACATTTTGTAAAGTAGTAATTAAATAAAATTTTTAAAAAAGCCTCTTCGAATTCGTTAAACATAATTCAAATATATGATTGTTTCAAAGTTTTATTAGAACTAATTAAATACATACCTTTTTTATTCAATTATTAGTCTATTGATAATTTTTTTGCATTATAAAGAACAGGACCGGCTTCACCGTCCTGTACATTAATAATTTTCAATATCGCTTATTTGTTTATTAAATTTATGGACGCTGTGTTGGAAGACTTGAAGATAAGACAATTTATTTGTTGAAATTTAGTAATTTGCTGTCCAATACCAATGCCCATACCTCCATGATCCCTTTTCACACACACAAAACTTTCAGAAAGATACAACCCCCTAAGTGGGAGCCTGACATCCCGAAGTTGGAGTGAAAATACCTCCAAGTTGGAACCAAGCTACAGTTACAGTCAAGATACCTAAATTTAGAGCCTAGTTACCGCTTATGTGTAGACAGTCCTTCAAACCACTTCTGAGCTGAGAATACTTTTATATCCTGAGCAGCCAGAACCACTACAGAAACTTTCATCTCTCCACAAAGAAGCTGAAGCCGCCCTTCTAGACAGCAGAGAAACTCAAAGTTAAGTCCTCTTTTTACAACTCCAGTTCACAGTTCATTATCAGCAAGCACTTATATTTTCAATAAATAAACAATAGTTTTAACAAACAGTTTCATTTGTATACCTTAGACTATAAGTCTTAAGGGTGTAGCGTGGCCGGTATTTTATTTCAAGTAGCTTCTTTATTTGTTTAATTAAAGTAATTACAAGGTGTTTCTATCTTTTTTACCTTAGTTTTTGTGTAGTTTGTTTACTTAATCGTTAGCGTTCAAAAGATAGTGGCGCCCTTTTTACTTATACATCACAATCCTTCCTATAGTGAGCATTAACTTGGAGTCGAACCATCCCCTGGAGAGTGTCTCTTAGCCGGGATCTCTTTTGAGGAGTAATAGTGTTGCACGTTTGGACATGCTCTTTGAAAGTCAGCCCTTTGTCAAGGGTGACTCCCCCAAGTACTTCGCCGTGGGACCCCATGAAACTCTCTGCTCGCTGAGTCTCACTTCTTCTGGTGTTGGTTGTCTTCTTTTTTGACACAGTATGGCCTGTGTCTTGTCTGCGTTGATTTTTATTTTCCATTTTGTACACCATCTTTCTACAAGGGTAGCTGCTTCTTGTAGATATCTGGATACCAGGCAGGAATGCGTGCTATGCGCTGATATTGCTGTGTCGTCAGCGTACAGGGATAACCTGGTGTTCATTGTTTTTGGTATATCCGCTGTGTAAATGGTGTACAGCAAGGGTGAAAGGACTGCTCCTTGTGGCACCCCAGCTTCCAACTACATGTATCTGGTGGTTGTGTTGTTGATCTTAACTCTAGAGAGTCTTCCATCAAGGAAGGATCCTATTAGTTTTACTAGGGATCTTGGGATGCCAAACTCGTCCATTTTGAAGAGTAGACCTTCATGCCACACTCTGTCGACGTCCAGTAGAACAGTGCCAGTGATTTGGTTTCTGCTGAAACCTCCACTGATGTGCTCCACCATCCGCAAGACTTGGTGCTCTGTAGAGTGTTTTGCTCTGAAGCCAAACTGTTCGTCTGGGATTAAGTTGAGGTTGTCGCAGATTCGTTGAAGTCTCTTCTTGATAACCCTCTCGGCTATCTTGGACGTCGCAGGTAGTAGGCTGATTGGCCTGTAGTTTTGGGGAAAAAGTGGATCTTTCCCCGGATCAATAAATAAGCAAAGCGTATATTGGTTTTTGGAGAAGCTAATTTGTATATCCGAAACTAGATGACTTACAGCATCTATTGTGCTTCGTCCTCTACGAAAACCATACTGAATGTTTGGAAGAAGTGATCTGCTTTCAATAACATGTTCTAAACGCAATTTGATGATGGAAGTTCTGGATCTTTATAAGGTTTTGGTATAGGGCAAATTAAAGTGTTTTTAAAGCAATTAAAATATTGTTGGTCTCTCCATCAGTGATTAGAGTTGCAATAAAAAAAGTTTAACAGAAATTGGTAAATTATAAATAACTTTATATGTAAAGCCATCTACACCGGGAGCAATGTTGCTACTGTTTTTGATCACCAAGTCCAATTCATGAATTGTAAAAGTAGGTAATAGTTCGTTTTTCTGATTAAATATATATGTCTTAGCTGTTTGCAGCTCAAAATTAGATACAGATGGGGGGCTATTTTATTTAGGATTTCGTCTATTAGTTCTGTTGAAATTGGTTTTCTAGGGCTATGAAAATTTTTGTTGTTGATAGTCCTAACAAAGTTTAAAATTTGAGAAAGGGGTATATTTTTATTAAGTTTATTTAAAAAGTTAATCCAACTTTAACGTTTTTTTTTTTAAATAAACGTTTAGCTTGGGAAGCTACGTTTTGGTATGCTAAATAATGGCTGTAATTGGTATAGGTTCTATATTTTTTTAAAGCGTATTTTCGTTTTTTAACCATTTTAGAACTAGTTGCTGCAGGAGAAATCATTTCGAAAAATGCTATTGCCTTGTCTTTAATATCAACATTATTTTCAGCTATAAAGTGTGTGATATCCGTTTCCAACAAATTTTGAAATGTTTTCCAATCTGCTCGTTTGTCATTTCATTTCGTTGATGGATTTACTACGAAAAAGCTGGGGTTAATTTGCATTTCTATAGCTATTGGATAATGGTCTGATCCCATTGTGTCAGGATAATCTATCGACTAATTTATTATCGTTTACTGATATGTCAACTGCTGAATGATTTCCTCTAGGGTTAATTCTAGTGACAGTACCGTTATTCAATATAACAAGATCTAGATAGTCTGTTGCATTTATTAACATTTTCCCATGTCATTTCATTTCGTTGATGGATTTACTACGAAAAAGCTGGGGTTAATTTGCATTTCTATAGCTATTGGATAATGGTCTGATCCCATTGTGTCAGGATAATCTATCGACTAATTTATTATCGTTTACTGATATGTCAACTGCTGAATGATTTCCTCTAGGGTTAATTCTAGTGACAGTACCGTTATTCAATATAACAAGATCTAGATAGTCTGTTGCATTTATTAACATTTTCCCATGTCGATAAGCCGGTATGGGACCCCATCTATCATGGTGTGCATTAAAATCTCCACAAAATATGGTATAACCTTTGAATTGCTGAAATAAATTTAACCAATCGGTGCGAGTGACAAACATATCTGGTGATCGGTTGATAGATACTATCGATATGTTTAAAGAAGATAAAGTTATTGCACATATTTCCAAATCATTATTAAATGGTTGAGCTAAAGACAACTCTTTAAAATCTAAACCTTAGGCTATAAAAATTCCGACCCCACCAAAACCATCAGCTCTACATTTTTTAACCAAGTTGTATCCTTTCAAAGCAAAGTTTTCAGAAGACTTAAGCCACGATTCTGATAAAACCATGATATCTATATGCTTATTATTAATAAAGTTACATAAATTTGCCTTATTTGTGTTTAATGATCTGCAATTCCAATGCATAATCTATCTATAGGTTTATTGGCCTTTGACAAATTATCAACAAATTCTCCTATATCCGAGTCGTCAATAGCAAAAGAGGTAGAGGGAAAACATTTTCGAAGTTGTTTAACAAATGAAGATAACATATATACAGATAACTAAGAACAATAAATAACTGAACAGTTAAACTAAACTTCCACTATTTATTCGAAGAATTCGCTTTAAAATTCAACCTGACGATGCTAGTTATAGCGAAACAGCTGTAATTGAATTTTAATGCGAATTCTTCGAATAAATAGTGGAAGTTTAATTTAACTGTTCAGTTATTTATTGTTCTTAGTAAGATGAACTTCCAAAAAGTAGGGGTTAACACAATCAATTTCATATACACAGATTTTTCTTTATAACTCATGAATCCGTCCCTATATGGGTTCGGAAGAACTGTGTTATTTTTTATTTTTATCTGAAAACTTTTTTTAATTGGTACTAACTCTGTTGTGGGAGATGGGAGGGAAGGTTTACGTTTTTTGGGAGTTGGAGTGTTTGTTTTTCCGAGTGGCCATACCGCAAGCATTTGAAGCACGACCACGGGTTGTATGTAAGGCTCTACTTGAAAGTTACATAAGTTAATTTGTACATTTTGTGGGATTTCATTACCCAAATATTGGACAATCATCATTTGTCTATTGACTAAACATGCATTTCCATCTGAGTCAATTTTTCTTTTCATGCGTTGTACGCTTACAACTTTTTTGTTGGAGATAATGGCATTCAACAGATATTCTTCGCTAAAAAAAGTATCTACCATTCTTATGATACCTTATTTGTGGGTATAGAATTTTGGTATATATGCGATAAGATTGTTCTGTTGCAAAACTGTAACGAACCGTACGCGCTGCCTCGTCGGCGCACCCATACATTTGATTCCCCCATACCTATCCCCAGTAAACGTGATCGCCCCACTCTCCGAGAGCTGTATAAATTCACGTCCGCTAGCACAGAAAAGACACTTTCCTACGGATCGTCAACCAGGCTAGTAGCTTCCAGCGTGCTGAGCTGAGTGAACACTTGACTGGCTTCTTCCTTAGGAACGACTTACCTCCAGCGTGTTGAGCTGGGTGAGACGTTCAAGGCAAGAACGTATCCGTACTACGAACGCTTCGCCTACAGCGTGCTGAGCTGGGCAACTAGCGAAGGTAGAAAGTCCTGCGTCAGTTCCGCCGCATCGTGGAAGCACGAACGTTTCGTTTCTAGCGTGTTGAGCTAAACGAAACGACGGTGTTCTAGATCGAGGATTGACTGACCGCCGTCCTCCGATACCGACCCGTCCCTTCCTGTCCTGTTTTATCCCCGACTAGGACCGTAGTCCACAGAGTCCGGGATCCGTTGTAATTGCACTCCGATACCGCGGAGCGTGTTAATTAGTATACCGTAGAAGGTTCGTTACGTTCTTTCTGTCACTGTAAAGTATTTGTACATATTGTAAATAGTTGTTTTCATTAGATAAGTTTTAGCGATGTATATAGTCCAGGAATAAATATTTATTTTTACCGACCGTTTGCGTTTCCTTAATTCAGACCTTTCTTGGATAAATAAATAAAGTCCGATACAGATCCAGAACAGAAAACCGGTGACGTCCGGAAAACACGTCACATAATTTGGCGCCCGAGTAGGGACATTTGTCGAGCATAAAACTCGTAAACGTGTCCAACGGCATGGCTATTATGTTGATAGGTCTATTTGTCTTCCACTTGTTCTCTTGTACCTCTACTCCTAAATATTTTGTCACGGTAGTGTTTCTGATGAATCTGTAGGGAATAATTTCAGTCGAATAGGGTTCCGGAGACATAGACAAACCCATGCACGTCAGCCGGACCAGTGGGGCCACCTCTTTATATGACTTCATTGAAGATGACATTAGATATTTAGCTAAGGATACCATCGATACACTGTCACGTATCGTCGGCCCTCTGGTCATGGCCCCGAGTGCTCCCGTCGCCGCTGGGTCTGTCAGTCTTTGACTTAATGAGACGAACATAGGGCTGTAAGGTATGGCAGTTTTCGCTTCCTCCTCGGTCATCCATGTTGATACCCTTAACGTCTTCACTGGCACGGTGTCGGAGTAAAAAGTTGTCCCGTTGTACGAGGGGCTAGTCTCGGAACTTGTCTGCGTGTTTGTTCCTTTGTCTGTTGGAGCCGCCTTACTTCTGGTGCCTTTGGACGGCCCTGGCTCTTCGTTGGTGGTCTCATTTGAAAGTTCCTCCGTGGATGAACTGGGTGTCTTCTGTTTTTGAGATTTCTTCGTTGTGTCTGCTGAGCCAGATGTTGTGGCTTTTTGTTTACCGTCTAATCCTTCGTAAACTGACCTCTCAACCCGCTTATGGACACATCGATCCAACAGCTGTCTCGTGTAAGCTGTCGTCTTCATCTGAGCCTTCGTCAGTAGCCCTATGTTCCGAAAAAGAGCTTCTGTCCCCTCTGATGCATCCTCTTGTCCGTTGCGTTCCACTCCGCTTTCTCCGCCTCGGTTGGCTCGTCCGGTACGTAGATGTCCTCGTCTGTTATCGCTCTCGTTCTCCTTCTTCTTACTCCAGAGTCGGGTAAGTCTCCACAGGAGACAGAAACTAAGTATGATCGTGAGAAGGTGTCCCAGGTAGTATAACGTTGAGACTTGCATCCTGCGAAAGATGCGGTATCTAGCCCTATCTCGCAGCGATCTAAAGGTATGGTGTTCGAGCCAACTTCTCGTAATGGTTTGACTATCCAGGCTTCTGCTATTTGCAGTGGGGTATAATTCGATACTATCTGAGTCGGAATCGGAGATTCCGAACTCGATGATGGTTTGTCTTCTTTTTTCACCTCCATTGTCCATGAAAGAGACCGCACTCTTTCCTAGGTTTGTATTGCGGTTCGAGAATACAGGCCCACTCCTGTATTTGGGTATTTAACGTGGTTTTGAAACGAGAAGGTGTTGCTTACTATTCTAATTTGTTCAAATCCGGTATATTCTAGGGGCCCGCTCCCTACTCTCGTTTATATTGCGGTTTTCCTAATTTTAAACTTATCGTCTGCTAGCTTGATGTCTTTTCCGCTAGTTCAGCTCGGTTTTTAAATTACTTTTATTCGCTTGGTGCCAAAACACGCTTTCCGAATGATCTAGTACCTGCATCCGAGACAGGACAATGGTGCGATCACCTCCATACCACAAAATGGATATATAAAGCGGCCGTTTCACGGTCTGAGTACTGTAACATCAAGATTAGCAGAAGAACAAGTAGATACTACAAGATGCCGTCACCACTACCATCAACACCGACTAGATGCCACACTCCGGAACCTAGAGTAGATATTCTAGACTTGGAGACGTCCCCACTATCGCCCCAAGCGAAGAAGAGAAAAACCGACGAACTACTGTGGAGGCTGTTCGGCGACTCTCCAGTAGGGAAACCACCCACACCGGGCAGAAATATACCGTTTCTGCTTGCCGGAGTCTCCGAAGAAGTAATCCCGAAGTCCATTCCGGCCCGCACAAAGAGGAAGTTCCGGACCAGAAACAAGGATGGGTCAACCACCCGTGTGCAGATAAACGGGATAACGCCACTACCGAACAAGGACCAATAAAAATGTCAATGTTTCTTTTGTATTTTTTTTTTTACCGTTTGTAATAAATCTAATTAAGAAAAATAAATTTTTCTTTTGCTATGTAGGGGGGGGATGTAACGAACCGTACGCGCTGCCTCGTCGGCGCACCCATACATTTGATTCCCCCATACCTATCCCCAGTAAACGTGATCGCCCCACTCTCCGAGAGCTGTATAAATTCACGTCCGCTAGCACAGAAAAGACACTTTCCTACGGATCGTCAACCAGGCTAGTAGCTTCCAGTGTGCTGAGCTGAGTGAACACTTGACTGGCTTCTTCCTTAGGAACGACTTACCTCCAGCGTGTTGAGCTGGGTGAGACGTTCAAGGCAAGAACGTATCCGTACTACGAACGCTTCGCCTACAGCGTGCTGAGCTGGGCAACTAGCGAAGGTAGAAAGTCCTGCGTCAGTTCCGCCGCATCGTGGAAGCACGAACGTTTCGTTTCTAGCGTGTTGAGCTAAACGAAACGACGGTGTTCTAGATCGAGGATTGACTGACCGCCGTCCTCCGATACCGACCCGTCCCTTCCTGTCCTGTTTTATCCCCGACTAGGACCGTAGTCCACAGAGTCCGGGATCCGTTGTAATTGCACTCCGATACCGCGGAGCGTGTTAATTAGTATACCGTAGAAGGTTCGTTACGTTCTTTCTGTCACTGTAAAGTATTTGTACATATTGTAAATAGTTGTTTTCATTAGATAAGTTTTAGCGATGTATATAGTCCAGGAATAAATATTTATTTTTACCGACCGTTTGCGTTTCCTTAATTCAGACCTTTCTTGGATAAATAAATAAAGTCCGATACAGATCCAGAACAGAAAACCGGTGACGTCCGGAAAACACGTCACAAAACTGTACGGTTTACAAGAGGGTTTGCTGTTTCTAAAGTTTTAAATATTACTTTTACCCTGTTAATTCCTACTGACTTTATGTCCTTAACTTCCTTTCTTATTGCTTCATCAGTGAGTAGATAATGTCCTATTTTAATTGGGAATAACCTACCAATATTTTTTTCTTTATGTTCAACAAAAACAAAAAAAGGACTTTTGTCGCCTGGTCTATAACGATTTTCTAAATCTATTAAATGATGTACCTCGTTATTGTTTTTCTTTTTATTAATATTAATATCACCCAAGATTTTAATTCGGGCGGCTCTTCGCCGCCCGTTTTTCCCCCTATATTCTATTGTTTTATTAGTAAATAATAAGTAAACAAGTTTTAATTGCTACTTGTTGATAAACTATAAGTATATACCTATGCAAAGTAAAGCCAAAATTCGTAAAATCACACACACTCGAATACGTCCACTCACTAAGACTGTCGAATTCGAACTGGACTTGCACAATAAACTAAGGTCCGGATTTGGGTGTTTGCCCGATTCCAGTCTTATAATTTGCTGGATTTTTTGTTTGATAGCACGGGTATATGATGTTTTCGTGGGGGAATTGGACCCGGAGGGTCCCGGTGAAATTACGGGAGAAATTCCGTAAATTCTATGTTTCTGCTGGTAGCAACTACCCAAAAAAGTAAAAATAATTGTTATGAAAACAATAAACACTTGGCAATTAGGAACTAATTAAAAATCGACTATACCCTACGAAGGCTAACACTCGAATTTAAATAAGCTTGTGTCCAATCGATATTGTCAAATTTAGAAGTAAGTTTATTCTATCAATTATACATTAGCATAATATTTGAGGTTATGTATTCAAGACATTGAAGCGTTCAACTTTCTGAAAGCTCTTTCTATTTGTTTTGAAAAGTAAGGTTATGTTGTTCTATCAATTATACCTTAGCACAATATTTGAGGGTGACTTTTTTACTGTTATTTTTATCGTATAAAAGGGCTACCTTCCAGAACCCCTGGTTTCATCCATTGTGTGGTATTCCATCTTGCTTCTGAAAGATTTGATAAAATGTTAGTGTATTTAGCCGTTACTATAAATTTGGTTCAAAGTTCTTTTAACAGTCACTTAAAATAAGTCAATTAGTAAATGTACAGTTCCACAATCACATAAAGAGGAGTAGTCTTTCATAAATGAAGCGATAAACTAATTGCTATTGTCCAATAGTAGCACTGAAAAGTGCATATAAATTGGCAAATGTCCAGTAACGAAGCTAAAAAGTGTATAAATATTAATATTATCCCGTAATAGCACTAAAAAGTGCCTATGTTTAGTCTATAAATTATTGTTCTTGATAAATTCACTATTTCTGTCATGTTATTATTATTTTTCTTGATGTTATCACTATTTCTCTTTATTTTCCTGAAATGGATAGGTCTTGAAATGAAAACACTGGTTTTATGTCGCTGAAGGCTGGGAGCGTTTTGATGCTCAAGTGTAGAGTGCGGGAACTCGACTGACTGCTTAGCCTAATTTGTACAAGCCCGAAGCGAAGGGTTCATATACAGTCTTTAGGATATCGACTCCCGCGCCCCTTTTCCAACCACCCCCGGTCCTTCTGGTACCGGTCTGTACAAATATCAGTTCTTCGGTTCAAAGAACAGACTTGTTGTCTTGTCCGTTGAACCAGTTTAATGCTAGGCATCTTTTTCTGGTGTCCTCTTCTTGTTGTCTCTCTCGGTTTGGCAGGCTTCATTGGTCATCTCGAGTTATCCGATTAGATCGGCCTCGTCTTTTTCTTTGGGTCATCTTCTTCTTGTTGTACCTGTAACATACTTAGATTTTGATTAGTGTGGTAGAAGCTGGTGCTTCGGTGTAACGTACTAACACTGCCCATCGCCCGGGTCGTAATCTAGCAGGTACCTGAGTTCCGCATTTGGATGGTCTTCAAGTCTGGCAAAACCTATCTCCGCTTTATTATTCATAAGATCTAGGATTCTTTGGAATTCCAGATCTCTCAAGATGTATTGGTTGCGAACGTACCACGGTGCGTTCACTGCCTGTCGGATACATAGGTTCTGCTGAACTTGTACCATGTTCCTGTTGGTTCTACATGTTTGCCCCCAAGCCAGGGATGGGTATGTCAGGATCGGCATGATTACGGTCCGGATGAGCAGCAGTTTTGTGCGCAGTTGAAGGTCGCTGTTGCGTCCTATCAGGCACTGTAGTTGAGACCTTGCTGTTTTAGCTTTCGCTACTACCGTTTGGACATGCTCTTTGAAAGTCAGCCCTTTGTCAAGGGTGACTCCCCCAAGTACTTCGCCGTGGGACCCCATGAAACTCTCTGCTCGCTGAGTCTCACTTCTTCTGGTGTTGGTTGTCTTCTTTTTTGACACAGTATGGCCTGTGTCTTGTCTGCGTTGATTTTTATTTTCCATTTTGTACACCATCTTTCTACAAGGGTAGCTGCTTCTTGTAGATATCTGGATACCAGGCGGGAATGCGTGCTACGCGCTGATATTGCTGTGTCGTCAGCGTTCAGGGATAACCTGGTGTTCATTGTTTTTGGTATATCCGCTGTGTAAATGGTGTACAGCAAGGGTGAAAGAACTGCTCCTTGTGGCACCCCAGCTTCCAATTTCATGTATCTGGTGGTTGTGTTGTTGATCTTAACTTTGGAGAGTCTTCCATCAAGGAAGGATGCTATTAGTTTTACTAGGGATCTCGGGATGCCAAACTTGTCCATTTTGAAGAGTAGACCATGCCACACTCTGTCGAACGCCTTGCTTACGTCCAGTAGAACAATGCCAGTGATTTGGTTTCTGCTGAAACCTTCACTGATGTGCTCCACCACCCGCAAGACTTGGTGCTCTGTAGAGTGGTTTGCTCTGAAGCCAAACTGTTCGTCTGGGATTAAGTTGAGGTTGTCGCAAATGCGTTGAAGTTTCTTCTTGATAACCCTCTCGGCTATCTTGGACGTCGCAGGCAGTAGGCTGATCAGCCTGTAGTTTTGCTAACGAACATACATCACATTCGTAGAGTTGTCCTGTAGTATGTACCTCCGTAATATGATTATTTAATGTCTCGATACTGGGGAAATCTTCCCCACAAGATTTGCAGGTTACCGATTTTTCGACATTGTGTGAGCGTCTGTGATTTGTCAAGCTACTTTTCAATCCAAAGGATTTAGAACAAATATCACATTGCGAAAATGCCCATTGTGAGCAAAAGCTTTATCACAAATATTAGATATAAAATCTTTTGACAGTGTGTGTAAGCATCTGTGTATAACGAAACTACTCCTTAAACCAAAGGTTTTCGAGCAAACATCACATTTAAAAGGCTTTTCGTTATGCGCCCTTACGTGATTTCTAAAGTGTCCCTGTTCTCGAAATGATTTAGAGCACACATTACATTTAAACCTTCTCAGTGTCTGTGTATCTGGCCTAGAGCTTGGACCTGCCTCATCTAAGGAATGTACTTGTGCCTGGACTTCAATAATAGTTAATGGAAGTTCTGAAATATTTTCTGCATTATTATCGGCTTTATCAGTATTGACCGAGAAAGAAATCTTACCTGATAGTTCCCCAGCTGATTCTTCTTCATCTTCTAAAACGTCTTGATCCATTATTTGATCTTTTTCTTCTGAAATATTTTCTGCATTATTATCGGCTTTTTCAGTATTGACCGAGAAAGAAATCTTACCTGATAGTTCCCCAGCTGATTCTTCTTCATCTTCTAAAACGTCTTGATCCATAATTTTTTTTTTCTTCTGAAATATTTTCTACATTATGATCGGCTTTATCAGTATTGACTGAGAAAGAAATCTTACCTGGTTGTTCCTCAGTTACTTCCACAGATTCTGAAACTGCAGCGTCCATGTTTTGTACATCTTCTGAAATATTTTCTACATTATGATCGGCTTTATCAGTATTGACTGAGAAAGAAATCTTACCTGGTTGTTCCTGAGTTTCTCCCTCAGAGTCTGAAACGTGTGTTACTTCCATTGGATCATTTTCTGAAATATTTACTGCATTATGATCGGCTTAGAATTATCTCTTATTTTATGATTAAATATTAATAATTGTGTTTTATTTGGATTGAGACAAATTCTGCATTTTAAAAGGTACTCCAAAAATTTGTTGCATAGGGATTGCAAATTCTTCATTATCTCGTTAAGACCCCTGCCATGAGATATGAGCGCTTTATCGTCAGCAAATTGTAGAATATATTTTTGTGGATTTATTACCGGAAAACATACTGAGTAAATGTCATAATTATAAATATTATATAACAATTGTGATAAGGGAGAACCTTGCGGTACTCCTTTAAACATAGTAAATTGCCGGGAAAGAACATTATTATATTCCACACATATCTTGCGGTTTTCAAGGAATACCTTTACTAACCATATTAAATAGTGGGGACACTTGATTAAAAATAATTTGTAAAGTAGACCAGCATGCCAGACGCTATCGAAAGCTTTTTTGATGTCTAAAAATAGAGCTGCTGAATGATTACCCTGTATGCTGTGAAGTTGGACATTGGAAGTTAATGATATTAGGGGTTGAAGAGTAGAGTTGTTGTTTTTGAAGCCGAACTGATACACTGGAATCGTGTTGCTAAGTACCGAATTTAATTTTATTTTAATTAATTTTTCAAAATTTTTACTTATAACTGGTAATAGCGTTATGGGTCCCTAATTATTAACATTTTGATGATTTGTATTCGGTTTTGGAATTGTTATGTTTATACCGCTTTTCCACTCTGATGGAAAATATTGATTTTTTAGGCAATAGTTGTAAACTTTTATTATGTATAAATGGATTGTATGGCTAAATTGTCTCAAAATATATCTAGGTATATTGTCTTATCCCGGAGTGGTGTTTTTTCCCGAATTTAGTACATTAAAATATTCATCTTCTTATAAATCAGTTATTTCTCTGAAAACCGTTGGAGTGTTAAAAAAGTCGTTGTACCAATTCATGACGTGCGTGTAATGATTTTCATCGAAGTTATTATTTATCAGTCCAGTTAATTATTTATAAAAAAATAAACTTTAAAAATACATATTTTTATAAAATTATTGTTTCAACGATTTTGTTAACACATTTAAAAAATTGTGCAAAAATATGAAAGAGTTATTGTTAAATTAAACATTTAGAATAATTTTGGTATACAAAAACTGTTTTTTGTAGAAATATCGTGTTTATAAAACAACAATATAAATAGTGAAAAAGTGAATTTTTTATGAGATTCTTTCAGAAAAGCGTAATTTCCCACTATTTTTTGGTTTAAAAATGATAAAAGTGAGTAAGTACACCGATTATTTTTATAACATTTTCAAAACTGTGAATTACCGGATTGTTCAACGGAACCGAAAAAATACAAAGATTTAAATAATCACAAAATAAATGGAAACGTTATGATACGATTATAACTTCAAAATGGTTGAAAATGCCAAAATATATTGAAAGATAATGGGCAACGTCAACAAGACCAATTAAAACAGCAAATTTTGACGTTACGGTTGTTGACGATCAGCGCTCTCTGCAGTTTAGCCGCATCGTAACTTAAAACATAATCTCCAATCCCAGTTAAAATTCTAGGTTGAAGTATTGTATAACCAAAACTATGCGGTGACGAGTACGAATACCAAATGTTTTTACGCGAACACGAATATTTTATACACACGTGTGCTATATCGCCCGAATGTCAAATATTTGTTGACGAGCAACGCAAGTATGGAGCCGCCTTTATAAACGATGGGACTAACTTGTGGAATGAGCTTAACCCTAGCCTCCTAGAATTATATAGGGTTCATGTTTGATAGTTAGTTGTCAATTATAATACGCTGTGAATAAAGTGATTTATCCGAAACCATTCTAAGTTATTAGAAATTAGAATATATCTCATGGCGCAGTCACAGTAAATTGAATAGATCGTAATTACAAGCATAAAATTCAACTTGGACAATGCCTAGGAAGAGTTTGCGGTCTACAGTTTCGAACCAAGTAGAGGAACAATCACAAGAGAGAATTAACTTGCTACAAGATGCAGTTTCGTCCACACAGAAAAGTATGAAATTATTAGAGGAAAATACTAATGATTCTATACTGCGGATAGAATATAATATGCAAAACAAAGTTTTTCCTTGCAAAATATGATTGATTCTCTTTTATCTCAAATTAGTCCCAAAGAAAATGGAACAAACAAAACAAGTACTAGTCAAGAAAACAACTCTCAAAATATTACTATTAGTTTGGGTTCATCAAAAATGTCTGCAATACATCTGTCTAACGCAGTTCCCAATCCTGAAAAACTTGTGGAATCATTAACTTATTCCCAATTCAGAGAATTGCGACGAAAATTTGAAAACTATATAATTTTTCAAAAGTTAGAATTTACATCAGGAAAACATGTATTGGCTTTCTGTGATTTTTTTTTAAATCAGGAGATGTCTCATGTTGTTAGACTGGTTATGAAATGTGAAGACAGAAATGATTTGTCAATACAAATTCTGCTAAATATGCTGGACATGGTAGAAAACTTAAGGCTATAAAAATTAAAAGAGAAATTAATGAGCTACAATTTCACTGCAAAATGGACACAAGGTTCTGAATACAAAATCGCCAATTAATATCCCCTTAGATGAGGAAATGTTCGGGGAAGATTCTAGTCTCCACGTCAAGTCTTCAGTATTCAGCAAGTTGCTTTGGTGGACAATACTGAAGAATTATCAAGAACATCTCACATACAAGACTCTTTACTGGAGTATGTGAAACAATGTGCTAGACAAGATTTTGTATACGACAATCTGGAAAAAATCATTTAAAAAGGATTTCCGGAGTCCGAAAGTAAGTTAGATATACGAATAAAACCATTCTGGAGCATCCGTGATGAATTGAGCTACGAAGATGGTTTAGTTCTTAAAGGATGTCAAATTGTAATACCTACATCTTGTAGAAAAATGGTATTAGAGAGATTACATTACCAAGGAATTGAGCGTACAAATCATCGTGTGTTCCGTTACGCGATGGTTGGATTCGAAGAAAATACCTCGCCGTTCAGACTCCAGCATTCCTCGACTTCGACTCTTTCCGGGTAATGGGCGAAGATGCAAAAATCACACAATATATTATCGTAGAGTAGTTGTAGACGGAGTGGTGAACTAAACCAATACCCAAATACAACTTGAATATAATATTTTGGATTGTATGCATTTAAAATAAAAGTACAAAAGTATAAAGTGAAATCACAATTAATAAATACAAAAAGTACAAAAAGAAAAGATTAATTACAAAAAGCACACAAGAAAAAAAAAGTTAATTACAAAAATAGAAAAAAAAAATAGAAAAATTAACCCCAAAACAACTTAACCAAAATTTACAAAGTTTAACACGAATTAGAATAGAAACATTAAGAATAATAAAAAACTCTTCGTTTCAACGTAACTTCCAAGTTTATTTGAAAAATTTTAAATCACAATGACGGCCGTTTCGCTAAGAAGCATCGTCAGATTGACATTTAAGTTACATTTTGTTTGTTTGTAGCTAGGTACCTGATGTTTAGGTAGTATTAAGGCTAGACCAAGTATGGAAGTAATAAGACATTACAATATTAAAGCCTAGATGTCAATAGCCCTAAGGGGCTATTTTGATCTACTTTATTTTTAATTTAACTTTGACTTTTGAATTTATTTGGTTTAATGTCTCTAATAACCTAATCATTACAAAATCAGATAAAGGTAACTCAACAGAATAATAAAAAACTCTTCGTTTCAACGTAACTTCCAAGTTTATTTGAAAAATTTTAAATCACAATAACGGCCGTTTCGCTAAGAAGCATCGTCAGATTGACATTTAAGTTACATTTTGTTTGTTTGTAGCTAGGTACCTGATGTTTAGGTAGTATTAAGGCTAGACCAAGTATGGAAGTAATAAGACATAACAATATTAAAGCCTAGAAGATTTATTTGTTCATTAACAACTTTAAATTGTGGATCTGCTAGATGTCTTTTTATTTCAAGTTCTTCAAGGAAATCTAAATTTTGTTTTTTATCACAAGTGTGTAGTGTTTGGATGTCATTGGTGTGTAATAGTGAGGTTGAATGTTCAAGTAGGTGTTTTGCATAATTTGACTTATCTGGTTGTTTTAATCTATATGCTCTTAAGTGTTTATTAAATCTTACTTCAAAATTTCTTTGTGTTTGACCTATATATACAGCATTACATTCTGGACAATTAATTTTGTACCAGATTTTTTTAATTTGGGTAATTTTGATTTTACATTTAACAATTTTGTACCAACATTATTTTGTGTTTTAAATGATATTAATGCTGATGTTGCCGTAGATATTATTTTTAAAATTGTATTGGAAATATTTCTTTAGTTTGTTTAGGAAATATTAGTTGTAGTGACACTTTCTGTTCTTTCTTATTAATTAATTTATTTGTTCACACCCTAACACCTCGTTGCCGTGTCCGTCTTACCGAAGACAAAAGTTGCGTTTAAAGCCGCAAGATTCCCGTGGAAACCAACGTATGGATTCTTGGTAGGCGTCTCTCGGGAATTTATTTCTGTTTGTGCAGAGATAAAAACCCTCGAGCATCGAAGAACTAGAGCTCTTCTTTCTTGAATGTAAAATGCACTGAAAAGTGCTATTTTGTTTTAGTTAAATTCTTAAATATAGAAATTGTGTTGTGGTTCCCTTCACAACTTAGAAAAATACCAGAGTAGGCTGTAGTTGACTAGTAATTCTCAAATGTCTTCTTAATTAACTTGGAAATTTTTATATCAGTCTTAATTTTTCACTTTCACTGAATATTATATGCCAAATATTTGCCCAGGTCAAAAGTTCGTTGGTTAAAACGTTCTTAAGTCTGTTGTAGTGCTAAAAGGTACCAGCTACGGCTCAAACTGTAATATCAGGATCGTTTAAGTACTAATAAGTACTAAAGACTTTATAAAATTCTGCTCTTAGATTATTAGGACGATTTAATTCATTAATATATAACAAATCTGTACTGAAAAGTACACTTAACAACTGGAGCAATAGCTAAAAGAGAAAACCTATCGTACTCGCGATATACTAAACTTCGAACAAAAGCTAAACGTCATGGGTATAGATGAGGTAAAGAAGTGGGGGAAAGCCTTCTGAACATCAATATTGCAGCACTGCAGAGACGGTTGTTTTGGGATCTGGATATGATAGTTTGGAAGTTGACCAAAGGAGTGAGGGTGGAGTGCTCTGGTCTGAAGCCTGATTGGAATTGGGGTATAATGTTATTTGTGTCGGTCCTTGAGGAGTCTCTCAAGGGCTTTCCCCAGAACGCTGATGAGGGAGATGGGTCTGTATGACTCAGGCAGAGTAGGGTCTTTTCCGGGCTTAAGAATCATGATGGTGTTGGCTGTCTTCCAACATTTGGGGAAATAAGAGAATTTGAGGCAATCGTTAAAGAGATTTTGAAGGACAGGGAAGAAAGCTTCTGGGAGATTTTTTAGAGATTGTATAGAAATAGCATCGGGGCCAGGCGCTGTGTTTTTTCCAGTTCGGCAGTAGTATTTTATGTCATCTATGGAGAATGGAGAGTGAAGAGGAATCTCTTCATCAAGGGGGGTGATGACATGTGGGCTGTGGGTTATGTTTCGGGTCTGAGCAGTGAAATACTTGCGAAAAAGTGGATTATTTGGAGATATAAAAGTATTTTGGAGGTTCTCCTTGAAGATTTCTGCTTTTTGCTCAGATGTGTGGAATTGTTGACCTCGGACAGATAAATGTGTGTTTTTTTTTTCTTTTTTCCTACTAGGGAATTGAATTTTTGCCAAAACAAGTGTCCCTTCCTGTAGTCCAGGTCCGCAGTGGTATTTCTCCCCTGCGTTTGCTTGAAGTTGTTAATTTCAAGCCTGACCGTGGCGTTCAGTCGGTACCACTGTGTTTTGACATTGGGATCTCTTGTCCGAAGAAAGAGGCGATAGAGTTGTCATTTTTGACGGATTTTTTGGACGATATGGTGCCACGCTTCTTTTAGAGTTGAGGTAAAAGGAAAAAAAAATAATTGAACGAACAACTTGGTAGTTCTAGGCTAGCGGTAACTCTACTGCAAATTTTGCCCGAGCTCAGCCGTAGAGATAAACTGCAAAATAAAATAAAATTGAGTCCGCGCCACTGACTTTACGGTTTAAGTCAGAAACCCCTAGATGTTATGGCACTAGCAGAAAAACTACCAAGATACACGAATGAACCTACTATGGTGAACCATATAAATAAAACCAATGAAAAAAACTATAAATTACTTTACTTAACAGTTAAAATTATTAAAGGTACAAAATACACAAGAATTACTGGTACTGAAGGTGCCCAGTAATGTAACAATAAGTATACAGATGTAGTATACCAATAAAGTTAAAAGTACAAAATACAAAAGAATTACTGGTACTGAAGGTACCAAGTAATGTAACAATAAAGTATACCAATAAAGTTAAACGTACAAAATACTAAAGAATTACTGGTACTGAAGGTACCAGGTAAGGTAACAATAAAGTATACCAATAAAGTTTTACTCGAGTAAAGAAAGAAAAAGAAAGGTTTGTATATACAAGAAAACTAGATAAGCTTATCTGTGATCCAATTCTTGTTGAGAGTGGTGTTTAGCTCTCCAAATAGCTAATCTTCTAAGCTCCAATTCTCCTTGTATATAGATATGGCTTCCGGGATGTTAAAAGCTCAGACGGTGGTACAATCCAACCATAAAAACCCATACATAAAAACCATATGTGAAAACTCAGTAGGTATAACCATACATAAGAACCCTAGATCTTAGGAAGGGTTATTTTAAACACGTGCGTATATGCCAACCAACAAAAAAAATCTTCTTTAAAAATCCCAAAATAAATGGTTGATAAATTGACCAAAAATATCCAACAGAAAGTGAAGTAAAATTGTCAGATTTATCACAAATATGGTATTCCTTCAAAATCCCCTAAGGATGGCAAAGATAGCCAATGATAGAATTTATACCACAAGAAGAATCAATTCGTTGTTGCTTATATCAAAGTAGGTTTCAAAATGAATCTAACTCAATTCTCGATGACAGAAGTCTCATGTCATGTCAATGATGCCAATATAAACAATTAAATACTACCAGGAGTTTGTGTGATGGTAGCTTCACATGAATGAATTTAGAGAAAGAAATGACTTACATGTTTTAATTTAATTATGAACTTACATAATACTCAAAAGAAAAACTAATATGCATTAAAACGTTACTAAAAGCAAGAAACATATCAAAAGGACTAAATTGCAAGCCGATACAAAGGAAAAAAGAAGAATGATAGTTCTGTGATTATCAAAGTCAAAAAAAAAATGAATAATATAACAAGAAGGAAATACTATAAGCAGTTTAGAATAGAAATAGAATTTAAAGAGACAATATATTGCAACTCAATAAATGGTTAGCAGAAAAAATATGTGTTCCAAGACACAAGATGAGGTAGACAACACAGATTACAATGATGTATTTATTAATAAAACCACTTGTTAGATATACATTAGAAAAGGAACTATTAGCAGAAAATATGCCTGTTACAATGGTTTTGAGAGGGCGTGGAAATCGCATCTGATTGTAGTGAGTGGGACGGCGTTGCTTTGTGCATCGATTATTAGGGATTGTAAGTTTTGGGCTTGCATGTCGATGTTTTCGGTGGATTGACATGTCTGATTGTTTGGGAGAGATGTTAAAATGTGTGGGAACAGTTGCCCATCAGCTTTTTTGAAATTTTGAAAAGTATAAGTTGTTGGCGGTGGTTTGATTGGGTCGAACAGTGAAGTTTTGACCAATAGAGGGAGGTGGTCGGAGGTAATTGTTGTTCCGATGTAACATTCTAGATCGAAGTGAAATATTAAGTTTGCAGTGCATATTATATTATCTACTATGGAGGATCCAAGGTGTCCAAAGTAGCTGGGGAGGGGTTTCTGATTCTAATCAGGGGGAGGGAGAGTAGTTTCCTGACTAGGAGAGTGCTGGCTGGATTATCACAGGTGTCTCCGCACATGGAGTGGCGGGCGTTAAAGTCGCCCAAGATGACGGAATTACGAATGGTTGAGACATATTGAAGGAGTTGAGTGGAGAGAAGTTGAAATGGGTGTTTGTAGTATACGAATAGGTTGAATGAAGTGTTATTCGATGTGACTTGGATGCCGAAGCAGTCCAAGTCGGAGAGGTGGGCTGGTAGTGTGAGAGAAGTGGTAGCAATTCCGTTGCGGACAAGGAAACCGATACCTTTAGAGAATTAGTCCCTATTTCTGTGAAAGGTTTGGTAGCCGGAAAAACTGGGCGGGACTTTGCTTAGAGTATCGGTGAGACCGATAATTTGAATATTGTATTGAAAAAGGCTATGCTTGAGAGCATTCCTTTTTCGATTGAGTCCCTGGCAGTTGACAGTGCCTAGGACTAGGTCCATCAAAATCTAGGGAGTTAGGAATCTATTCTCTCCTGGGAACAGGAGAGAATGTGAATTGGGCTTGATTGCCCGATTGAAGAATGGTACAGTTAATGCCGTACGAAACAGGCAGTAACCGGTTAAGAGTTTGAGCGACAATATCGCGAGAGTGGGGGGGACGGCATTCAGGAGAGCGGTGGCTAAGACTTCGATAAGTCTCTGGGTTTGGGGGTGGAACTCAAGGAGTTTCTTGGGGCGAGGTAAGGTAAAAGGTGCGGTTTTTTGAGGGAGGATTGGATGTTCGGTGCGTTTTGGGCATCTAGGATCAAAGGCGGGGTGAGGGCCTTTGCAATTAGGGCAGGAGGGGGAAAGGGTTTTTTTGCAGGATTCGGCCTTGTGGCCTGGATCGCCACAGATGGGGCAGGTGGGGGGGGGCTTTTGATCTGCACTCGGCAGACAAGTGTCCTAATTTGGTGCACTTAGTGCAATACTTGCATATTGTAGGAAGTGCGTTGGAGTTTGAGGCCTCACAAGGATGATTGAGGCCTTGGAATTTGATGCCTTGGGTCAAGGCGCGGTGGAAATGTGCTTCGTTAGGGGTGATGACTCTCATCATCGATGTTGGAATATCATTTGCTCTGGAGATGATTTATCTGAGATGGCTTTGTCTACATTTCTGCAGACAAATGATAAATTAGGCTTTTTAGAATTTGGCTTTGAGGGGTTCCTGGGGTTAGAGTTTAGGGGGATACAGCAGAAGGCGGCATCACCGGAGAAACGACGGATTTTAGCTTCGAGCTTCGTCGACTCGATAAGAGAGGTGGTTTTGAGGAGGGCCGTTTTGTTGAAGTTATACCTCAACGATTTGATTTGGCCTTGAAGGATTTCATATTTGTTTAAAAAGTTGAATAAAAGTTTCTAGCTGGGCAGGTCATTAGGAATTTGACGGAGGTTGTAAGTTTTAATGGGTTGGGTTGGGTTGGGTTGTGTTGTTTGGGTGGTTGGGGTTTTGGGTCTAGAGGTACTTGGAGTCTGGGTATTTGGTTGGGTGGATGGTGGTTGTTGGGTTTGGTTAGGTTAGGTTAGGTTCTGTGGGATCGATCGGATAATCCCGATGGGCTTCGATCGCGGAGGGGGGAGTACCGGTTCCTTACGGAAGCGGCATAGGAATAGGTGGGGGAGGTGGGACGGAATTTGTGAAGTAGAGCTTGTTTTAGCTCTAGGTTTTCGGCTTCCATGATGGACATTTTTTTGTTCAGTTCTTTGATTTGTCTGGTAAGGTCTTGGATCATATAGCTGGAGAAATTAAGGCTGGGTTCATTTTGGGAGGAGGGGATGGGGATTAGTTTTGATTTAGTGGAGCGGGTTTGTATGGGGGATGTCCTGGAGTTTGAGGACATTTGGAATTCGGGAAAGAAGAGGTTAGTTGTTTGGGAAGGGTTGGGGGTTTCTGCCGAGGAGTTGAGGACTTCCCGGCTGGTGTAGGGTGGTATTTGGTCCGTGTGGATGTAGTTTTTTTGCTTAAGGTATGGTAGAAAATGGTTATTTGTGGTTTTAGAAAAATTTTAAAAATTGGAGGAAAATTCTTGACCATTTTGAATCGTTGCCTGCGTTTCGCTGTGTTCCGAAACAAGCCCCACGTGACGGGCGCCATGTTGCGTTACGCGATGGTTGGATTCGAAGAAAATACCTCGCCGTTCAGACTCCATCATGCCTCGACTTCGACTCTTTCAGGGAAATGGGCGAAGATGCAAAAATCACACAATATATTATCGTAGAGTAATTGTAGACGGAGTGGTGAACCAAACCAATACCCAAATACAACTTGAATACAATATTTTGGATTGTATGAATTTAAAATAAAAGTACAAAAGTATAAAGTGAAATCACAATTAATAAATACAAAAAGTACAAAAAGAAAAGATTAATCACAAAAAGTACACAAGAAAAAAAAGTTAATTACAAGAATAGTTCTTGAAAAGTGACGGACGCCATGCACAATGTCCTGTTCTCATTCTAATTACTGTAGTGATATGTCTTCTATCTTTATAGGGAAATTGAATGAACCAAGGAGACTTGGGCAGATTATTCGCTATTTTACTATAGAAGGAAAAAATTTGATTTTTTTGAATTCCAATCTTGAGTCCATCGAGTCCAAATTAAATTTTTGGTATGGGTCAAATTTAAATAGTGAAGTTTGACATTAGCTGGTGCATTTAGTGTTCTTCCTAGGTTTGCCAATGTATCTGCCACTTGATTTCCTTTAATGTCAGAATGACCTGGGATCCATGCTAAAATAATATTAAAGTTTTGATTATTAGCTTCTATAATGCCTCTTTTGGATAAAAAGGAGGATACTTCAGTTTCCATAGAATATTTTGTCTTCCCAATCTTCTGGATGGCACTTTTGGAGTCAGATAAGATTATGGATTTTCTTATGTCATTCTTGAGAATAAATTGAATAGCACGATTTATAGCAATTATCTCGGCATAGCAAATTTGGGTATGATCAGGGAGTTTACTCGAGTATGAATATTCAAGGTCAGGGCAATAAACACCAAAACCCACTAAGCCCTTAGTGTCAACTGACCTATCTGTGAAAATCTTAGTGTGAAGAGGATTAATCTGGGATAATATATGAAGTTGAGTAAGTGCATGTTCATTTTCTCTATTTGAGTTAATATTCTGAGTAGGGATAGAAGCTAGTTGGTATTCTAGTTCAAAATTGTGACAGGGGAATAGATCACTAGTAAATAAATTGGGATATTTTTTAAGATTGTTTTTTAAATTAATTAGAGAGGGGTAATTCTCAATATCCAAACTGTAGTGATGAATTTGGATGGCAGTTTCTAGTTCATCTAAAGCCATGATAATAGGGTTATTAATAAGCATTAAATTTTTGAGGATGAATTTGGAATTTAGTGATTCCCGTCTATATTTTAGGGGGATTTGACCACTTTCACTTAATAGGGCAAGGGTAGGAGTAGATTTCATACACCCAGTAATGATACGGATACTTTGAAATTGTAATTTGTCCATTTTTTTGATCACTGACTTGGGACTCCATGAAATTTTGACAACCATAATCTAAATGGCTTTGAATCAGGCCATTATGAACTATCTGTAAAGTCTTTGGATCACTTCCCCAATAGGTCCCACACAGAGCTCTCATGATATTCAAACTTCTATTTACTTTTAATTCAATTAGATCAACATAAGAATTCCATTTTAAATTTTTTTGGAGGATCACCCCCAGATATTTGACAGAGTTGACCCATTTAATTTTTTGTCCATTGAATATTATATTGGAAGGTAATAGCTTCTTATGACTCTTTTAAAATATAATCGCTGAGGATTTGTTATGTGATAGTTTTAGATTATGTTCATGAAGCCAGATCTCCATCCTACTCAAAGTCAAATTCAATATATTTATTAGGTTGGGTATATCTGTCCCACTACTAAAAATAACCAGATCGTCGGCATATTGAATCAGATTACAAGAGTCAGGCAGAATGTCATATAATGAGAGGGAGTACAAATTATAAAGAACTGGACTTGGGGGGAACCTTGGGGTAAGCCTTGACTAGTTTTTCTGAGTCCATGGATTTGACCCATTCGGTCTTTAACTGAAATATCATTTAATATCATTTAAGAAGGAGAAAATAAGATTAATTAAAGGCAAAGGGATGTTATATCTGATTAATTTAGAGTACAATAGGTAGGTATTAACACTATCATATGCAGCAGATATATCTAAGAAAAGTCCAATTGTAAATTGATTACAAGTGAAACTTGTTAAAATTTTGGAGTTTAAGTAGGAGATGGCAGTTAGCTTTTATTCATCGTGGTAGTCAGACGTGCGTAGGAAAGAAGCTTGTTTTTAAAACCGGTGGTTTTATAAATTAGGTATATAAATAAACATTTTGTGAACTTTAAAAGTAAATTAATTACACCAAACAAAAAGCAAAATCAGAATAAAGACATTAAAAACTTATGAGTGCAGTTAGCGGGGGCGAAGCCCCCGAAAAAAATGTTTTAGAAACCCAAATGGATACAGAACTTGCAACATCTTCAAAAAATGAGCTGTTAGGATTTCAAAATCATGTTCCGGTTACACAGATAAGTACCACAAAACTTGTTAATAATAAACCCATTATCGATAATGACTTTGCTAATGTACATACTTTAAAAACAAACAAAGAAGTAGGAACAAAAAGGGAGGAATTTCTTTACCGACAAAACGATTTAGGGCCTTTTTACGTTTATTTAGAAAATAATTCACCCGAATTTAAAGGCAGATTAAACGCATTAAGGATAGGTGACATTATTATCACAAACTTCAAAGAAATTGATGAAAAAATTGTAAGCATTGACGCAGTAGGGAGAAATAAAATACGTATAAAATTTAAAGATTATAAATCGGCTAACTATATCATATCTAAAAAAAATGAAGAAATATTTGCAAAAAATAATTTAGACATATACATTCCTAAGTTTCTTTTAGTTAGACAGGGAGTAATAAAAGATATTTCCACAGAATTTTCAGTAGAGTATGTTAAAAACAGAATCAAAATGTACGATTTACACTGTAAATTTGAAGTCCTTCAAGTCACAAGATTAAATCGGAGGCAAGTAGATGAAAACGGTACTCAATACATTCCAGTAGATATACTATGAGAGTTCTAACCCACTAGAGGAGTGGGGGTACCTCCGTATATACAGCATAGGAGTTCTGGAACGGTTCTGAACTGTCGGACTGTGGTTCTGAATTGTGGACCAGTTGTTTATTTGGAATAGTTGTGTTATATTATAATGATTGTATAATTGAGCGACTGGAACGAATTTTATTGGAATTATTAAAGAAGTGTACGAGTTTGTGTTGTATTGCGGGTTGCCTGCTGGTTTGAAAAAAAGTTGGCCGCTTGAGGGACTCGAACCTACGTCCCGTCGGATGAAATTTATAATTTCAGCGCCCTTACCCACTGGGCTGCTAACGAAGGATTATATATGTTAAGAATGGGTATTTAAACTCGCGTCGCG
This sequence comes from Ophraella communa, assembly GCA_035357415.1. Classification (NCBI taxonomy): domain Eukaryota; kingdom Metazoa; phylum Arthropoda; class Insecta; order Coleoptera; family Chrysomelidae; genus Ophraella; species Ophraella communa. The sequence goes on along the minus strand of CM068979.1, from coordinate 5,940,897 downwards.
TATTTTGATCGTTTTCATCGAATTTGGTCTGTGCTTGTAATCTAATCATATACAGGGTATGTCGGGATACTAAACAACTTAGAATTTTTGTATTTAAAATATCAATTTGATGGTACGGGTTAGATGCGGGATATATACAGGGTTTGTCGCGAATTAGATCGTCGAAATATCGAATTATGATCATTCTTAATACGCAAAAATGGCAAAAATGTCGATACGGGGATATGGTCGTTAATTAAAAATGTCAAATCGATGGTCGCGTCGCTTGCAAATATCGTACGGGGCGTGGGCTAATTTTCGTCGTGTCGCAAAAAATCTCGTTACATACAGGGTCGGTAAAAATGTTGATCGTAAGACGTGGTCATTTCGAGTTCGTCAAAAATTGACCGCTATAAGTACGGGACATGTCGTTCGCAAATATCGCGTGGGCTAATTTTAGTCGTGTCACAAAAAATATCGTTACATACAGGGTCGCAAAAAATGTTAATAAAAATATCGTTACATACAGGGTCGCAAAAAATGTTAATAAAAATATCGTTACATACAGGGTGGCAAAAAATGTTAATTTGATCGAACATGTGGTTTGTAAAAATGGCATGAGGTAGCGGATCGTTGCAAATTAGTTGTTTATATACGGGACGGTTCTCTATTTTCTGATCGAATAGTAATTCTCTCTCTTTATAATCTATAAGGGAATGTAAAATTACGACAAATTGATTGTCAAAAGGGTACCAGTAATACGATGCTATGATGTCATCACACATGTTTTACAAGGGTCATCGACAATAATGTTAGTTACAGATCGGAAATTAGACCGTCCGACGGATGGCCGTCGCAGATGTGTCTTGTTTTATTTGTTATCTGTTAATATACAGGAGGATGGTACAAATAGAGGTATCTGATCGTACAGTTTTCATCGAATTTGGTCATCTTGTAATCTAATCATATACAGGGTATGTCGGGATACTAAACAACTTAGAATTTTTGTATTTAAAATATCAATTTGATGATATGGTACGGGTTAGATACGGGATATATACAGGGTTTGTCGCGAATTAGATCGTCGAAATATCGAATTATGATCATTCTTAATACGGAAACGGTTGGGGGTATGTGGCAAAAATGTCGGTGTCGGCCGTGAATTAAAAATGTCAATTCGATCATTCGTAAGACGTATATTATGATGTGGGTAAAAGATAATTTCGAGTGTACAGGGTATATCGCGAAGATCATTCATAAGAGGGGGATGTCAATTTTTCAGAAGTGGTTTCGTTCTCACGTATTCAAATACTGAAGGCGTCGTTTTGCCAATTTTTACGTCAGTCATTTCCAGTGTACAGGGTATGTCGTGAAGATCATTGGTAATACTTAGTACGGGGGTTTTTACATAAGGGATAGAGAGACCGTCCAAATGGACGTTTTCATCGAATTTGGTAATCTTCTGTGATAGATACATAATCTAATCATATACAGGGATACTAAGAAATGTTAGAAATATCAATTTGATTATATGGTACGGGTCATTTTGAGTTAGATACGGATCTGCATATACAGGGTTTGTCGCAATTTAGACCGTCGAAATATCGGATTATGATCATTCTTAATACGGAAACGGTATGTGGCAAATAAAAAAATGTCGTTACATTAATGGTTATACGGGGTATAGTCGTGAATTTTATATTAAAAATGTCAATTCAATTATTCGTAAGAAGTATATGATTTGGGTCAAAGATCATTTCGAGTGTACAGGGTATATCGCGAAGATCATTCGCCCCCGAGGTCCGGGGGATGTCAATTTTACATACGGAATATATCTACAGGGCAAATATCGTCCAAATATCGGATGGAAGTCGCAGATGTCTCTTGCTTTAGTTGTTTTCTGTTTATATACGGGGGTCATTTTCTCAGTTAAATGTCTATGTACCTAATATAATTATATACAAGGTATGTCGGAATGCCAAGCAACTTATAAATATTAAAAATATTAATTCCTAAGTGTTATGGTCAAAGGTCCTTTTGAGTTAGATACGGGATATGTCTGCGTATACAGGGTATGTCACTAATTAGACAGTCAAAATATCGGATTAAAATTCTAAATCCTAGCAGATGTGAAAAATGTCTGGCTTTAATTGTTTTATGTTGCGGTATGGCAAAAATAAAGCTATCCACATTCTGATCGAACAGTTTTCATCAAATTCGGTCTGTTAGATGCCTATGTACAAAATCTAATCATTTACAGGGTATGTTGGGATACCAAACAACTAAGAATTTTTGTATTAAAAATATCAATTTGATGATATGGTAAAGGTCAAAGGACCTTTTGAGTTAGATACGGGATATGTCTGCGTATACAGGGTATGTCACTAATTAGACCGTCAAAATATCGGATTAAAATTGTAAATCGTTGCAGATGTGAAAAATATCTGGCTTTAGTTGTTTTCTGTTGGGGTATGACACAAATAAAAGTATCCAAATTCTGATAGAATAGTTTTCATCAAATCATTTCAAATCATTTACAGGGTATGTCGGGATACCAAACAACTAAGAATTGTTGTATTAAAAATCAATTTGATGATATGGTACAGGTCAGAGGTCCTTTTGAGTTAGATGCGGGATATGTCTGCGTATACAGGTTATGACACTAATTAGACCGTCAAAATATTGGATTAAAATTGTAAATCGTTGCAGATGTTAAAAATGCCTGGCTTTAGTTGTTTTCTGTTTATATACGGGGTATTAAACAAATAAAGGTATACAAATTCTGATTCGCGGAGTTCTACTACTTTAATAAGTTCAGTTTTTGTCATATTTAGGTCTTTAGTCTTTATATTTTTTTCATCTTTTAAATTTTCATGTTGTAAAACATCCAGTCTGTCATCTTTTCTATGTCGAGATACCAAACAACTAAGAATTTTTGTATTAAAAATATCAATTTGATGATATGGTACGGGTCAGAAGTCATTTTGAGTTAGATATTCTATACGAGAAATGTCTGCATAGGTATATATATATTTATATATTAAGAACGAACACCATCGAGAAGCAGGTATGCATCCTTCTATGCTATTTTTAGCCTAGGTCTTGGGTCGCGGATATCAACACAAAGGGCCCTCAAAAAGGGACAAAATACGGAGCATGGCACAAATAAAGATTTAGTTTTATCGAAATCGGTAATTTTCTCAGTTAAATGCCTATGTACATAATATAATCATATACAGAGTATATGTTGCCAAGCAACTTATAAACATTAAAAATATCAATTCCTAAGTGTTATGGTACAGGTCTAAAGTCCTTTTGATTCAGATACGAGATATGTCCCAATTAAACCGTCAAAATATCGGATTAAAATTGTAAATCCTTGCAGATGTGAAAAATGCCTGGCTTTAGTGGTTTTCTGTTTATATACGGGGTATCGCACAAATAAAGGTATCCAAATTCTGATCGAACAGTTTTCATCAAATTCGGCCTGTTAGATACCTATGTACAAAATCTAATCATTTACAGGGTATGGCGAGATACCAAACAACTAAGAATTTTTGTATTAAAAATATCAATTTGATGATATGGTACGGGTCAAAGGTCATTTTGAATTAGATATTCTATACGAGAAATGTCTGCATATATATATTAAGAACGAAAACACCATCGAGAAGCAGGTACGCATCCTCGAGCGCATACCAACCCTTCGATGCTATTTTTAGCCTAGGTCTTGGGTCGCGATTATCAACACAAAGGGCTCCCAAAAAAAAGGACAAATTAGGGAGATAAGAAATTAAAAGTTTTTTCGCTAGTTATTCGATGATGTAACATAAACTTCTTTTAAATTTTTATAACGCTACTACAATATATTTAAAGTGGAACTTCGAATAGGCATGATGACTGATTTTTAAAAACTGATCCACGATGTTTTCACGTATATACTTTATCTAAGATAAATGTTATTTTTGCAAAAAAAGAGTTTTTAAATGAGAAATTTACTTTTTAAAAATGCATTTTAAATTTGGCGCCAAAACGCTAAAATAGTAATGGCGTCTATCTATGACATCATCGATTCGTAAATACCATTTATACTATACTGCGACCCGTGTGATCTGTGGATTCTGTGGTAAAAACGTCAAACTTCAAACATTTTGCAGGTTAAAAGAGGGTGGTTGAAAAAGTTTATTTTGTTTTTACTTATTTTGTGCGATTATAATAGTTATCATAGTCATGAATCCTAATGTGTATCGATGGTGTGCGGTTCCACAATGTAAGAATACATCAATAAAAACCCCGAACAAAATATTTGTTTACATTCCAATGTCAATGTCAACAATATTTACGAAAGTACGACGTCACTCTCTTCTGATTGGTGTTTCAGCTAATATGGCGGATTGTTAAAATTAGTGCTTATATTTTTACTAAAATAAATGTAATCACACATGTAATATAAAAATGAGTAAATTCTATAGAATCCCTGTACCTTATATAATTATAACAAATCAATATTTTAGTGATTTTTACTGACTGTCATCATGCCTATTGTAGCGCAGCAACTGCATCTACAAGCATATATACAGATTACGTCGTGAATTATAGGATGTAAAAAAGAAAAATTTGTTTATGTTGTGTACGTCAGTCGATAATGTAAGGTATAAATGTATGTCATATAGTTACAAAAAATACATTGTTATGCTTTCCATATCGTTAACTAATAAATTATACATTGGGTATAAATTGTAACAATCCAGACAACAGTGACTACTGTTTTCATGAACCATTGTTTTGTAAAAAAAAAAATTGGTCTATTTATGTATTTGAACCAAACACCTATATTAATGTTTTAAATAATTCTTCTATAAACTATTACGATTCAGATGATAATCACTACATTTAAGTACCATTGTTAAAAAATGGCCTATATAAGATAAATATCTAAACTACGACACTAAATACACCATAATAAAAGTATTACTTCCATAAATTCTACGTGAGGTGTCATTTTTATCACGATCCTTGTTTATATATAAGGGATAAAGGTTTAGTTCTCATGTATCCAAATATCGAGCAGTTTTCGTCGTAATTCGGTCCTTCTCGCTGTATGTTGGGCAACTAAACAACTTAGAAATTTTATATTAAAAACGTTAATTTGATCATTTAGTAAAGCGTATATGATCTAACGACTTTCTGCTGAGATTAATATTCGACATCATAAATATTTTTAAAACTGGAAACCTTGACAACCGTTGAAAATATCTGATATCTGAAAAATATGTTTACTTATATTAAATAGTTGTCATAAATAAAACCGGAAACTTTGATGGTCATTTAAAAGATGACAGCTCCATTTTTATTGCAAGGACATTGCTTTAACTATTACATAAAAGATGACGTTATTTATTTATGTTTTGGAATAAATATGGTAGATCGAATCATCTTTAAAACTTCTGCACACCGCTATCAACAACACGCCCTACAACAGCGAGAAAATGAAAGTCGATACTGTTTTTGCAATGACATGTGTAAAATTGACATCTATTTTTGTTTTGATTTTTAAAATTCAGTACGTTTGTAGCTTCTTTTATCTAATTTTTAACATTTCTTCGGGGATTATTAAATCTGTTATAGACTGCTTAACACAAATTTATAGAATAAAGTGCCTTTAACAGAATTAAATTGGTAATACATTTTTTGAGACTTCCTCCAAATGCAAAATGTCAAATTAAAGAATCAATTAGAAAATATTTGCTTGTCTGAGAAGAAAAACAGGAAGAAGTAGCGGCCTACGTAAGTGAGTAGTGTTCGTATTAACTGGATAGGATCAGTAGAAGAAGTAGTAGTAGTAGAATACACACTAGCTTTTGATTACGTCTATAGACAATTATCACAAGCCATGTAACCAATGAGACGTATTCAACCCACAACGCTATAACCACCACCAACACCATGTTCTACCACAGAACAGAAGAACAATGAAGTAGATAGTATTTTAATAAATTATTTATTTAGTGGCATTTATTTTTGTTTCAATTTTAAAAATTATCTTAAAAATTATAAAGCGGAAATTTTACATTTACAAACAATATGAAAATCAATGAATACACAGTGTGTTTTAATAATAATAAATAATCCATATTTTCTCAACCATTCTTTTTTAAATAATTATTAGAATGGTAATATACCATTACAAAACAAATTACGGAGACGTTGTACAATACGGTCCAGAGATGACGTGGCAGGGGTTTGTATCTTGGACTATATTTCAAGTTTTTCATGATGTACCGCCAAATTTGTGAACGTCAATAATTTCTGGAAAAAACACCAAAGGTGAGACGATATTTCTTGTACAGAAATTCCGCGTTTTGATGACCATGAACGTTAAAATAGTCTCCAGCATACAATAACTTCCTCTTAAATATTTTATTTATTTTAGAATAATCTACATCTTTTTAACGCCTTACACATTCCTTTCCAAGTAGAATGCCAAACAGTACATGAAATAATTTCAATAAGGTGCAGTCAATAATAAAACTGAAAGAGTAGAAAATTGTTTCCACCTGCACCCAAAGTAAAGAAACTTAACAGTTTCTATACCAAGCTTGACCGTTTTCTATGAAAAAACAACTACTTCCTGGGCATATGCCCCAACGGACATTGAATTATATTCCAATAGAAAACGTAATGACGACCGACTTCGTCGATACTTTCATAGAAAACGGTCAAGCTTGGTATAGAAACTGTTAAGTTTCTTTACCTTGGGTGCAGGTGGAAACAATTTTCAACTATTTCAGCTTTAAAGCCAGTTTATATGGTGTGTTCTTTGGTAATTAATAGTCCAGATAATATAAAAATTGGCATATTTAAAAATTTAATATATTCATGCATATACTAGCGTACATATTAGCAGTCCATGATTTAATAGTAGAACAGTACTGGAGGATTTTATGATAATCAGACTTAAACAAGCCGAACATTGTTTTAATAAACCTTTCTATATTGGGATGGTCATTCTAGATTTGGCTAAAACTGTAATGTACGACTTCCACTATGATTTGATTGTGGGTAGACAGATGTATACTACTTGCATACAGATACTGACAGCTTTATATATGAAATAAAGTTTGAAGATGTATATAAAAAAGTTATCGATAAAGAAATTTAACACTTCAAACTATGCTCCAAATAACGTATACAGTATTCCTCACGTAAATTAAAATATTTTAGAACTAAGGAGGGATGAAGCCAATAAGAAAATAATAACACATTTTGTTGGGTTACGGTCTAACACTCGAATATTTATGTATTAGTATACTAATATGTGTAAATTAAATACCACAGCAATAAACAAATTTGTAATTGATGAACATTTACCCCAAATTTTGATGCTTAAAATATTTAAAAATAATGCTCATGTAATCTATAACAATGCCGAACGTAGCACAAAAAAATTGATTTAATATCAATCACAAAAAAACGTTACATAAATTCACAAGAACGTGACTATTAATTTGTCCTATCATTTTATCATTTTTTTTTAATGTTCAAATTTAGAAAAAAAAAATATTGATTCATCTATATTATACCTAAAAGTATGATTATATCATTTTAACTTTTAGTAAGTTCAGGTCTCTTTTAAAAGAAAATAATCTAAATATTTGTCTACATGTTCGAAAACATTCAGACGTAGTATACGCCAGAGAAGATATTTTCAATTTATATCGTCATAAGTATTACAGGTGTCAAAATGGCTATGATAAAGTAAGTAACATTTCAATTGAAAAGTAGCTACGATTACCCACAACGATTTACATCCTCCTAAACAACCAGTCATATCTTTTTACGAACAGGGTCCGTATAGATTTATTAATCATCATCACGAAGATTGGATTCGATAGAAAACGTGGATATTATGTTCAACTACTAATCATAAAGTTGTAACATTATTGTATACAAGTCTCCTCAAGATAGTGCTTATAACAGTAATGCTGCTCGTGTTTTGGGATACAAACTTTGTCGCAATTGTCGTTACATTATACGGGGTTGTCTGCAGGTCGCGACCGTCTAAGAATACTCGTAGATGTCCCCGTTATATGTCTTTGTATATAATCTATACATATACAGGGTATGTCATAGCATCGTATTTAATGAATTAGGAGAAAAAAAAGACATTGATTCTTGGTTATAACAAGTCATGACATGTACGGCGTTTACAATTCCAATCATATGGCCATACCTCTCAAACATATTTTCAACATTTTCGACGATTAATTTCCTTTAATTTCCTACACTACCCCTTGAATCATGTGATTTAATTTAAGCAGCAGCAGCAGCATTACTGTTATAAGCACTATCTTGAGGAGACTTGTATACAATAATGTTACAACTTTATGATTAGTAGTTGAACATAATATCCACGTTTTCTATCGAATCCAATCTTCGTGATGATGATTAATAAATCTATACGGACCCTGTTCGTAAAAAGATATGACTGGTTGTTTAGGAGGATGTAAATCGTTGTGGGTAATCGTAGCTACTTTTCAATTGAAATGTTACTTACTTTATCATAGCCATTTTGACACCTGTAATACTTATGACGATATAAATTGAAAATATCTTCTCTGGCGTATACTACGTCTGAATGTTTTCGAACATGTAGACAAATATTTAGATTATTTTCTTTTAAAAGAGACCTGAACTTACTAAAAGTTAAAATGATATAATCATACTTTTAGGTATAATATAGATGAATCAATATTTTTTTTTTCTAAATTTGAACATTAAAAAAAAATGATAAAATGATAGGACAAATTAATAGTCACGTTCTTGTGAATTTATGTAACGTTTTTTTGTGATTGATATTAAATCAATTTTTTTTGTGCTACGTTCGGCATTGTTATAGATTACATGAGCATTATTTTTAAATATTTTAAGCATCAAAATTTGGGGTAAATGTTCATCAATTACAAATTTGTTTATTGCTGTGGTATTTAATTTACACATATTAGTATACTAATACATAAATATTCGAGTGTTAGACCGTAACCCAACAAAATGTGTTATTATTTTCTTATTGGCTTCATCCCTCCTTAGTTCTAAAATATTTTAATTTACGTGAGGAATACTGTATACGTTATTTGGAGCATAGTTTGAAGTGTTAAATTTCTTTATCGATAACTTTTTTATATACATCTTCAAACTTTATTTCATATATAAAGCTGTCAGTATCTGTATGCAAGTAGTATACATCTGTCTACCCACAATCAAATCATAGTGGAAGTCGTACATTACAGTTTTAGCCAAATCTAGAATAACCATCCCAATATAGAAAGGTTTATTAAAACAATGTTCGGCTTGTTTAAGTCTGATTATCATAAAATCCTCCAGTACTGTTCTACTATTAAATCATGGACTGCTAATATGTACGCTAGTATATGCATGAATATATTAAATTTTTTAAATATGCCAATTTTTATATTATCTGGACTATTAATTACCAAAGAACACACCATATAAACTGGCTTTAAAGCTGAAATAGTTGAAAATTGTTTCCACCTGCACCCAAGGTAAAGAAACTTAACAGTTTCTATACCAAGCTTGACCGTTTTCTATGAAAGTATCGACGAAGTCGGTCACCATCACGTTTTCTATTAGAAAGTAATTCAATGTCCGTTGGGGCATATAGCCCAGGAAGTAGTTGTTTTTTCATAGAAAACGGTCAAGCTTGGTATAGAAACTGTTAAGTTTCTTTACCTTGGGTGCAGGTGGAAACAATTTTCTACTATTTCAGTTTTATTATTGACTGCACCTTATTGAAATTATTTCATGTATTGTTTGGCATTCTACTTGGAAAGGAATGTGTAAGGCGTTAAAAAAGATGTAGATTATTCTAAAATAAATAAAATATTTAAGAGGAAGTTATTGTATGCTGGAGACTATTTTAACGTTCATGGTCATCAAAACGCGGAATTTCTGTACAAGAAATATCGTCTCACCTTTGGTGTTTTTTTCCAGAAATTATTGACGTTCACAAATTTGGCGGTACATCATGAAAAACTTGAAATATAGTCCAAGATACAAACCCCTGCCACGTCATCTCTGGACCGTATTGTACAACGTCTCCGTAATTTGTTTTGTAATGGTATATTACCATTCTAATAATTATTTAAAAAAGAATGGTTGAGAAAATATGGATTATTTATTATTATTAAAACACACTGTGTATTCATTGATTTTCATATTGTTTGTAAATGTAAAATTTCCGCTTTATAATTTTTAAGATAATTTTTAAAATTGAAACAAAAATAAATGCCACTAAATAAATAATTTATTAAAATACTATCTACTTCATTGTTCTTCTGTTCTGTGGTAGAACATGGTGTTGGTGGTGGTTATAGCGTTGTGGGTTGAATACGTCTCATTGGTTACATGGCTTGTGATAATTGTCTATAGACGTAATCAAAAGCTAGTGTGTATTCTACTACTACTACTACTTCTTCTACTGATCCTATCCAGTTAATACGAACACTACTCACTTACGTAGGCCGCTACTTCTTCCTGTTTTTCTTCTCAGACAAGCAAATATTTTCTAATTGATTCTTTAATTTGACATTTTGCATTTGGAGGAAGTCTCAAAAAAAGGTATTACCAATTTAATTCTGTTAAAGGCACTTTATTCTATAAATTTGTGTTAAGCAGTCTATAACAGATTTAATAATCCCCGAAGAAATGTTAAAAATTAGATAAAAGAAGCTACAAACGTACTGAATTTTAAAAATCAAAACAAAAATAGATGTCAATTTTACACATGTCATTGCAAAAACAGTATCGACTTTCATTTTCTCGCTGTTGTAGGGCGTGTTGTTGATAGCGGTGTGCAGAAGTTTTAAAGATGATTCGATCTACCATATTTATTCCAAAACATAAATAAATAACGTCATCTTTTATGTAATAGTTAAAGCAATGTCCTTGCAATAAAAATGGTGCTGTCATCTTTTAAATGACCATCAAAGTTTCCGGTTTTATTTATGACAACTATTTAATATAAGTAAACATATTTTTCAGATATCAGATATTTTCAACGGTTGTCAAGGTTTCCAGTTTTAAAAATATTTATGATGTCGAATATTAATCTCAGCAGAAAGTCGTTAGATCATATACGCTTTACTAAATGCTCAAATTAACGTTTTTAATATAAAATTTCTAAGTTGTTTAGTTGCCCAACATACAGCGAGAAGGACCGAATTACGACGAAAACTGCTCGATATTTGGATACATGAGAACTAAACCTTTATCCCTTATATATAAACAAGGATCGTGATAAAAATGACACCTCACGTAGAATTTATGGAAGTAATACTTTTATTATGGTGTATTTAGTGTCGTAGTTTAGATATTTATCTTATATAGGCCATTTTTTAACAATGGTACTTAAATGTAGTGATTATCATCTGAATCGTAATAGTTTATAGAAGAATTATTTAAAACATTAATATAGGTGTTTGGTTCAAATACATAAATAGACCAATTTTTTTTTTTACAAAACAATGGTTCATGAAAACAGTAGTCACTGTTGTCTGGATTGTTACAATTTATACCCAATGTATAATTTATTAGTTAACGATATGGAAAGCATAACAATGTATTTTTTGTAACTATATGACATACATTTATACCTTACATTATCGACTGACGTACACAACATAAACAAATTTTTCTTTTTTACATCCTATAATTCACGACGTAATCTGTATATATGCTTGTAGATGCAGTTGCTGCGCTACAATTCGAAGTTCCACTTTAAATATATTGTAGTAGCGTTATAAAAATTTAAAAGAAGTTTATGTTACATCATCGAATAACTAGCGAAAAACTTTTAATTTCTTATCTCCCTAATTTGTCCTTTTTTTTGGGAGCCCTTTGTGTTGATAATCGCGACCCAAGACCTAGGCTAAAAATAGCATCGAAGGGTTGGTATGCGCTCGAGGATGCGTACCTGCTTCTCGATGGTGTTTTCGTTCTTAATATATATATGCAGACATTTCTCGTATAGAATATCTAATTCAAAATGACCTTTGACCCGTACCATATCATCAAATTGATATTTTTAATACAAAAATTCTTAGTTGTTTGGTATCTCGCCATACCCTGTAAATGATTAGATTTTGTACATAGGTATCTAACAGGCCGAATTTGATGAAAACTGTTCGATCAGAATTTGGATACCTTTATTTGTGCGATACCCCCTATATAAACAGAAAACCACTAAAGCCAGGCATTTTTCACATCTGCAAGGATTTACAATTTTAATCCGATATTTTGACGGTTTAATTGGGACATATCTCGTATCTGAATCAAAAGGACTTTAGACCTGTACCATAACACTTAGGAATTGATATTTTTAATGTTTATAAGTTGCTTGGCAACATATACTCTGTATATGATTATATTATGTACATAGGCATTTAACTGAGAAAATTACCGATTTCGATAAAACTAAATCTTTATTTGTGCCATGCTCCGTATTTTGTCCCTTTTTGAGGGCCCTTTGTGTTGATATCCGCGACCCAAGACCTAGGCTAAAAATAGCATAGAAGGATGCATACCTGCTTCTCGATGGTGTTCGTTCTTAATATATAAATATATATATACCTATGCAGACATTTCTCGTATAGAATATCTAACTCAAAATGACTTCTGACCCGTACCATATCATCAAATTGATATTTTTAATACAAAAATTCTTAGTTGTTTGGTATCTCGACATAGAAAAGATGACAGACTGGATGTTTTACAACATGAAAATTTAAAAGATGAAAAAATATAAAGACTAAAGACCTAAATATGACAAAAACTGAACTTATTAAAGTAGTAGAACTCCGCGAATCAGAATTTGTATACCTTTATTTGTTTAATACCCCGTATATAAACAGAAAACAACTAAAGCCAGGCATTTTTAACATCTGCAACGATTTACAATTTTAATCCAATATTTTGACGGTCTAATTAGTGTCATAACCTGTATACGCAGACATATCCCGCATCTAACTCAAAAGGACTTCTGACCTGTACCATATCATCAAATTGATTTTTAATACAACAATTCTTAGTTGTTTGGTATCCCGACATACCCTGTAAATGATTTGAAATGATTTGATGAAAACTATTCTATCAGAATTTGGATACTTTTATTTGTGTCATACCCCAACAGAAAACAACTAAAGCCAGATATTTTTCACATCTGCAACGATTTACAATTTTAATCCGATATTTTGACGGTCTAATTAGTGACATACCCTGTATACGCAGACATATCCCGTATCTAACTCAAAAGGTCCTTTGACCTTTACCATATCATCAAATTGATATTTTTAATACAAAAATTCTTAGTTGTTTGGTATCCCAACATACCCTGTAAATGATTAGATTTTGTACATAGGCATCTAACAGACCGAATTTGATGAAAACTGTTCGATCAGAATGTGGATAGCTTTATTTTTGCCATACCGCAACATAAAACAATTAAAGCCAGACATTTTTCACATCTGCTAGGATTTAGAATTTTAATCCGATATTTTGACTGTCTAATTAGTGACATACCCTGTATACGCAGACATATCCCGTATCTAACTCAAAAGGACCTTTGACCATAACACTTAGGAATTAATATTTTTAATATTTATAAGTTGCTTGGCATTCCGACATACCTTGTATATAATTATATTAGGTACATAGACATTTAACTGAGAAAATGACCCCCGTATATAAACAGAAAACAACTAAAGCAAGAGACATCTGCGACTTCCATTCGATATTTGGACGATATTTGCCCTGTAGATATATTCCGTATGTAAAATTGACATTCCCCGGACCTCGGGGGCGAATGATCTTCGCGATATACCCTGTACACTCGAAATGATCTTTGACCCAAATCATATACTTCTTACGAATGATTGAATTGACATTTTTAATATAAAATTCACGACTATACCCCGTATAACCATTAATGTAACGACATTTTTTTTATTTGCCACATACCGTTTCCGTATTAAGAATGATCATAATCCGATATTTCGACGGTCTAAATTGCGACAAACCCTGTATATGCAGATCCGTATCTAACTCAAAATGACCCGTACCATATAATCAAATTGATATTTCTAACATTTCTTAGTATCCCTGTATATGATTAGATTATGTATCTATCACAGAAGATTACCAAATTCGATGAAAACGTCCATTTGGACGGTCTCTCTATCCCTTATGTAAAAACCCCCGTACTAAGTATTACCAATGATCTTCACGACATACCCTGTACACTGGAAATGACTGACGTAAAAATTGGCAAAACGACGCCTTCAGTATTTGAATACGTGAGAACGAAACCACTTCTGAAAAATTGACATCCCCTCTTATGAATGATCTTCGCGATATACCCTGTACACTCGAAATTATCTTTTACCCACATCATAATATACGTCTTACGAATGATCGAATTGACATTTTTAATTCACGGCCGACACCGACATTTTTGCCACATACCCCTAACCGTTTCCGTATTAAGAATGATCATAATTCGATATTTCGACGATCTAATTCGCGACAAACCCTGTATATATCCCGTATCTAACCCGTACCATATCATCAAATTGATATTTTAAATACAAAAATTCTAAGTTGTTTAGTATCCCGACATACCCTGTATATGATTAGATTACAAGATGACCAAATTCGATGAAAACTGTACGATCAGATACCTCTATTTGTACCATCCTCCTGTATATTAACAGATAACAAATAAAACAAGACACATCTGCGACGGCCATCCGTCGGACGGTCTAATTTCCGATCTGTAACTAACATTATTGTCGATGACCCTTGTAAAACATGTGTGATGACATCATAGCATCGTATTACTGGTACCCTTTTGACAATCAATTTGTCGTAATTTTACATTCCCTTATAGATTATAAAGAGAGAGAATTACTATTCGATCAGAAAATAGAGAACCGTCCCGTATATAAACAACTAATTTGCAACGATCCGCTACCTCATGCCATTTTTACAAACCACATGTTCGATCAAATTAACATTTTTTGCCACCCTGTATGTAACGATATTTTTATTAACATTTTTTGCGACCCTGTATGTAACGATATTTTTATTAACATTTTTTGCGACCCTGTATGTAACGATATTTTTTGTGACACGACTAAAATTAGCCCACGCGATATTTGCGAACGACATGTCCCGTACTTATAGCGGTCAATTTTTGACGAACTCGAAATGACCACGTCTTACGATCAACATTTTTACCGACCCTGTATGTAACGAGATTTTTGCGACACGACGAAAATTAGCCCACGCCCCGTACGATATTTGCAAGCGACGCGACCATCGATTTGACATTTTTAATTAACGACCATATCCCCGTATCGACATTTTTGCCATTTTTGCGTATTAAGAATGATCATAATTCGATATTTCGACGATCTAATTCGCGACAAACCCTGTATATATCCCGCATCTAACCCGTACCATCAAATTGATATTTTAAATACAAAAATTCTAAGTTGTTTAGTATCCCGACATACCCTGTATATGATTAGATTACAAGCACAGACCAAATTCGATGAAAACGATCAAAATACGCGACGCGAGTTTAAATACCCATTCTTAACATATATAATCCTTCGTTAGCAGCCCAGTGGGTAAGGGCGCTGAAATTATAAATTTCATCCGACGGGACGTAGGTTCGAGTCCCTCAAGCGGCCAACTTTTTTTCAAACCAGCAGGCAACCCGCAATACAACACAAACTCGTACACTTCTTTAATAATTCCAATAAAATTCGTTCCAGTCGCTCAATTATACAATCATTATAATATAACACAACTATTCCAAATAAACAACTGGTCCACAATTCAGAACCACAGTCCGACAGTTCAGAACCGTTCCAGAACTCCTATGCTGTATATACGGAGGTACCCCCACTCCTCTAGTGGGTTAGAACTCTCATAGTATATCTACTCATTCCAACAAAAACATGCGTAATTAGTTTTAAGTCACAAGTGCTACCAAAATATATAACAATCAACAAGGTATTAAAGGAAGTCGAACCATATAAACAAAAGGTGCTTTTATGCTTTAATTGTCTCCGATTCGGACATACAGGTGGGCAGTGTAAGAGCGTAAGAGCGACAAATGTCAAGAATCTCACAACTCAAAAGAGTGTAAAAAGACCGATCTCACTCCAAAGTGTTTTAATTGTTCGGGAGATCATTTCACGACAAATTTAAGCGCGTGTCCGGAATTTCAGCGTCAAAAACTTATTAAAGACGCTATGTCCTCTAATAATATTAGTTATCAAGACGCCAACAAACAGTTCCCCAGAAACTCCTATGCTAAAGTAACATCCATAACTACGGAACAAACTACAAACCTCTCCTGCCTAAAAACTTTCCCTCCATTAAATCCCAATAATTATACACCAACCCAACTCCCATCAAATTCAATTAACAAAATGCCAACTAATAATATATTCTACAATAATAATAATCCAAATAGTACAAATTCCCGAACATTTAAAAGACAGAGACCAAATAGCCCAGATCCAACATCAATTTTGCATAATGAAACTATATCCTCCCCTAGATCCCAATTACCTACAGGAGGAATATTAGACAGTATTAACTATAAGGGAAATATTAATAATAATACAGTTGCATCTCCCTCAGACTTGAGCATAATAAATCCAATATTAGAATTAGTTATAGAAATTGTCACAAAAGTTTTAGTAACAAAAAGTATAAATATAAATAAGGAAGAACTCGAAAACTTAGTCAAATTAACTATAAATGGAAATACTTCGTCACATTCTCAGACCTCAACCATGCAATAAATATTCTTCAATGGAACTGTCGTTCGGCAGTTTCTAATAAAACTAACTTAGAATATCTACTAGATAGGGGCAACTACTCCGTTGCACTTCTATCGGAAACATGGTTTAAAGCAGAAAAATATTATAATTTTAAAGGCTTCAACAATATTCGCTGTGACCGGGACGACGGGTACGGCGGCTCTGCAATATTATTAAAATCAGACTTAATATACCAAGAAGTCTCAATTCCAACTACAATCAACTTTGAGCATACTTGTATCTCGGTTAATTTTCCATATATACATAAAAAAATTACTTCGTCTCAGTATACTTTAAACCGAGAACTAGAATATCATTACAACAGTGGATTAACTTTTTGGAACAAATTCCAAAACCATTCATAATTGGGGGCGACTTTAACGCACATAGTTTGGCATGGAACGATGGATATGACGATATCTATGGCAAGATTCTTCTGGAAGCTATCGAACAATGCAACCTAGTAATTTTGAACGACGGATCACCTACATTAGCAAACAATAAGAAGTCAGCTGTAGATTTGACCCTCTGTACACAGGATCTGACACAACTAATTACGTGGTCTACTTTAGAGGAACCTTATGGCAGTAACCACTTACCAATACACATACAATTTGAAGGAATATCCCGCTTGCGGAAATTAAACAGACAAAACACAATATATGGAGACTCAAGGCTGCTAATTGGGATGTATACACCGTTACACTTGAAGCAACAGAACCAAAATCATCACTAATGGGCATTATCGACAATATTAACAAAGCTGCCAACAAAGCAATTCCCTTACGAAAATCAAACACACAAAATAGAAATCATTGCTCGAAGGACTGGTGGAACGAAACCTGTAACATAGCTGCCAAAGCAAGAAAACAAGCTTTCTTAACATACAAACAGGCTCCAAATCTTAATAATCTAATAGAATATAAAAGACTTGATGCAGTAGCAAAAAAAACTTTTAAAGAAACCAAGAAAAAAAGCTGGATAAATTATTGCCAAAATCTAAATCAAAATACACCAATTAAAGAAGTGTGGAACAAAGTAAACCGATATAAAAACCGAAAACAAGCAAATAAACCGCCAATAAACCCCAAAGAAGAATGGATAAGCGAATTCCACACAAAAATCTCGCCTCCATGGGTTGAAAACAACATTACTCAACAAATAGCTACCGTAAATAGAAACACTTCTTTTCTACAATCGTTATTTCAATTATGGGAACTCGATCATTGCATTAAATCGACAAATAATAAATCTCCTGGGGCGGACAACATTTCATACATGTTGCATAAAATGCCCTTAGACCATAAGAAGGCCCTGTTGGAATTGTTCAATTCGATTTGGATGGGTAGGATTCCTTTTCCACCGATGTGGAAAGAATACATCATAGTACCTATCAAAAAACCTGGAAAGCAGAACGGAAATGCAGATTCATATAGACCCATAGCTTTATCATCGTGTATATTTAAAACCATGGAAAGAATGATAAAGAACAGGCTTGAATATTGGCTAGAAAATGAAAAAATATTACCTGACTCACAATATGCTTTTAGAAAGGGAAGATCTTCCTTAGAACCCCTAACGATACTAGTAAATGACATCTATCTAGGATTCACACACAAATACAGCACTTTGGCCACATTTTTGGATATAACTTCAGCTTATGATAATCTTCGAATAGATATACTAGAAGAGAAGCTTATCAATATTGGTTTGCCAACCTCCTTTGCCAACTTCATAAAATCAGCTTATTCTAATCGATCAGTTTCCTTAAAGATAAATCAAGAAATGGGACTATGAAACAATATACACAAATTAATTATTAACATAGTCTGGCTAATTGGTTCTCACCAAAGCCATAAATCCCATGGAAAAAAAAAAAAAAAAAAAAAAAAAAAAAAAAAAAATAGGAGATGCATTCCGCACAGCCTCTACCTCTTCTGAAGCCAAACTGTAGTGGGTTTAGGATATGGTGGTGTTCAATGAACCACTCTATTCTGTTTTTAACTAATGATTCTAATACCTTACCAACACATGAGGAAAGGGCAATAGGCCTATAGTTGGATGGATCTGATTTATCCTTTCCTTGCTTTATAATAGGAAGTATAATGGTTTGTTTCCATTGGGTAGGAATGGAACCATTTTTAAGACAGTAGTAGTATAAGCAAAGTATGTTCTGGACCACTACTTCAAGTTTTCACCGCTAGATGGCGCGCCGTGATGGCGCTACTGTTTAGGGGGCCGTTGAAGATCCTCTGGCTATGAAACTGAAGAAGTGGTTGATGAGGAATAAGATAAAATAAAAAATGTGAAAAGGGGATGGTGCAAAGGGGATGGCATAATGGCGCTAATTAAAAAGTGGATTAAAAATGGCGCCTGCAAAAATGTGTAAATTGAAAGGGCGATAAAGGATGGCGCCACCTTAAAGATAAATAAAACATGGTACCTACTTAAAAGTGGCTGGTACCTACTTAAAAATGATGCCTGAGTTGCCAACTTAAAAGGGAGATGGCGTGTCCATGTTATGTTGTTGTTGTTGCTGTTTGGCGTATTGTGATAAAATATAATCAATTGTGGTTTGATGATTATAACGTTTGTTATTAAGGTGTAATAATAGAATGATAAATATTTTAATGTAAGGTGTTGTGATAAAATAAAACCTCAAATGTAGTTTATTATTTTTATTATTTATTTTAATCATTTTACAAAAATTGGTACTATATTTAAAAACCATTGTCGTAAATAATTCACATTTTTCTGGGTGCAGTTTCCATTAATAAAATGGTTTAGACAGGGCTTCATGTCACATGTAAATTTTCCAGAGGCGTGGGCCGTTCCATCAAATTTAACCACGTCTATAATTAACACATTGAAAATCCCAAATTCTTCACACTTGTTTTGCAAAAAATCAGCTTTCTGATTACCTCTTACATAAACATAATCAACAACATGTAGCAAATGATTTTTTAAAATTTCATCAAGTTTCGAGTAATGAATGTTTCCAGAAGCATATTTAATTCCATGCACTTTATTTGCACAAATTTTACAGTCTTTCTATCTTTACTACTTAATGATTGATAAGGTTGTGGAGGTTGAAATAAAAAAGTTTGTTGTTTAAATCCATGTTCAATACTAAGCTCTTTAGGAAAAAATATCCTATCAATATAAAAACCTTGAATATCCACGAATGCGATCTTCATGATGATGATGATGATGATGTTTTGAAGACTGATTATTCGATTTAAATGATGTTCTTTATAACTTCGCTTAACGGGTGGTACTCAAGAAGAGCGTCATGTATAATAATACAATAAGCACGCGTATTAGTTGGAAATCCTTTATCTGCCTCCATCTCTAATTTTACATCAACGGTGGTGGATTTAGAACTTTCCTCCTGCTTTGAACAGTCAATGATGAACAATGCTCTATTTTTAAAATCCTTGTAATCTAAAAGTGGATGTATTTGACCACCGTTAGAATAGGTGGGATAGAATTTGGTATAGTTGTAGTGAACTGTAGTATAATCATTTTTATTAAAGTTTAATTGCATTCTTTCATTAGGCCAGTACTCTCCATTTAAAGATACTCTTATACTAGAAATGTCTATGTTATCAAATGAAGTTGGATCGTTTTGTAAATTATTTCGTTTGCCTATTTGAAAGCAGATTATAATAAAACGAGGACGTTCGACGGCCGAGCTTGTTTTAACAGTCCAAATTTCTCTTTTGGCTCCCGCAGTTAACGCTGGCAATTCATTAAATTCCCATTTTCTAAATGGAATCAATATGGGCAAGTCTTTGTTAATGGTTTCCATAAGTTTAATTTTAATTTCATCATTGGGAAACATGTGTTTAACTTTTAATTCCATGCTATCAATTGTCAACGTAACTGATGTTTTTGAAGTAACACTACCAGTTGTTACTTCGTTAACCATAATACAATCATTATCGCTTCGAGCTCTGACAAAACGAAAAGTTTGCCTTCCATAAGCGATTTTCGTATAATCATTAAAAATATTAAAAATATGTTTTAGTGGTAGCAATAGACTAAAAGATTTATCATCATCGTTTAAAATGGGTTTATCAGGAAAATTCCATCCTCCTACACTCATAAATCTTCTACCTTCTGGTGGATAACAGGTAAAAGCTCGAACAGTGCTAACTATTCCTGGATCTCGAACCACTTCAACTTCCCTCGAACTTTGACTGTAAGTGCAACTGTCGAATAAAAAGGATCCATAATTTGATGTTAAATAAACATGACCACCACCAGTAATATTCAGCTTTCCTTTTATTTCTAACAAAGTTTCATGCAACACAAAAAAAGCATCAGCCTGATTAATAATAAACTCGATGACATCATTATTATTGAAGGATTTTACGTAGGGTGTATACGATCGGTATTCCTCTTTACGGATGCTTTCATCGAATTTTGGTTTTTTATATAAATTAAATGTAGAATCAAAGTCGACCATGTTGTTTAATTTTTAATCCAATAGATTGGAGAAATAATTTGTTTGTTGTGCTTAGATGTTGTTGTTGTTGACGATGTTGTTTCGTCAACACGACTGGTTGGATGTTTGAAGTTGAAGATCCTTTATAATGTATGACTAACCCCATTTATTATTTCCTTCTTTTAATTCAAGATGAAGAGTGCTTCGTTCTCCACGAAAATTAACTGGTTTACAATTTTGATCGAGTGCTGAGACGGTAATATGTGTTATTTCCCTGGTATTACTTATCGGCAAATATATAACACTAGTCGGTCGTTCTATGATTGCGTATCCAGGATCTACGCTAATAGGAAATTCGTATATCGAATGGACGGGTCTATCTCCGAAGAATGCTCCTTCAGTTATGTTACAATCAAAGTGTATACTCGATACTTTTATAATGTTAACAGGTAAATCTGATGCATGCATTTTTCCTGGCTCGAGCACACGTTTTGAAAATCCTAAAATATTACCCAGAC
The DNA here is from genome assembly GCA_035357415.1 of Ophraella communa. Lineage (NCBI taxonomy): Eukaryota > Metazoa > Arthropoda > Insecta > Coleoptera > Chrysomelidae > Ophraella > Ophraella communa. Next base: position 5,919,037 of record CM068979.1, on the reverse strand, counting down.
TGTCATCCTTCTCAAAGCTAATTGTAATAGTTTTACTAAATATTTCACATTTAAGCGTATTGTTATTCGGCTTGAGTGAAAAATCAGGTATATTATTAGTTTGCAATGCTAATTGTTGTTGTAAATACATCTCAATATCATGTATTTCATAACAACCAATGGGTATATTGATGCTTTTAAATTGTTCCCCGTTTGTATTGTTTTCATTATAGTAAAATTTTTCACCATCAATATTAGGTATCGAGTTGTATGAATGAAATCCCAACAACCCCAAATAATATGATTTATTGGGTTTTAATACGATGGGAGTTTGAGGAGTGAAAGTAAACTCCGAGGTAGTACTTGATAAGGTTAGCAGTTGCGACATGACTGAGATAACAAATGAATGACAAATACTTAAATAAATTATTAGTTGTCACTATAATAATAATGAACGGTAAATTTGATAGTATGGTGAATTCTCAATCTGACAGTATTATTTATTTTCAATCAAACAAAATTAAATTTTTTTAAACATATATATTATTTAAACGATTTTTACAGATAGGTTACATTCTAACGGTTTTTCACAAATAATACATTTTTTAAAATTGGGTGCACAAGAAGCACACGTAGCAATATGTCTACATGGTAAGAAAAGAATATTTAATTCATTTTTAAAACACTTTTTACACAAAAATTTATTATTTGTCTGTAATATTTTTTTCTTTTGCCACTTGTATACAAATTCTCTACCTTTTTTCAAGAAAACATATTGACAATATCCAAACCGCATTGCATGTTGTTCCCATGGATCATCTTCAGGTTCCCAATTATCAACAGTTCCACCGCAATAAAAACATGTTGTTTCATCACCTTCACCTCGGTAGTAGAAACCTGCTTTGGCTAGTTCCTCGGGAAGTTGTTTCAATGCCTTTGGCCATTTTTTAAATGTACTTAATCTTCTCTCATAATTGTTTTTTTGTTCATCTTCATCATCATTAATATGATGATTTCCACAACACTCATTCATAGTGAACGAATTAATGTTAGATTAAATTGTACAGAAATTTTAAACACAAATGACCACAATTAATTTGATTGTACTTTTGATATTGATTGTTGTTGTAGTAAATTTTAACTTTAGCACCCAAATATTGAACGAGTTCTTTTTGGCGGCTTAAGATTTCCAAATGAATCAAAATATTCAACGTTATCATTTATCTTACGATAAGCTACCCAATGAGTACCAGGATTTCTATTCACATCTAAATTAACGATAGCTGCTTCATTTTTATTTGGTCCACTATGCGGTAGAGTGTCTCGCATGAAAACACCGCGAAAATGTGGAATTTTTAAAGTTTTAGCATATCTTAATAACTCAATGTTGGTTAGTGCTTTATTGGATAGCTTTATTGGTAGTTTTTTGTTTTTCAAGTATAGCCCTAGTCCTTCCCTCGAGTTGCGTTTCAAATAAAGACCTCTACCGACCGCTTCCATAGCTTTATTATGTCGATGATCTTCTTCCAACTTCTTTTGTGCATTTTTAGCATCAATTACGGTCTTAGCAATCCCCGCTGCTCCACCACTCAATGCACCAAGCGCACTTAAACCTGCAAATAGTGGAATCAAAGGTAGAAATCCACCTGATTTGGGAACTGGAAGAACGCGTGGAACTACAATATTATTTTTACCACCAAAATCTTTTACGGCAACTTTTGCAGCTTGTAGTGCAATAGACGCCAAGTTTTTGAGGGCTGTTGTTGCAGGATTATTTTTCAATACTTGGAACACTTTGCGAATAATATGTCCCATCCCACGTTTACGTTTCATCCTCTTACAACCCATTCCAAGTTTACGTTTTGCCTTCATTCCTGTAGTTACGAACCAAGCTGCTGCCTTTTCACCAAAATTTGCGTCTTTCGACTTTACTCTTTCCCAAGCAGCGTTTTCTAAAGCAAAATCAGCTTTATGTCTTTCATCCAATGATTTATTTTGCGAGTAGGCAATATCGTGACGTTTACAGGCAGCGTCCAAAGGATTAATGCCCCTATCACCACGATTTAAACGTTTTTGTAATTTTGTTCCAGGACCGCAGTACTGATAGCTAGGAATGTGCAATTCGAATGGTAATTTGTTTATCAAAGTATTTAATACTCCATCACCATTGTGAATCAACATTTGAAATGAATAGTTTGATCTGGGTGTACACTTATTTATCCATATTTATCTGTACAAATGAGGTTTATTCGACAAGAGCAAACGTTACCCATTGAAAATTTTGACTTAACGAATACGATGAGGGAACAATATGGAAAGCACGGTAAATTATTACCAAATTCTTTTCGAGCCATCATATGTGGTCCTAGCGGTTGTGGTAAAACAAATGTCATGATGGCTCTTCTTTACAACCCAAATGGTGTTAAATTTAAAAACGTTTATGTTTATTCAAAATCATTATACCAACCAAAATATCAGTTACTTCAAGAAGTGCTCAGTGATATTAAGGATATAGGATATTTTCCATTTAAAGAAAACGAGGAAATTGTCAGTCCCGAGCAAGCGAAACCAAACTCCATATTTATATTCGATGACGTATCCTGTGATGGACAACAAAAAATTCGCGAATATTTTTCCATGTGTCGACACAAGGATATTGATGCTGCATACCTATGTCAGACTTATTCAAAAATTCCAAAGCAGCTTATACGTGACAATTGTAATATGATTGTTTTGTTTAAACAGGATGAAGTAAACCTTAAACATGTATTTGATGAACACGTGTCTCCCGATATGTCTTTTAATTATTTTAAAAAAATATGTTCCGAATGTTGGAACAAACACAAATACGGTACGCTGGTGATTGTAAAGGACTTTGATGTGAATGGTGGGCGATATCGACAGGGATTCGATACCTATATAAAAATCCAAGAATCATAATCATATGAATACTCTGAATCATGATTTGTAATGATGAAGATGTTGTTGTTCGGAAGCGTAAAATTGCAGAGCTTAAGCGAGCTATTAGAAAAAGTATCTAGCTTTAAAACTAGGTAGAAGCGAACAAGATGAATCAATAAAAACATTATTTAAAACAATATCTGAACCATTAGGAAAAATTGTAAAGACTTCTTCTTCTTCTGATCATGCTCATGAATATAATCTAAAAAAAGAAAATGATATTTATAAAAAGGAGGAGAATGTAAAAAAAGAGATAATACCATTCTCTTCCACAACAGAAAGATCAGTCCCAGAATTTAAACAAAAAATTATAGATATTGCAGCAACTAATAATGATTATGATAATAATGATCAGATATTTTCTGAAGATGATGATGATGATGCGCAACTCCCACCTGAAGAAAGTATATCTGAGGAGGCCATTAACCAATATTTGGAACAGTATCCTCCGATCTCTCATAAATATATAACATCCCATTGGTTGAAAAAGACAGTGTGGATAAAGTTTACGGTCCTATATATGATCATGTTAGCTCAAAATGGTGGCTTGGACATAAAAATATTGACTTTGATGTAAAAACTGGGTTCATTAAAACGCAAGGATATCAAATAAGAGGTACACCAGGTGTGTATGAATTAATATTCTACAATGAACCTGAAAACTATAACAAAGAAGACTTGGAATCTTATAGAAAATTATTGGAATTAACGGGTGCTCATAGAAATTCTCGAGGACATCTCAAAGGAACACAAAGAATTAAGTACACACATATTATTAAACCAATGTTTTCCTCTAGACATAATACAATTGATGGGAGTGGATATAACATGTTGGAATACAATGATAAACCGATGGAATACATTTATTGGGATGATCCAAACGAATTATGTGATCGTCTTAAACTTTTAATTGCCTCCAAGGAAGCAGGGAATACTTCAAACGAAAACGAAATTGTTGCTATCATAAATGAGCTAAGGGAAGCTAATATAATATACTAATGGTTGCAATATTTTTAATCATTTAAACTATGTCACTCGATAAGTTTGGACGCAAATCTAGTGGTGGTGGTGGTGTACGTGGAAACAGCAGAAATATTGTTGGATTGATTCAAATTGAAAATAAACTAAAACATACAATTGACGATAAAATTAATGTTTTGAATACGGATCTTGAATTAAAATTGCTTTCGCTTGTAAAAAAAATTGATGGAATTGAAATAATAAACACCAATTTACAAAAGGAAATAGATTTTTTAAAAAACGAAATATTAAAAATAGATGAAATAATCTTAAAAGATCCACCAAAATATGCCAAAGATTTAACAACTAAAAAATACGTTGACGATGTGATAATTCGAACAAAGGCGTTCCTACGTGGCGACTTAAAAAATAGTGAAACCGATTTGCAAAAATTGTTGGAAAATAAAATTATATTGTTGAATGAAAACTTCATACAACTAACAAATATGGTAACTAATGCAAATAAAGAAATATTAATTCTTAAGCAAAAACTTGTATAAAATGTTGTCAAAAGAAAAAATTCAACTTGTTAAAGAGTTGCATAGACCGGCCCGAAAAAACTATCCTCATCGTCGTACAATCATAAAGGGCTTAAATGACTTGTGGCAGTTGGACTTAGCGGAAATGCGTTCGTATGCGCATCAAAATAAGGGATATAAATTGATTATGGTAGTCATTGACTGCTTTTCAAAGTATTTGTGGACACGACCTCTAAAAACTAAAACAGGTGAAGAAATCACGAAAGCCTTTGAGGATATTCTAAAAATTTACAAACCGATCAGGGAAAGGAATTTTTAATTCAAAATTTCAAAATTTAATGAAAAAGCATAAGATTAATCATTATAATACGTTTACTGCAAGGAAAGCGGCAATTGCTGAAAGGGTTATTAGAACGTTGAAAACGAAATTATATAAATATTTTAGCTTGCATGGTTCGTACAAATGGATACATATTTTACCAGAAATAACTAGAGAATACAATGATTCTAAACATCGAACGACTGGATACAAACCTTCAAAAGTTAATAAATCCAACGAGAAAATTATTCTAAACCGAGCATACAGTCATGTGAAAATTGCCGGTGTGGGAAAATTTAAAGTTGGTGACTTTGTTCGTATATCCAAAACGAAGCATTTCTTTGAAAAGGGATATACACCAAATTGGACAACTGAATTATTTAAAATTGTTAAAGTTAATATAACCAATCCAGTTACGTATCTTTTGGAAGATACCCAAGGCGCACCAATTAAAGGAGCTTTTTATCAAGAAGAATTACAGAAAACTAAAAATCCAGATGTTTATTTGATTGAAAAAGTATTAAGACGAAAAAGAAATAAAATGTATGTTAAATGGCTTGGTTTTGATGATAAACATAACACTTGGATAGATAATGTTAACATTACATGAACATGATTGTTAACTAACAAGTTAAAACAAGTTTACACAAGTTTACACTTGATAAAAAACTTCCTGTTATTGTTTTTATATATTTAGTGACTTTGTTTACACCTGTTTCATTGCGGTTAAAGTGGTAGTAAGTTGGAAAGTATAAATATGATCATGAAAGTATTTTTTCACAGTTATTGTTCTTTAGACATTATGTGTAGTGTTACTCAAGAAGATTGTTGTGGTGCAAAATCTTTCGATGGTGAAGAATATGATAGACAGCTAGATAATATTATAAAAGAATATGAAGAACAAGCCAATTTGGAGGTTCATTACTTATTAGAAGCCAAATTTCCAACTGAATTATTTGAAATTTGTTGTGGTTTAAGTCCAGCTAGAACATTTTGTCCTGCTGTTACACTATCTTTCTATCACACCCCCTACAACAGGATTTCGTTTAGTAATTTTGAATGGGAAAATTTAATGATAGTTCTGAAAAATTGGTTAAATGATCAATTTTATGAAAAGTTGATTGCACCCGGAGAAATTTACTATGGTGTGGCGGAGAAATTTGGGATTAACTGCATTATTACCAAGATAATTCTCGATGGACTTCAATACATATCAATTAGAAAAAACAACTGCGATTTCTTTTTGTCTAAAATCGACGTTCAAAAAATTCTTGAAGTTAACGGTTCATTGGTAATACCTAGAATAAATTTGTTATCTTCATTAGATTTTTCTCGTTTTTTAAATGAGCTTATATGTTTGTTTAAATGTGAGTCTTCCACTGATTTAGTGGAGAGATTACAAACATTTTGTGATGTATCAAATACTTATTTAACTAATGCCTTAAGAGAATATCTGTATTATTATAAATCAAAAGTTGTAACCCAGTTGGGATTAAAAGTTTTACATGATTCCTAATTAAATTTTTGTGCCCATAAACATGTTTTTTATTTATCTTCCCATCCTAGAGTTATAAATAATTTACACACACTATTTTACATTTAGTTTTATTCAAAATGTTGAAGTACTTACTACTACTACTACTACTACTACTAACTTTTAAAGTTAATTCCGAAAACATTAACGAACAGTATGTGTTGGCATTTTTAAAAAGATTTGGTTACATAAATGAAACGGATGGTGCCTTTTCCGATTCGAAGTCTGCAATAATACAATTTCAAGAAAAATATAATTTGAATGTAACTGGTTCTTTGACTGATGAAATGAAACAAAAAATACTTAAACCTAGATGTAATTTAGGTGAAAATGATTTTTCTATTTATTCACATGATAACAAATGGAACAAAACTCACTTACGATGGTATTTTCCACAAGGTCAAGCTCATCATTATGAATTAGTTAAAAAAGCTTTTGATGTTTGGCAAAAAGGTTCTAATTTCACATTCGAAGCCGTAAGAATACCTATTCCATCTCCAGACATAACAATAACAATTGTTTCTAAAGACCATAGGTTTCGAACAAATTGTCAGGGAAATCATAAATGTGAAATTACTTTCGATGGACCTGGAAAGGTCTTAGCTCACGCTTATGCTCCCTATCAAAATAAATGCGTTGAGATTCATATGGATAGTGAGGAGAAATGGTATTTAGGAGATGATGGTAAAATACCAGATGGATATACAAGCTTTCTTATGGTATTAATACATGAAATTGGTCATACATTAGGTTTGTCACACAGTCAAAATGAAAACGCTATAATGTATCCTTGGTATCAACAAAATATGATGTTATCATTAAGTGATGATGATAAACAAGCTCTGTCACATCTGTACCATTACAAAATTTCTGAAGATCCATCATCATCACCATCCACAACTGCTACCTCTACTACCACTACTACTACTACTACTCCAAGATCACCAATATTCACAAGAAAGCAACCTCCAAATACTACTTCAAGATCACCAATATTTACAAGAAAGCAACCTCCAACAAAAAATTTATGTGATATTGATACACCTAAATTCTTATTTCTAGCATCTGCCCCCCAGTTTCCTAATCACCGTTTATATATTGGTCACGACTCACTCCTATGGATAATGGATTTAAATGCAATGTATATTCCAAAGGAACCAAAACCCCTTTCAGAATATATTCCTGACACACTTAAATCGGTTACTATCTCACATCTATATCAAAATTCAGAAGGAGATTTGATAGCTATTAATAATAGGGAATCTATTTATTACATTGCATCATTTCCAAGTTTAAAAATTATACAGAGTTATCCTCTTGTATATAAAAATATTAATGCTGCATTTCAAACGCAAAGTGGAAAAAATTATATTTTCTTTGGAAATAAAACTTATATAGAATTTATTACCACACCTAAAAACGTGGTAAATAGAGGTCAAATTACGGATGTTTTTAAAGATATTCCTCCCGACGTAAACTCAGTCTTTAAGTATACAGATGGTCATCTTTACTTTATCAGAGGAAATACATATTTTAAATATAATGAGTTTACCAAAAAAGTTGTGGAGGCTGGACCATTTAACTGGAACTTGTTTGATGTGCCATGTCCGAGCGATGATTTACTTACACAATTAAAAACTTTGTTAAGAAAAATTGTTTCATTGTATGAATAAATGTATAATGTATATATATGTTATAATAATTGTATAATGTTAAATAAAACAAATTTTAAACAAATAATTGTTTATTTTTATTCCTTTTTACAAATACTTCTAGTATAATGCAAAATAACTTTTTTTATTTAAATTTCTAAATCAGTTTAAAGCGATTTTATAGTGACCCCCCCATGGAAGAGTATCATGACATGAATTTCTTTATGTGAGGTTGGAAAATATCAGTTACCCTTTTCGGTAAAAATGTTACGTAGTCCCCCAATTCCAGAAACACTGAATCACCAAATTTTTTATGTTTTACAATTCTCCCTTTCAAAATTTTGTAGGGTACATTTTTCTTTAATTTGCAAACTTTTATTTTCGGTTTATTTTCAACAAGCTCACTACATGTGCTATTTATATCCCTTAAAAAATCCATCTAAAATTAAATTTCTAAATCAGTTTAAGTGATTTTATAGTGACCCCATGGAAGAGTATCATGACAATCAGGTAATAGATATCTTTTATCATCAAATGCACTTAAAGCGATTTTTCGTTGTTCAATGCTAATAACGTTATGGTTATATGATTGTATATTACATTGTTTTTCATATTGCGGTTTCAAACTTTTCAAACACTCAACATAATGCTCAAACGTAATTTTATTTTGTATAATATGTTTTTTAATACCCTTTGATTTTTTAGTTACTCCTAAATTTAATATTTCACTCTCATTTAAATATTTGGTAATCTTTTCTCTTTCATTCTCACTGACTTGAACTTTAATTGAATACATCTTAGACCTAAGTCCAACAAAATGTGTTATAATTTTAGATTTAGCTTCATCCTTCATTTTACCTAAAACTTTTTTGTTTACTAGAGGAATATTATAAGGATTATCCTCAGGATAGTCGCTTGTATCAAATTTATCAATGTTTGGTAGAATTACCTCCTTATATGCATCAGAGCAAGTAAGTTCATAAATAAAACTGTCTGTATCAGTATACAGCAATTTACATCGATCTATACCCATGTAAGGTAAAATAAACCCATAGTGGAAATCATACATTACTGTTTTAGAAAGATCTAAAATACTCATACCAATGTATAAGGGTTTATTAAAAACAATTTCAAATTTTTTTAATTCAACCGCAATTAAATTTTCATCAAAAATTTTACAACTATGAAATGCAGGACTAGCAATGAAATTTTTTGCTCCATATCTTCCGTTCCAATTACGTAACAATTTAACAACTCTATGCTTACGAATATTTTCCATTGTTTTACCGAATACAGCATTATTCATTAATTTATAAATATTCTTTTCAAAATCGTTTTTAGCTAAAGTTCTGTAATTATTGTTAAGATCGATATAAGATTTTAACCACCTAGATTGTTTGAATTTTAAAACTCTATGGATTTTTTTAATTATTAAACCATGATTTACAGCTTGTTTTAAAGCGCGATAATGGATTACATATTCTTTTTTATCATGTAACGTGGTTAAAAGTTTTTGATATTTTGAATTTGGTGGAGTAGAATGTTCTGCACAAAATGGGAAATCCTTATGATAATGGTGCAAATTTTGAGGATATTCCAAATCAACCTCAAATATATAACCAATATCACCATCGTCTGCAATTGTTTCTAAATCTATGTTAGTGTCTACCCATTCAAAGCCGCCATAAGCAAGTGGCTCACACATAGATTTCCCATAAAGGTTATTCACATCTGTGTATAGTAAATATTTTGATGGTATAGAGGAATCGAAATTTTGCATATATTTATTGTTCGCCTCTGAATAACGGTTGACACATACTGATATGCCTCCACGAATGCCCTTTTCAATAAATAATATTTGATCAATGTCTTTCATTAATTCTAAATTGCATTTAGTAAATTTCAACATTGCATCCCAAGTATATCCGGGCATTGTATAATACCACGCTGGATCAAGTCCATAAGACTCATGGCACCTATCCCTAAATATTTCAAAACAATCTGCTAATAACAATATATCTGTTTTCATATAAATATTTGAATATTCCATCAGAGTATTTAGCTTAAAACTCGACCAAATTTTTTGTGCGTGTCCATACTGCTCATCATTTATATGTTTATCATATAGTTTATTGTAAAAGTTTTCTTTGCTTGGCAATTTTCGATCGTTTAATTTTTGCATTGAGTCAACATAATCATAAGGATAAACACCTTTTTTGGTTAATAATTTAAACTGATCATCATTTAAGTTCTTACATTCATGCTTTAGATTTTTTAATTGATTTAAATTTAAAGTTCGTACTAACTCATCTAAAGATGCTCCTAAAAAGCGAAAAGAATCGATAAATCGGAATTTTATAGTTGTACAATCATCAAAACGAACAGTGAACGATATATATCTTTCTTTATTAATAGGAAGTAGGGTGATTTGACCTAGTTTGGACAAATCTCGAATCATAAAATGAGCATCATAACCGGATAAATTATGGAATACAACTGGTACTATAAATTTCTTTTGATAATTTAGATTGCAAACTTGATGAGCAAATCCGCGAAAGGATCCATCGAAATGTAAATGATCACGTACGATAATATCCGTATTAGTAAACTTATTTTCACAAATGTGACAAAATTCGGCACCTTCAAGAGGAATGCGTGGTTTATTTAGTGGAATTATCTTTTTAATTTCAGAATCAACTAAAATGGCGATTTTTTTCATTTCATTTGAAAACCATGTCATACAGTCTTCACCCATATAACTAGCATATTTTGTTAGGGAATCATTAAAATAAGACTTGAGATAAAAACCTGCACTATAAGCTTTATGATATTGATATTTAATGGTATTGCATTTAGATTGGGGAGTGTTGAAATGTTTAACTAACAAAGACTCAAAATCCGCATAAATGATGAATGGAACTCTTTGAGTAAATACATGGTTTTCAAATTTAATTGAATCATATTTTGGAAATGAAATTTTACAATTGTTAATTTTGTTACAAATTTCTGTATGGTTATTTATTTTTTCCTCTGTATAAAAATAATTTAAACATCTATCACAAATGTATTTCTTTTTAGTATTAGACGTAGTTATTTGTGAGGCTACTAATCTAGATAAATTTTTTATCCAAACATAATGATATAATATTGTATTCTTATCATCATCATCATCATCATCATCATTTTGATTTGAAGGAAAATATTCAAAGTCATTTAATTTGGAATCATACTTATTTTGAATTAATAATAAATTTACATGTTGATTAACTTTACAATTTGTTAATCGAATAGGTACTACAGTAAATGTGGAGGAAGAATTGCTTTTTTTTGGTCTTTCTTAATTCCAAACCATATAAATTTATTGAAATATTATTTATTTTTTCAAATTTAGAAATTTCAGATATTGGCATAGGTATATTTAAACCATCAACATTCAAAATATTACTATAATGTGGATATGATGTTATTCTATCACTATGCGTTTTACTTGGATATAAAGCGGATGTAACCGCCCAGAAAAAACATGCTTTATCAAAATTTTTCACATTAATACAAGCATGTTTTTTAGCTATCTCATTCGGTAATTCAATAAAGGATGAAGCAGCACCCAAAGCAATATCAAATTTATTAATATTTATTTCGAGAGAAATAATTTTATTCAATGCCCACCCCGAACCACTCTCTTGGAATTCTGATAGTTTTAACATTATTTTTTCAACAATATTATTTTGAAACCATACTCTTAAGTCTGTACCCATATCAACAATTTCATTTTTTGTTGTAAAGTATTTCAAGTCTTTCTCATCTTCATTAGAATCATTTTTGTTTTTTATAAATTCCCCTGAAAATGTTGAATTCACTTTCATCGTTTGATAATTTTTTTTAAAAAAATACTTGATTTTAAATTGAAAAATTTTAAATGAGTCAGCAAAAAAATTATCTAAATTTGTATGTCTTAAATTTATTATAACCCCAGTTAAAATTCTACTTTTAAAAGCGGAAGATACATTTTCCCACACTACGCGGTCACTCCTGTTACCATTTACCCCTCGACCTAATTTTGTTTTACCTAAGCGTTTTATTAGAACGCAACATCGTTTTAAATGTCCAATATTTGTCATTATTTTTCTTTGAATTCCAATTGAATGATCTTGTTTTAACAGAGTTCTATTACAAAGACGGATATTTTTATGGAGGTGTTTTAGCCACCTATTATTATAACCCTTATTAATATTACCCTTACTTAATACTTCTAAAGCTTTGTTGCTTATGGAAACAAATGCATCACTTGTCGCTTGAAACTGATTCATATTTAAATTAAAAAAAGTTACTTACAATTTATTTTACAGATCCTTACATAAACGTTTCTACTTCCTCATCTTCTTCTTCAACAGGGTAGCCGATGTCTTGACTTGCGCTATCTTTGTCTTTTCGTTCTTCCTTCTAAAATAATAATTTTAAATAATATTAATAATATTCAAAACTTTTTTTTTTTTGATGAAAAATACTAACCTTCAGCTCCGTAATTAAAAATAATGTTCTTGGTTGAGGGAGGTCCGGCAATTTTTGTATTCCAGTGAACGTTAGCTGGAATTTACCTGAATTGAATTTTTTTATGTGAGGTTGGAAGGTATCAGTTACCCTTTTTGGTAAAAATGTCACGTAGTCCTCCAATTCCAAAAACACTGAATCACCAAATTTTTTATGTTTTACAATCCTCCCCTTTAAAATTTTGTAGGGTACATTTTTCTTCAATTTGCAGACTTTTATTTTCGGCTTATTTTCAACAAGCTCACTGCATGTGCTATTGATATCCTTTAAAAAATCCATCTAAAATTATTAAATTCTTTATGATAATGATTATGGTTATGAAAATAAATGTACTTACTTTTGATTGTTCTTGTTGTTGTCACTAACTGTAGGTATCGATTTCTGATTACAACTGAGGTTTCACCTTCTATTTATACCTATATATTGGAAAATATTTTGCCAAATTCATTCTATGGTTATCGATATTGATATCAAAACTTTTACCACTTTCTTAGTAAACACAATATTATTAAATTTTAGTGGTTAACATCTATCGGACCCACCCACAAATCGGGAAAAATATTTTTAAAAACAAACTATCGTTCCCATACCACAAATCAGGAAAAATATTTTTAAAAAACAATATTGGTTGTTGATTATTGATCGATGTATAAATTATTTTTATCATAATTGAAACCACTTCTTATATTTTTACTTGGAAATGAAAACTACATTTTTATTCGTCAAATGATATATTACAAATAAATTTTTTGCATAACAACTGTAATTATAACTTTGAATATTATGACAAATGCTAATATCAAACATGTGATTGTCAATAAAGCATCAATTTCATTCTTCGCATCGTTTTCGGTGTTAGAGGAGGAGGAGGAGTTACTTGCGTTCATGTTTTGATTGTAAAAGGTTTAATTCTTCGCAATGGATACTGTGCTTGTGGTAGCTGTCGACTTTTAAATACTTTATTCCAAATACCAATATTTTTAAATCGTTTATCAAAGTTGTCATTAACCAATATAATTTTTCCATTTAACTGACACCTATCCTTTAACGGATCCATTAGGAAACTCAACACATTTTAAAAAAATATTAGAATTTATATCTTTAAAACACGCCTAACAACGCCATCTCCCTTTTAAGTTGGCAACTCAGGCATCATTTTTAAGTAGGTACCAGCCACTTATAAGTAGGTACCATGTTTTATTTATCTTTAAGGTGGCGCCATCCTTTATCGCCCTTTCAATTTACACATTTTTGCAGGCGCCATTTTTAATCCACTTTTTAATTAGCGCCATTATGCCATCCCCTTTGCACCATCCCCTTTTCACATTTTTTATTTTATCTTATTCCTCATCAACCACTTCTTCAGTTTCATAGCCAGAGGATCTTCAACGGCCCCCTAAACAGTAGCGCCATCACGGCGCGCGATCTAGCGGTGAAAACTTGAAGTAGTGGTCCAGAATATACTTTGCTTATACTACTTATATCGGCATCAAATTTAACGGTTTATATAAAAAAAATATATGTACTATGCCAAGTGGCACGTACGTAAACAAGTAAATTTTGATAAAAGCAGTGTGTAAGCAATCGGGGAGCAGAGAAAAGAACTGCAATCACATTCTATCGTAACAAAAGAACAAATAAATATCAGAATTAACGGCTAAGCTCACCATGGAAAGTTACTATGGTCGGTAAGTAGGTAAGGAAACCCGTTAGAATAACAGAATTGTCTATAATGAATTAATCTTAGATCATCAAACAACCTATGGCAACAGCCTCCGCCTTGTCTGAAGATCGTATATTTGTTAATAAGCTTTCTATTGAAAATAATGAAATTTTACCGTCTGAAAGTTGAACGACGCATGGCATCAGCCTCGCCCCCGTTCCACAATCAGCTTTAATGTTAAATTATCGGATAAAAGTAACCAATAAACTCTAAACGGTAGGGAGGTAGGGAAAACGGACCAGACAATAATAATAATTATAACAAATTAAACGTCGATGTTCAAACAATCTATGGCAACAGCCTCCGCCTTGTCTGAAGATCGTATATTTGTTAATAAGCTTTCTATTGAAAATAATGAAATTTTACCGTCTGAAAGTTGAACGACGCATGGCATCAGCCTCGCCCCCGTTCTACAATCAGCTTTAATGTTAAATTATCGGATAAACTCACTAATAAACTTTAAACGGTAGGGAGTTAGAGAAAACGGATCAAACATTAATAGTGAATATAATAAATTAAATTCGCTTCAAACAAAATAGGAAAATAGTTATCAATAATTATCAAAATAATTATTAACATAAAAAAGTAAAATTCTAACGGCGGTTTAATGCTTCACACAATACTTTTAAAAAAAGAAATACAATTCGGTTGACTTACCAAAAAAAAACAATTTCGGACGGCAAATCACTTCTAACCAAAAAATAGAAAACAAAGAAAAATTCTCAAACTCAAAAAAACTGGTCGGTAATATTCGGACAAAAGCGAACTAACTGTATCAGGAACAAGAGAGCTTAAATAAAATTGTTTTTAAATTTATATTTTCATTCCTACCTACAATTTTCGACTAATGACATTAAAAAAAACAGAAAAGGAAAAAAAAAATCTAATGTACTAGGCGGCTTTTGTCTGGATTAAAACTCTTTTTGTACCGGATGTCCTTTAGTTTTTTTAAACTTGAAAATTAAAAATTAATATAATGTACATTTACATAGGTACTAATTAAATGTAATTCATGGAATTGAACTACCGGAGAAATAAACTTAATACTAAAATATTACAACGGTACTCGAAATTAAGGCAGAAATATAGTAACGAGTTATATAAAAGTACTAAAAATCAAAATTTTAATGAAACAAACCAACTAACATAGTCCAAAATAACTGTAAGTAAAAATAACTCGTTACACTCCCCCCTTACTTCGGTAAAAAAAATTAATGAAGGAAAACGCAGATTTCGTTCATTACATTTTTTTTTCAGATCTTAATCTGACTCTTAAAAACTAAGAATACTTATCAACTAAAACAGGGGGATGTTTCAGTTTCTGGTGATTCGTCGTCGGATGGCCGAAGAGTGAGTCCCTGGCTGAGGTCCTCGTCCACGGGCTTTAAATCTTTTATATGTACTCGCTTATACCGTTTACCAATTTCATCTTGCAAATCGTATACTACCGGAGATATAACTCGTATGACCTTATACGGACCAGAAAATTTCGGCGCTAACTTAGCGGCTACGTGATCAGCGGCAGAAGACAAAGTATATTCCTTCTTCATTACTTTGTCTCCTATGGTACATTTCCAGTCTCGACGTCGCAAATTATAATAGCGGCTCTGACTGGTGAAAGCTTTAGATAAGTTTAGTCGGACAAGATCAAAACAGTCTTGCAATTGTTCCATTCGCAGAAGATGGGGTGTCGGGTTTTCTTTGACAGGATCGTTCTCTCCAGTAGTTTCTTTCATTATATCTTCGGAGGTATTTTCAGTTTCTCTTCGGAAGGACTTTGGTATCTCGGGATCTCTTCCAAAATTAAGAAATGCAGGGGAAAATCCCGTAGTTTCATGTTTTGCGTTATTAATGGCAAATTTAAGGTCTGCTAATCTGAGGTCCCACTCTCGGTGATCTTTTTCACAGTATTGCGCAATCATTGTCTTCAACGTACGATTGGCTCGTTCAACTGGGTTGGCTTGCGGTGTATACGGAGGTGTAAAGCGGTGTCTAATGCCGAATTCTTTTAATAGCTCCTTAAACATTTTGCTATTGTACTGTGTTCCATTATCTGTGATTACGGTACGGGGACATCCAAATGTCGTCAAAACTTCTTCATAAAAGGCGGTAGTTATGCTACTGGCAGTAGCATTTCTCAACGGTTTACACTGCACCCATTTAGTGAATCGGTCCTGAAACATAATGATGTAACAGTTCCCTTTCTTACTCCGGGGTAACGGTCCAATTATATCGGAACTAACGGTTTCCCAAGGTTGTCGGTTTGCTGACGGTTGCATCTTCCTTGGGAGCTTCTGTTGCGACGGCTTGTACTTTTGACATTGCAGACATCTTCTCACGTATTTGGTGATGTCCCTAAACATCCCTGGCCAATAGTACAGTCTTGCAATGCGCGCGATGGTTTTAGCAATTCCTAGATGACCAGCAGTCGGAGCATCATGGTTTTCTTGTAGAATTCGGGTTCGGTCGGGCTTTGCTATGCACAGCTTCCAGGGGTCGGACATTTCTGGCTCTCGAAAATCATTTATATCCCAGAAATGACGGTAAAGACGGTCTTCTCTAAGGCAGTAATCCGGAAACTTCTCTGGGTCCTTCAGAACCTCTTCCTTCTTGTTCCGGTACCATGAACATTCGGCAGTGACATCGGTCAAACAGAGAGCGAACGGTAGCTCCTCCTCGGCGGTGGTTGGTAGTGGATTTCGGGACAGAGCATCGGCTACACGGTTTAGTGCACCTTTACGGTACTGTATCTCAAAATCATACTGTTGCAGAAAAATACTCCACCTAGCTAAACGTCCAGACGGACTAGATATGGAATGCAGCCATTTAAGAGATTGATGATCGGTAATAACCGTGAAATGGTAGCCCTCTAAATAAGGACGCATCTTTTCAATACCCCAAACAATGGCAAGGCATTCTTTCTCGGTAACGGAGTAATTTCTCTCAGTGGGACTCAGGGTGCGACTTGCATATGCGACTACGTGTTCTTGACCATCCATCCGTTGGGTAAGGGCTATTCCCAAACCATGTTCGGAGGCGTCAGTCTGTAAGGTAAACGGCACATTAAAATCGGGACAGCTTAGGACGGGTGCTTCCGATAGAAAAGTTTTTATGTTAGCGAAAGCGGCTACTTGCTCTTCAGCCCACTTCCATCGCTGAGACTTACGGAGTAACTTCGTCAACGGAGCCACCTTTTGAGAAAAGGATGGCACAAATCTTCTATACCAGGATGAAACCCCCAAGAATCTTCGCAACTCTCGGATATTTCTTGGGGCGGGAAATTTAACGATACTTTCGACCTTCTCTGGATCGGTACGGATTCCATCTCCGGTGATTACATGTCCCAAGTATTTCATGGACGGTAAGCAGAAATGACATTTCTCCGGGTTGAGCTTCAGCCGTGCTCCTCGCAGTCGGCGGAACACTTCGGACAGGTTTTCCAAGTGTTGTTCAAATGTCTCCCCCAGCACTATGATGTCATCGAGATAGGCAAATGCATATGGATCTAGATCGGGGCCTATTAGTCGATCAACCAGTCTTTGGAACGTGGCAGGTGCAGAATGTAAACCAAATGGAAGAACCGTGAACTGGAACAATCCTCTTCCGGGTGCGGTAAATGCGGTAATTGGTTTGCTTTCAGGTGTTAAGGGTACCTGCCAGTAGCCACTCTTTAAATCTAAACTAGAAATGTACTTGGCTTTCCGTAGTTTATCCAATATAGCATTGATAAATGGAAGCGGGTAGGCATCCTTCATGGTAACTTCATTAACCTTCCGGAAGTCAATTCAAAAGCGGTTCTTTCCATCCTTTTTCTTCACTATTACAATCGGAGAACTCCAGGGGCTCGTAGAGGGTTCTATCACCCCTTCTTGCAACATTGCGTCTATCTCGGCATTACAAATTTCTTGCAATTTCGGATTTTGCGGGCGGTATCTCTGTTTAATTGGCTGAGGTTTTAGCAAACGGATTTCGTGTTCCACAAGGGTTGTTGGACCTCGTATGGATCCAAATTTCGGTAACTCTTGCTTCAGGAAGCTGTTCAGTCGGTCTGTCTGTTCTTCGGTTAGATTTCTTTCAGTCCGAGCGGTTATGACGTCCAACGGATATCCTTCAAAACCATAATTGTTTCCATCTCCTAATTCGTTTGAAGATGACTTAGCTTTTCCGATAACGGATTTCTCCAGGTCAACCCCTAACACCAGGGAGGACGTAGAGACTTCGGAAACAGTATTTTCTTTATTAACCCCTAACAACACCGTGGAAAATTCAGAAGCGACAGAAATGGATTGCTCCTTGTCAACCCCTGATACCAGGGAGGACGTAGAGACTTCGGAAACAGTATTTTCTTTATTAACCCCTAACAACACCGGGGAAAATTCAGAAGCGACAGAAATGGATTGCTCCTTGTCAACCCCTAACACCAGGGAGGACGTAGAAACTTCGGAAACAGTTTGATGGCTAGTACAGCTGCCTTCGGTAAAATGATAAAGTATTTCCTCCTTACAATTAATCGGAACAACGTTACCTGCTCTTGTCGACATATTCGCAACCTCCAATATTCCAACTGGACTGGCTAATTGTGAATGCTTTACTAGTTCATCTTTCACATATATTTCCCCGGTTCCCAACTCGAGACGGAAATTATATTTTCGTAAAATATCGTGCCCTAACACAATATCTGTTATCAAACCAGGAAAATGTTCCAACGAACCCTCCATAGTGACGTCGTTGATTTGCCATTTAAGCTCATAACTGTCGGTGATAGAGACTAACTTTCCATTAGCTAAACGTGCCTTCGTATCTCGACAGGCGATAGTTTGCCTTTTTTGGGAAAATGTTTTAGCTACTTGATCACCAATGTATGACCTTGCGGCTCCGGTATCTAACAATGCTCTGAAATTATGATTTTCAATTTCGATGTCTATGTGCGGTCGGAGGTCGTTCATTTCGGCTGGCGGTTCAACATGAGAAGCAAACGATTGCGGAAGCTGTGCCGGCCTCTCTTCAGCACAACTTCGGATTAGTTTTCCTGCCTCCTGCAAGAACAGTCTCTGGAGTATACTCCTTCCTTATGGCAACGAGAGCAGAATACCTTCGCGGGATTATGACAGTTGTTTCGGTAATGTCCCGATTCACCACAGCGGAAACATATTGGTTGACGGGAAGATGATCCAGACGAATGGTGAATAGTATCAGGCGGCGGACGTCGGGGAGTAGCAGTCGGTGACGGATTTCTTGAACCATCGACGGGCTCCCTGGATGGCCCAGACGTTGAGTAGTGAGAAGGTTCATGTCTTGGCGTACTTATCGGCTGCTGACGGGTAGTCGGTGCACGGATCGGTCCAGAGTGGTTGGGTACACACTGGAGTTCCTTTTTAAGGAGCTCATATTCCCTTATCACCTGACAAAATGTGGAAAAATCTTCAAAATCTCCTTTCCTAATTTGCAGACGGTATTCGGGCAATAAGTTGCGGTACATCCATGCTAACTGTTGTTCAGGAGTTAGTTTTCCATTTCGACGCATCAGAGTTTGGAGTTCGGTGATGTAAGTAGCAGCGGACTCATTTCTTCTTTGTAGACGTCGGCCTATCTCAGCTTCTAGGTCAACCTCATAATTCACGGGATAAAAGAAGATACGAAAATCTGTTTCAAATTCTTTCCAGGTCGTGTACCTACTCCGGTTGTTACGGTACCAAGATGCGGGTTCCCCTGATAGTAATTCCGGTAATACAGGTAGTAAATTGTCTTTCGGAATATTCTTCGCTTCACAGACTTCTTCAATTCTTTCAATAAACGAAACAGGATCTCCCCGGTTTCCAAAAGACACCTTCCAGTCCTGTACATTTATTGCCGGGGTCGCCATAGCAGTCGGATAATCAATAGATTCTTCTTGGTGTATGGCAAGTTGTAAAGAAATCCCTCTTCGTCTTAAGAAGTTTACAAGTCGCTTACGTTTTTCCGGAACGGTTCCAGCAACCGATAAATTTCTCTTTTGCAGGTGGGTAGTGAGACCCTCGTTTTTCAGTAAATATACCCAACTTACTCGATTGTCTATAGCTTCTTCTAGGGAACTTAGGGTCGGTAGTTGGGCCGGTAATGTAGAAACGGATTCGATTTCAGTCTTTTCTTCAGTGAATAAAACAGTGAGATTAATATCGTCGGATTTTCCTTCTGACATGGGTCTTTTATCTCCAGCTTCTTCTCCTTTGATCTTTTTGTTAAACAAGAAAAAATCCACCAACGGACAAGCGATCAGCTTTGAGTAAACAATATGAAGAGTAAAAGAAAGAAAAGAGAAAAAAACCACGGATAACGGAATAACTAACTCTGCTCTAATCATTAATATGGAGAGATATTCAAACTGCCTATATAAAAATAAATAAAATAACCTCTCTTTCCTAATACAGTAAATTGAAGACGGTGGAAACAGCCTATACAAAAAAAAATAATCAGAAACGGTCCCTACTCGGGCGCCAAATTTGTGACGCTTTTTCCTACCGCCCACTGGTTCTTACCTTCTGGGCACGTCACAATGGCCACCCGCGATGCAAAATCTCTCCAATAAATGCTCGGGCGCCAGTTGTTTTAACGTGGTATGCTCCACGGCCCCTTGACCCTGAGCGTCAAGAGTTCCAGGTAGCCTCAGATGGAGGTTACGGAAAATTCTAGGGGTCTTGTTTCATTCAACACTTTAATAAAACTTTAAACCCTTATGGCTTTGTTACGGGATAATAAGTAAACACCGATTTAATAAGTATAAAACAACGAATGTATTTCGTGACTATAAGCCAAATACAAAGGCACAAATATAATATTCAATATTACAGATAAATATACAAAATACAACTTTAAATGAGGAACAGTTATAGTTCCGGCGCTTACGAACAATTTCCGTAGGTACGAAGTGCAAGTGCAATCAAAATAATATTTTAGTATATCGGCATCAAATTTAACGGTTTATATAAAAAAAATATATGTACTATGCCAAGTGGCACGTACGTAAACAAGTAAATTTTGATAAAAGCAGTGTGTAAGCAATCGGGGAGCAGAGAAAAGAACTGCAATCACATTCTATCGTAACTAAAGAACAAATAAATATCAGAATTAACGGCTAAGCTCACCATGGAAAGTTACTATGGTCGGTAAGTAGGTAAGGAAACCCGTTAGAATAACAGAATTGTCTATAATGAATTAATCTTAGATCATCAAACAACCTATGGCAACAGCCTTCGCCTTGTCTGAAGATCGTATATTTGTTAATAAGCTTTCTATTGAAAATAATGAAATTTTACCGTCTGAAAGTTGAACGACGCATGGCATCGGCCTCGCCCCCGTTCCACAATTAGCTTTAATGTTAAATTATCGGATAAAACTAACTAATAAACTCTAAACGGTAGGGAGGTAGGGAAAACGGACCAGACAATAATAATAATTATAACAAATTAAACGTCGATGTTCAAACAATCTATGGCAACAGCCTCCGCCTTGTCTGAAGATCGTATATTTGTTAATAAGCTTTCTATTGAAAATAATGAAATTTTACCGTCTGAAAGTTGAACGACGCATGGCATCAGCCTCGCCCCCGTTCTACAATCAGCTTTAATGTTAAATTATCGGATAAACTCACTGATAAACTTTAAACGGTAGGGAGTTAGAGAAAACGGATCAAACATTAATAGTGAATATAATAAATTAAATTCGCTTCAAACAAAATAGGAAAATAGTTATCAATAATTATCAAAATAATTATTAACATAAAAAAGTAAAATTCTAACGGCGGTTTAATGCTTCACACAATACTTTTAAAAAAAGAAATACAATTCGGTTGACTTACCAAAAAAAACAATTTCGGACGGCAAATCACTTCTAACCAAAAAAAATAGAAAACAAAGAAAAAATTCTCAAACTCAAAAAAAACTGGTCGGTAATATTCGGACAAAAGCGAACTAACTGTATCAGGAACAAGAGAGCTTAAATAAAATTGTTTTCAAATTTATATTTTCATTCCTACCTACAATTTTCGACTAATGACATTAAAAAAAAACAGAAAAGGATAAAAAAATCTAATGTACTAGGCGGCTTTTGTCTGGATTAAAACTCTTTTTGTACCGGATGTCCTTTAGTTTTTTTAAACTTGAAAATTAAAAATTAATATAATATACATTTACATAGGTACTAATTAAATGTAATTCATGGAATTGAACTACCGGAGAAATAAACTTAATACTAAAATATTACAACGGTACTCGAAATTAAGGCAGAAATATAGTAACGAGTTATATAAAAGTACTAAAAATCAAAATTTTAATGAAACAAACCAACTAACATAGTCCAAAATAACTGTAAGTAAAAATAACTCGTTACAAGGTCTCAGCCCACCGGTCGTTTCGAAGTTTTTCTAGTTCACGTTTGACTTGATTTGTTAGCTGATTAGCCCTGTTTTTGTCTAATCTGTTCATCGTTAATTGAGCCGTTTTTCTGAATCTGTTCTTAACTCTGATTAGATGTTTAATCCCAGGAGGGATTGAAACGGGGTTCGATGCTGGAGATAATTTGGATGAAGTACTCCGAAATAACGCTGATTTCAATTCATTGGTAATTTGGAGGATTTCTTTGTCAAAATCATGCATGTTGTTGAGCAAGGGGAGGGGTCAGTTGATGTTACTTAGTATTTCGGAGTATTTGGTCCAATTTACTCGAGATCGTGATGCGTTCATCAGATTCGGTTGCCAGTTCTCCAGTTCTAAAAGAACCGGATTGTGGTCCGAGCTGAGTCCGCTTTCGTCTCAATTTGGAAGTTCACTCTGACATTTCTTAATATAAAAATATCAAGAACATCAGCGATCCCTGAACCAAAATGAGTCGGTTCGTCAGGACCAGCAACTAAGTAATCGTGTCGAGTCGAGTGTGCATTTAGAATTCTTCCTTTTGCATTTATGCGCCTTGAATTCCAATTCGGATGTTTGGAGTTCAAGTCGCCTCCGATGATGGTGTTTTGGTCGCGGGGTAAAAGTTTGTCTAAGTCTTCTTCTAGAAGATCCTTAGTGGGTGATAAATAAACCGAAACTAGTGTGTATGTGATGCCCGAAGCCATCGTTATTTTAATTACGGTATTTTCAATATTTTCGGTGTTGTAACGGTTTGTGAAAGTGTGGTCAATGTCTTTTTGAATTAAAATCGCGGTTCTGCCATTCCTACCTGTCAGTCTGTCTGTTCGGTAACAAAAGTAATTTGGAATTGAAAAACCAACTGCCGGTTTGAGCCCCGATTCAGAGATGAGAATTACGTCGACGGAGTGAGAATCAAGGAAGTCAATTAATTCGTCTTTTTTGCTTGAAATGCCACAGGCATTCCAAGCCGTTATCTTTAGTGAGTCAGGTGTTCGTTTATTTGTCATGTCTTAAAAGGGTTTTCTTTAATTCAGATACCATCTGCTTTAGTTCAGCAAACAGTATGGAGCGAATTTCAGATAAAGCCTCTTTTAATTCTGTCGAAGGTGAATTTGTTTGTTTTTGGGCACTATTTGGTGTTTTTGTCATCTGTGCGTATGACTTAGTCTTGTCTTGTGGAGTATTTGTCTTTTTTGGAGTTTTAAAAGAAGGACATCCTCTGTAATTGGCTGGGTGATCACCCCCGCAGTTAGCGCAGCAAGCTGGGGTATCTGGTGTTTTCTTTCATTCTAATGTCAAGTGATCCAGTCCACATTTCACGCAACGGACTTCCAGATGACAGTTTCTTTGGGTGTGCCCAAATCCCTGACATCTGTGGCATTGCGCGGACTGAGTGCTGGACCGCTGCGTTTCTACTTTAATTCTGATATAAAATAAATTGTTAATGTTATAAATATTCTTGCTGTGCTCACTACGGGGAAGCTCCACAAGAACTAGAGGCATGTAAATTTTTTCAGTCTGTGTGGTTAATTTTTTTGTTTTGGGGTCGGTCAATTTAGTTGTATGTTTTTCATACATCCTTGTAGTTTTGATGGGTTGAAATTGAAGGTTCTTCAATTCCTCCTCAACCATCTCTTCCGAGATGTGAATTGGAATACCCCTCAAAACTACTCGGAGGGTTTTTTCAGCTGGAAGTTGGTATGTATAGTACAATTGCTTTTGTCTGTCTAATTCCTTTGTAATAATTCGGTGGTCGTCAGCTGAATTTGGGGTAAATTGTATTCCGTCCTTTTTGTTGACGGCATTAGTAATAGTGATGTTTTTAATTTTAAAGATTTTTAACAGGTCCAGCCATGTTTCTGTGTTTTTGACTGTGATGGGAGGAATTTTATCTTTGGGTTTTTGGGTAGACTGAGTTTGTTTCTTTTCCAAAGGTTTGGGAAATGTTTGTGTGGGGGGAGGTAAACGGGGAAATTCATTATTTTTTTATGTATTTGACGTAGTGGGACAGTGAGAATCTTCGTCGGAGGAGGAGGACACTGAAGACTGTCTAATTTTTAGTTTTTTAGATGATTTGGAGTTAGTTGTTATTTGGCTGGAGTCAGAGTTATAATCGAATTCATTTAGGATTTTACTTACGGTTTGAGTTACGTCCATGTCAACGTCGTCGTCAACACCGAGGGCTTGATATCTGTTAGATGTCTGTAATTCTGATGTTTTTCCGGAAGTTTGGTGTGGGTTGGGTCTTTTTCTGGAGTTGTTTTTTAATTTTTGAGTAATTGGTCGGTCTTTAGGCAGTAAGTTGTATCCAAGTTTGTTGGCAATCAGAAATAATAGTTCTCCTAGGTCTTTTTCCGACAAATTGTCAACTAGACTTGTTATTTTCAGCATATTGTCCGGGTTTTCTACGGTGGTCTTAATTTTATTGGGGGAATTAGCCGACGTCCTATCGGCTAATTCCGGTATTTTCTGTTTTTCTTCTTAATCTGTGATTTTGGTTTCTCTTTTACTGTATATGATTTGAAGGGTAGTTTTTCTAATTTGTTGGTCACTTTTTCACACTTAATACACTAGTTTTTCAGCAGTGATCACCAATTTTTCGCGGAGCGAATTAATTGACGTTTACTGTCCTAATACTAATGCAAAACTCTCTGAGATCTTTGATGAATTTAGTTAGGCTAGTTTTCCAAAAAACTTTTACCTTTTATTTGATGTTTTTGCATAAATGCTTACGTGAATTTTGAATTGTTTTTGTTTGCAGAAAATTTTGAAAATCTTCCTAAACGATGGGTGGGTTCGCAAGAACCAATTTGGGCCGTTTAGCCCTCGGGTGTTCGTCAATGTCGTAATTAAGTGCCCTCTTCATTAGAGGATTAGTATGACAAGTGAATTCATTAATTTTCTCCTGGTTTCTTAGTCGGATTTGGTGGCTGATGGAGTCCACCATTAAATCTCTTCGGATGTTTGAGTTACGGAGAAACCAGGGGGCACCAGTGATCAGACGTAAGGCTTTATTTTGCACAGACTCAAGTTTGCGAAAGTGAGTGACAGAAGTTTGGCCCCAGACGGTGGATGCGTATGTAATTTGTGGTAATATGCAGGTCTTGTATAGCGTCAGTTTGTGTCGTAAATTTAATTTGCTGTCTTTTGATATGAAGGGATAAAGTGCACACTTTGAAACGTTCGTTTTTCTGACTATATGTTCAATATGTGAATGCCATGTCAACTTTCTGTCAAACATAACACCCAAATATTTAACCTCATTTTTCCATTCTAGAACCAAATCGTTCAACATAAAATCGACATTTGGTCGATCGCGTTTTTTAGTGAAATTGATTAATTGCGATTTTTCCGCATTGATTTTGATCTTCCATTTTCCCGCCCATTCTATATAGGCATCGGTCGTTTTTTGAAGGTATTCAACGGCTTTGGAGAGTTTCCAAGAGCCTGACAAAATCGCGGTATCATCCGCAAATGTAAAGACTTTGGTAAGTCCAATACACTCAGGGAGGTCTGCCGTATACAAATTGTATAGGATAGGAGAGAGAACCGAACCTTGAGGAACTCCAGCTTCAATTCTCCTTATCGGTGAAATGGAAGATCTAACTTTGACTTGAAATGTTCGTGATTTGAGGAACGATTTGATTAGCTTTAGCAAACCCGAGTGAAAATTGACTGATTTTAACTTATAAATTAGCCCTTCATGCCAAACTTTGTCGAAGGCTTTTTCTATGTCTAGAAAAAGCGCGGTGCATGTTCGATTAGAAGTCCAGTGATCAAGGATATTTTCAGTCAGTCTTAGAGCCTGCTGCTCGCAAGAGTGTTCAGCTCTAAAACCAAACTGATAGTCAGGGATTATGTGTTTTGCGTCGTTCTCATCTATGATTCTATCGAGAATAACTCTCTCGATGACTTTAGAAATTGAGCTAAGAAGACTGATAGGTCTATGGTTTTGAGGGAAAAGCGGATTTTTCCCGGGTTTTTCTATTAAAATAACGATGGCGTTCTTCCATCTGTCAGGAAATTTTTGAAGTTTTAAGATGGTGTTGGTGATGTTTGCCAAAAATTTCAAGTAGCTGTGAGGCATCTGCTTAAGCTGGAGATTATTATCTTCTCCTGGAGCTTTTTTCGTTTTTAGTGTAAATATGATGTTTTCAATTTCAGAAATTGTAGTCGGGCGTATTGCCTTAAAAGGCAGTGTTCTAATGTCGCGTTCTATTGCATGTTCGACTTCAGTTTCCCATTCGATGTCGTCGCCTGGGTCCCTGTTAGGCGAGAACTGGAACTCTAGGGAGTCCGCAAAGGTGGAGGCTTTGTCATGGTCTGTGTAGACCAGACCCGAAGTTCCCTGAAGGGGATCGTTGGTTTTGTTCTTCAGTTTTAGCCTTTTTCTGAGTGCCCACAGTGGATTTGGATCATTACAATCACTAATCGTTTGTAAGGTCTCAGCCCACCGGTCGTTTCGAAGTTTTTCTAGCTCACGTTTGACTTGATTTGTTAGCTGATTAGCCCTGTTTTTGTCTAATCTGTTCATCGTTAATTGAGCCGTTTTTCTGGCTCTGTTCTTAACTCTGATTAGATGTTTAATCCCAGGAGGGATTGAAACGGGGTTCGATGCTGGAGATAATTTGGATGAAGTACTCCGAAATAACGCTGATTTCAATTCATTGGTAATTTGGAGGATTTCTTTGTCTAAATCATGCATGTTGTTGAGCAAGGGGGGGGGGTCGGTTAATGTTACTTAGTATTTCGGAGTATTTGGTCCAATTTACTCGAGATCGTGATGCGTTCATCAGATTCGGTTGCCAGTTCTCCAGTTCTAAAAGAACCGGATTGTGGTCCGAGCTGAGTTCCGCTTTCGTCTTAATTTGGAAGTTCACTCTGACATTTCTTAATATAAAAATATCAAGAACATCAGAGATCCCTGTACCAAAATGAGTCGGTTCGTCAGGACCTGCAACTAAGTAATCGTGTCGAGTCGAATGTGCATTTGGAATTCTTCCTTTTGCATTTATTCGCCTTGAATTCCAATTCGTATGTTTGGAGTTCAAGTCGCCTCCGATGATGGTGTTTTGGTCGCGGGGTAAAATTTTGTCCAAGTCTTCTTCTAGAAGATCCTTAGTGGGTGATAAATAAACCGAAACTAGAGTGTATGTGATGCCCGAAGCCATCGTTATTTTAATTACGGTATTTTCAATATTTTCGGTGTTGTAACGGTTTGTGAAAGTGTGGTCAATGTCTTTTTGAATTAAAATCGCGGTTCCGCCATTCCTACCTGTCAGTCTGTCTGTTCGATAACAAAAGTAATTTGGAATTGAAAAACCAACTGCCGGTTTGAGCCACGATTCAGAGATGAGAATTACGTCGACGGAGTGAGAATCAAGGAAGTCAATTAATTCGTCTTTTTTGCTTGAAATGCCACAAGCATTCCAAGCAGTTATCTTTAGTGAGTCAGGTGTTCGTTTATTTGTCATGTCTTAAAAGGGTTTTCTTTAATTCAGATACCATCTGCTTTAGTTCAGCAGACAGTATGGAGCGAATCTCAGATAAAGCCTCTTTTAATTCAGTCGAAGGTGAATTGGTTTGTTTTTGGGCACTATTAGGTGTTTTTGCCATCTGTGCGTATGACTTTGTCTTGTCTTGTGGAGTATTTTTTTGGAGTTTTGAATGAGGGACAACCTCTGTAGTTCGCTGGGTGATCACCCCCGCAGTTAGCGCAGCAAGCTGGGGTATCTGGCGTTTTCTTGCATTCTGAAGTCAAGTGATCCAGTCCACATTTCACGCAACGGACTTCCAGATGACAGTTTCTTTGGGTGTGCCCAAATCCCTGACATCTGTGGCATTGCGCGGACTGAGTGCTGGACCGCTGTGTTTCCACTTTAATTTTAATATAAAATAAATTGTTGATGTTATAAATATTCTTGCTGTGCTCACTACGGGGGAGCTCCACAAGAACTAGAGGCATGTAAATTTTCTCAGTCTGTGTAATTAATTTCTTTGTTTTGGGGTCGGACAATTTAGTTGTGTGTTTTTTATACATCCTTGTAATTTTGATGGGTTGAAATTGAAGGTTCTTCAATTCCTCCTCAACCATCTCTTCCGAGATGTGAATTGGAATACCCCTCAAAACTACTCGGAGGGTTTTTTCAGTTGGGAGTTGATATGTATAGTATAGTTGTTTTTGTCTGTCTAATTCTTTTGTTATAAGTCGGTGGTCGTCAGTCGAATTTGGTGTAAATTGTATTCCGTCCTTTTTGTTGACGGCATTAGTAATAGTGATATTTTTAATTTTGAAGATTTTTAACAAGTCAAGCCATGTTTCTTTGTTTTTGATAGTGATGGGAGGAATTTTGTCTTTAGGTTTTTGGGTAGACTGAGTTAGTTTTTTTTCCAGAGGTTTGGGAAATGATTGAGTGGGGGGAGGTAAATGGGGAAATTCAATATTTTGTGGTGTATTTGACGTAGTGGGACAGTGGGAGTCATCGTCGGAGGAGGAGGACACTGAAGACTGTCTAATTTTTTGTTTTTTAGATGATTTAGAGTGAGTAGTTATTCGGCTGGAGTCGGAGTCATAGTCGGATTCATTTAAAATCTTACTTACTGTTTGAGTGATGTCATGTCAACGTCTTCGTCAACACCGAGGGCTTGATATCGGTTGGATGTCTGTAATTTAGTGGTTTTTCCAGAAGTTTGCTGTGGGTTTGGTCTTTTTCTAGGGTTGGTTTGGTTGGTTTTCGGTTTTTGAGTTACTGGTCGATCTTTTGGCAGTAGGTTGTATCCCAGTTTGTTTGCTATCAGAAATAACAATTCTCCTAAATCCTTCTCTGACAAATTGTCAACTAGACTGGTGATTTTTTGCATTTTATCCGGGTTTTCTATCGAGGTCATGATATTATTGGGGGAATTAGCCGACGTCCTATCGGCTAATTCCAGTATTTTATTTTTTTCAACTAAATCGATGTTTTTGGTTTCTTTTTCACTACTAATAATTTCGAGGATAGTTTTTCTAATCTGTTCGTCACTTTTTTCACACAATACACTAGTTTTTAATCAGTAATTGCCAATTTTTCGCGGAGCGAATTTATTTGACAGTTATTGTCACTAATGCAAAACTATAAGTTTCCTTGTATTTATGTGAGCGATCCTTCAAGTTATAGGCTCCGCCCCTTTGCTTTTACGCAATCGCTCGAACTTCATTGGTGGGGCGTTTTAGTTTAAATATGTAGGTAAAAGGTACAACTAAAACAGTTTGTTATAGTGAGTCGTTTGAAGTACACATTAAATACTTTTTAAATATTTCAATAAAATATGTCAGAACGTGGTAAAGGTGGTAAAGTTAAAGGAAAGGCAAAGTCTCGATCAAATCGTGCTGGTTTACAGTTTCCAGTAGGACGTATTCATCGTTTGCTTAAAAAAATGGCAAAGCTAATACCTTTGAATTTGATGTCTTCGAATTTTAGTCGAAAATCAAAGTTTCGTCATTTTTGATAAAAATAGTGTAAATCCACTAAATCGACCACGCATGTTTACGATAGGAATGTGTGTGCGTGTGTGTATGTGTGTGTGTGTGTCTGTGTGTGTGTGTGTGTTTGTGTGTGTGTGTCTGTGTGTGTGTGTCTGTGTGTGTGTGTGTTTGTGTGTGTGTGTGTGTGTTTGTGTGTGTGTTTGTTTGTTTGTTTGTGTGTGTGGTTTGTGTGTGTGTATGTGTGTGTGTTCATGTGTGTGTATGTGTGTTGTGATGTTCTTATATTAATTTTTTGAACAATTGGTAGATTTGAATAAAAACAACCATTCTACTTAAAGGACGAATTTATTCTATATTGTTTTCTAAACTATAATTGATACATGCCCTCAAAATACACTTAGCTTAGTTATGCTGAATAGGTATAATGAAAATAATATAAATAATAAACTAAAACTGAGTAACCTCTGCTACGTTCTTTTCTTGAGGATTAGTTAATTGAAAATGATTTACAACCAACAGGGGTTACTGTTGCTTTCAGCACGACAGCAGAACACCGCTAGCTCAGCCAAAGGGTTCTGGTAGATTTATACCGCGCCAGGAATTTGGAAAAGCTGACCCAAATCCCAAAGTCCCTCGATGTTACGAGAACAGTACCCACTGAATAGAATGAAAAATTTGGTACTCACCTTCTAGGGTCCAATTAGCTTGGACGCTGATTCTTTTTTTATAAAAGGAAAGAAAACAATATATAAGGTTGCAGATTTATTTAGGCTTCCACAGTATTCCTTATCCAATCCGCTCCATTTGATCGATCAAAGGGAAAGGGACGGTTCACAAAACTTTCTCTAAAAAGTACATAAGTTATGATTAATACGTTATTAATACATTGTGATATATCACTGCTTGGTTCCTGAAGGGAAACCAAGTAAAGAAAATGATCCAACAATTTACTGCTTGGCTCCTGAAGGGAGACCGAGTAAAGAAGGTGATTACCCTATTTGAATAACACAATTTGTGACCAAAAAAAAAGAAATCCCACCCCAGTTACAAAATTATAAACCATAAAAGAATAATTTACATGTAAAATCTTATTTAACCCCTACCCCAGTGACAAGTTATAAGCCATAAAAAAAAAGAATAATTTACATGTACAATCTTTTTTAAATCCTACCCCAGTTACAAGTTATAAGCCATAAAAAAAAGAATAATTTACATGTACAATCTTATTTAACCCCTACCCCAGTCCTGTAGATTTACACTAATATCCCTATTACAATGCTGAAATACAATACTTTAATTAATTAATTATTGGTCCTAGAATATTATCTCTAGTAAGGTTGGTCTAACCTTGTAGGAAATTAATAAAGAATAAAATAACATAACTTGAGAAATTCAAGGTGAAGTCTTCCATCTTGTTGTACAAACCATCTCTCCATAAAAACTAGTGATTACCAAAAAAAACTGGATTGTGCCAACGCCAAAGTATAACTCCTAGTATTCGGAACCAGCAAATTATCCCACCTGAGAGATCCAGCTCTCCCCAAAACGGTACAGCCTACAAGAAGGTTCTAATGAATATTCAGTCCCTTATAACCAGACTTATACATACCCTGAGATGTTAGATGGGCTGACTCTGTATCCGGTCTCTTACCAAAAATCCTTCTTACGAAGATAGAACTAAATTTTACTACCAAACAGGACTTCCTTGTCCCAACTACTAAATCCAACACATTTTAGTTCCTTAAAAAGTGCTATGCCACTAGAAAATCCGTTAACAATTTTTACGATGAAATATTTACCTAGCGGTAAGCACGAGGTAAGGCCGGAAAGAGAACGAGAACCGTTGATGACAGACAACCAAACTTCCTTTTCCCGGAACCGTTCGGAGGTTTAACACCGTTACTCCGCCTCTGACCGATCGAACAAACAGTCACCCAAACATAGAACCATAGAACATATGGTCACAACAAAACAACAACTTACCCAGTAATTCAAATTTTAACCTATGGTCTCGTACGACATTAACTAAAAGTAGAAGAAGAAGAAGAAACTATGCACCTGTTTTTAAGTTACTAATATTGTGAATACAAATTAAATAAACAGTGATTTTAATTATTAGAATAGCGGGTATTGTATTGTCAGCTTGAATTGAAAGTAATCATACGCTTGACCAAGTTTATAACCAATAAAACTACTATCCTCAAACAGCTGACAATATTATATTTCAGACGTAAACAAAACATTATTATTCCCAAACAGCTGACAACATTATATTTCAGATGGAAACTATTGCAAACCTCATACAAAATAGAGACTAATTCAAATGACTAAATTGTTGACAGAGATAATTTCAAAAACAAGGTAAGTTAATAAAAATAAGAACGAAGTGTAACATTCCCCCTCTCCTTCCGAAGGAGTTAAAGTTCCTAGAACTTTAACGACGATGGTGAATTACCTATGACACATCGCAGAGAAAAAAAATCCAAATGTTTAGTTTAGACCTTGGCCAGAGAAACAGTTAATGTAACCCAGTGAACTATAGTGTTCACCAAACTAAAATTTTTCGGCTTTCAGCCGGGAGACAACTTATGTACCCCAGTGAACTATAGTGTTCACCAAACTAAAATTTTTCGGCTCTCAGCCGGGAGACAACTTATGTACCCCAGTGAACTATAGTGTTCACCAAACTAAAATTTTTCGGCTCTCAGCCGGGAGACAGCTTATGTACCCCAGTGAACTATAGTGTTCACCAAACTAAAATTTTTCGGCTCTCAGCCGGGAGATAACCCAACACACATGTGATCAGATTTCTAGGAAAGGGTACTGGACAACCCAAACGCCTACATAGGCAGGCTAGATGACACAAGTCCCTACAACACAATATAGAAGCCGAGGGTGGTTCCTGTTGGAATTGGTTCCACAAAATTGAACTGCGCGACCCTTAGCGGCAAAGGGAGCCTCCCTTTCAATTCGACTGCCTCCACATTACATCGTAGCAACTCCTATCACCCCACACTGCAATGGAAATTGATCACAGATGAAACGCAACGCAGTTCAGAGTACTGCAAACTCAATAATAATATGGTATCCTGAAGGGATAACCAACAAAAAGATACTTAAAAACTAGTAAAATGGAACTAAGTCCAGAAAGAGAAATAATGAATGGATCTCTAATCCCATTACACTGCGACCCAATCCTGTGCAGTCTTATATCCCCAAGTCCTCTCGTGATAAAAACACCCTACACCCTCAACGGCGATGGTTCCCTAATCTGGCGTGTCCATCAATGTAGATGCTTCACCACTCAAAGCCCTGGTTCAACAATTTCCTAACGGATGACCACACAGCCAGGCTCGCACCCATAATAGTATTAGCCCGTAACAAAAAAACTAGAGAACACGGAATCTACTTTTTTAACAGGAAAGAGAAAAAACCTCCAAATAATTCCGTCATGGGAATACTATTGCAAGATATGGCGTCAAAATCGGGATAAAATGTGCTTAGATATTACTTCTCAAAAATAAATAAGCAAGTGTCAAAATCGGGATAATCAAAAGCGTCAAAATCGGGATAGTCAAAAGCAACAAAGGGGAATCACATGGCCTACTTCGTTACATAGGGTGGTGCTGGGAAGCAAGAAACAACACATAATTCAGCTGATTGTATATGCGGTATAAAAGAACAGCCAAGAGCCTCGCACTCACATAATGTGGTCCCTAAGGCACGAGCAACCCCTGCTGAACTCACCTACAAATCTGACACAACATGACGACGAAACTAACTGCACCCACCTCAACCAAATGATAAAAAACGTGGCCTAAAAGGTGGTTAGGTTGAAGGACTCTTACCTCCCCGCCTGGACAATCCTCAGGTGAATGGTATTCTTCGGCCCCCAATCACAGGGCACAGCGGAAAAAAAAAATGAATGGTATTCAGGAAACGATAAAACATAGCCTAACCCTAAATAAATCCACGCAAAAGAAACAAAACCTACCCAAAAATAAAATGATTTAACCAGAGAACGCAATACTTACCACCACTTATGCAGCGTAAATAAAATTAGTGCTAACAAAGAGGGAAGAGAAATCCCTAAGAATTCGTTCTCTGATTTTGACTCTAGATGATAATGAGTAGTGATGGTTACAGACTGCACAACTTCACCTCGAATTGTGGCAGAGTTAGCACTACTCTGGTCTGACAGAAAGCAAGCGAAACTATATTAAACTACACTGGAAAATTATCATCACGATCTTCATGAAAAGGTTTCATGTCTTGAACGTGCCAAACTCCTTTCTTATTGCCTTGATCATCCACTAATTCATAAGTACAATAGCCTTTTTTCTTACCTATTATAAAAGGACCTATAAACTTCGGAGCTAACTTCGCGTTGAAATAATGAAAACCGTCAGATAGAGATTTAAAATCTTGTAAGCTATCCATAACTCAAATGTGGGTTGAAACACAAAGGTTCAAAGGAAACTCAAAGTCTATCCCACAACTATTTATTAAACGTTGCAACTAGTTTCGGTCCTATAGGACCATCATCAGGCTGAAAGAATTACAAGAAAATAGAAAGAGGATCTTGAAAAGTACAATATCAAGTTACAATACAATACCAATTCCTCACAAATTGATAAAAATGACAAATTGATAATACAGAGAATAGAAACATTTTTAACAATCAAAAGTCAAACAATATTATAAGAATAAACATTGATAATAATACTATAAAACTGCAAATATATTGTTTAAATAAAAAAATCAAAAATTTTTAATAAATTTAACAAAGTTAAAGTTGAACTTACATTAATTCATATTATAAGAAATAGAAATTCAAAGTTTTAAAAATAACTATGGAAATTATAGCTAATACTGACAGGATGAAAGAGAGTCAAAACTTTACGCAAAAATTGATTGTTTTGCGTAAAGTTTTGACTCTCTTTCATCCTGTCAGTATTAGCTATAATTTCCATAGTTATTTTTAAAACTTTGAATTTCTATTTCTTATAATATGAATTAATGTAAGTTCAACTTTAACTTTGTTAAATTTATTAAAAATTTTTGATTTTTTTATTTAAACAATATATTTGCAGTTTTATAGTATTATTATCAATGTTTATTCTTATAATATTGTTTGACTTTTGATTGTTAAAAATGTTTCTATTCTCTGTATTATCAATTTGTCATTTTTATCAATTTGTGAGGAATTGGTATTGTATTGTAACTTGATATTGTACTTTTCAAGATCCTCTTTCTATTTTCTTGTAATTCTTTCAGCCTGATGATGGTCCTATAGGACCGAAACTAGTTGCAACGTTTAATAAATAGTTGTGGGATAGACTTTGAGTTTCCTTTGAACCTTTTAGATAGAGATTTATTTCTCCTCCATACCTTTGCACCAGGTTGAAAATCCACCTGCCTACGTCTTAAATCATAACGCTTTTTACTTACTTCATGAGATTTTTGTAAACGTGCAACTACCTTCTCATACATTTTATTAAAACCAGATTGCCGAGTAGCAATCTCATCAGAAGGATCCAAATCCTCTTTAGGAACTTGTTCACAAAAATCCTGACCATACAACTTATATTCCCTACCGAAATTAATGAAATAGGGGCTGAACCCGACAGTTTCGTGCTTAGCAGTACGGATCGCACAAGCTAATGCGGCGATATTTTTGTCCCAATGACGATGATTGTCTTTCACATAAGAAGAAATCATAGTCTTCACTACTCTAATCGTTCTTTCTGAGGGATCTGCACGAGGCCAATAATGCGGGGTATATGAAATAAGGGTCTTGTACTTCTGACATAACTGTTGAAACTGTTTACTCTTCATAGGAGTACCATTATCACAAATCAAAAATTGCGGTGATCCGTACACCAAAAAGATACCCTCCTCTACACACTTTACTAACGATGCGGCATTAGCCGAACGCAAAGGAAATAAAACTACATACTTGCTAAAATAATCAGTTACAACCAAGCAATACACATAACCCTGAGTGCTACGTGGCAAAGGACCAAGGAAATCAAGACTGATCATCTGGAAAGGTTGAGAAACTTTAGGACGATTACCCATCAAGCCAGCTGGAGCTTTTTGTTCAGGTTTTTGCTC
Organism: Ophraella communa; assembly: GCA_035357415.1. Classification (NCBI taxonomy): domain Eukaryota; kingdom Metazoa; phylum Arthropoda; class Insecta; order Coleoptera; family Chrysomelidae; genus Ophraella; species Ophraella communa. The sequence goes on along the minus strand of CM068979.1, from coordinate 5,882,847 downwards.
CGCACAAACTCTGCAAGAATTAATATATCTTAAAACGTCGCACCTCATTTTAGGCCAAAAATACCTACTGCGCACCCTCCAAAATGTTTTGTAACCACCCAAGTGACCTGAGGTAGTGTCATCATGACAACGGATAAGGATTTCCTTTCGTTTATCCTTAGGAACAACAATCTTCCAATAATCGGTAGAGGACGCCAGTTCGGGAATAGAACACTTAATATACTTATAGAGAACTGAGTTTTCGACTCTCCACGATGGGTATTTTTCCGGGTGAACAGATACAAGATTTAACATTTTCCTGTACCAATCATCTGAAGTGTTCTCGAAAGACAAGGTTTGTGGTGCATCAACAGCTTCCACAGGAACAGCACGTGATAAAAAATCAGGAACAACATTCTGCCTACCAGGTCTATGAATTAATTCAAAATCGTAAGGCTGAAGTCTCAAAATCCAACGAGCAAGACGACCTTGAGGATTACTTTGTTTCTGCAACCACAACAAACTATGATGGTCTGTTATCACTTGAAAATGTACCCCCTCCAGATAATGGCGAAGCTTCTCTATGCACCAAATGACTGCCAGAGCCTCTCTTTCCGTGGTACTATAATTCCGCTCTTGTTTAGTTAGGGTTCGAGAAACGAAACTAATAACTCTTTCTCCATCTGAAAAATTTTGCACCAAACAACCACCAATGCCATAAGCAGATGCATCGCACTGTAAAATGAAGGTTTTATCGAAGTCCGGGCAAGCTAAAATGGGTGCTGAAATTAAACACTCCTTAATGGTACGAAATGATTTCTCACACTCAGCGGACCATTCCCATTTAACCTTTTTCTGCGTAAGCCGATTCAAAGGCGCCAAAATAGAAGAAAAATTGGGTATAAACCTACGATACCATGATGCAGTACCTATGAAACGACGTATTTCCTTGACATTCGACGGACTGGAGATTTTAAGGATAGCCTCCACCTTTTCTGGATCAGGGTGCAAGCCCTTACTATCCACCAAATAACCTAAATATCTAAGTTCTGGTAAACAAAATTTACATTTCTCCAAACTTACTACCAAACCTGCTTGTTGTAGACGATCCAAAACAATACCTAAAATTTCCAAATGACTTTTAAAATCCTTCGTTACAATGACTATGTCGTCCAAATAAACAAAGACGAAAGGTTGAAGATCTACTCCTAACACTTTATCTATAATACGCTGCCAAGTAGCTGGTGCGTTAGTTAATCCAAATGGCATCCTTTTAAACTGGAAAAGCCCCCTACCTGGGACTGTAAATGCCGTATATTCTTTAGCCCTATCCTCTAATGGAATTTGAAAATAAGCTGACTTAATGTCAAGAGAACTCAGATAAGAAGCATCTCTCAATTGATCCAAAATAGCTGCGATATATGGAATGGGATAAGCATCTTTTTTCGTGACACTATTTAGCTGTCTATAGTCTATACAGAATCTAAATTTTCCGGATTTCTTTTGGACTAAGCAAACTGGCGAGGACCAACTGGATTTTGAATGTTCAATGATTCCGTCCTTTAACATCGATTCCACTTCTTCATCTATAATCTTTTGACGAGCGGGGCTAACCGGATAGTATCTCTGCTTAATGGGTTTAGTATTAGGCAAAATCTCTATATCATGACTACCAACATTACAATGTCCCAACTGGGTACCCATACAAGATAACTTCTCTTTAATTAAATTATCCAACTCCAATTTCTGTTCAGCATTTAAAGTTGACTGGTCCAAAATACCATGCCCTGACTGACAATCTATGGAGTCAACTTGATCTGTAAAGTGCCAAATATCTTCTGATTAGTTTGGGATCAGATTCATCGACTTCCAAAAGTCAATACCTAAAATGAGTTTCTGAGAAATCTGAGGTACTACCAGAATATCTAACAGACTCAACCTATCTAGTAAAGAAATGGGGGTTGTGACATGACCTAGACTTACACAACTTTGACCATTTGCTACAGTGCATTGAGTAGTCAAAGGGTTTAAAGACAAACCTAATTTTCTTAATATTTTGTAACCCTCATCATTAACTAACGTTCTTGAACTACCACTGTCCAAAAGTCCTAACATTTTATGACCTAAAACTCTAACTTCTATATAAGGGCGTTGATCACCTTTCGCATAAGAAATGATAAAATCCAGTAAAGTTGCTTGAGATTGGGAAATGGTGGATTCGGACATAACGGAGGTAGAACGACCACCTATCGATTCCTCCTTGATTCGTTTCCCTGAAAATTGCATTTGGGGCAATTTCTCACAGTCACTCCTTGACTTCCGCAACGAAAACAATGCAATTTTCGAGGTTGAGAACAAAATTTACTAAAATGACCATTTTTATTACAATTGTAACAAACTATATTGTTCAACTGCGAATGCTCCACACTGTGTAAAGTTACATTCCTATTAGTTCTAACCTTCGATGGGCGATATGCAAATTCGGGATCCACTAAGTCTAAATTTTTCCTACTTGGAGGTATATATGCATCAACTCGAAACTTCTTAGTCTCCAACTTGAGACATTCCTTCTCCAACTCTATTAAACTACTGACATTAGGAAGTTGGGATGTATAAAATGGTGCCAAATTTCTGATAATAATATCCAACTGCATAGAATCTGAAATATCACCATAACGACGAAACATTGACCTCATGCAGTTAAGATAGTCAACAATAGACTCATCTACATCCTGGGTTCTACGTAAAATATTTTCAAAAAGTCGAGGACGATAATCAGGGGATGAATAATGATCAATAAGGAGTTGTGATAACTCCTGCCAGTTACTAAACCTACTACTATTATTTACAAACCAACTTCGAGCTCCACCCTCAAAAAACTCATAAGCGCATTCAAATAATTCTTGTTCTGATACTCTGCGAGCAACTCGCAACTCCGAAATCCTGTCCAAAAATTCATAAACTGATAAACCATCAGCGCTACCCGTGAATTTAATATTCCATTTGTAAATAGGAAGATGATTACTATAACTGGAAGTACTAGGTATTCGTGAATCTGCATTTGCAACATTCGGATAAAAACTACCATGGGGTTGAAATGAAAAAGGGGGTTGTGACATTTGAACATTGTGATTACAAGGTTGATTACCAACCCATCCTAAGTGATGATTTCCAGTTTGGGGTTGACTATCAGTAGTGGGCTGAGTATTCCTAAGGGGTTCATTATTAATATGGGATTGTTCAATATCAACATCTTGATTATTGCCTATTGGTTCTGTATGGGTCAATTGATTGTTGGGTAAATTTTCCTGATTAGTGTCTTTATTATTTGAACTTCTAGGAGTTGAAATCAATGATTGATGCATTTCGAAATCTGTGAACATCTGACTCAATTCTGGATCAGTTAATGAAACTGTTTCCAAATGATTTAATGCTTTTAGGATTTGACCTATTAATGCTGCCCTATCAACCAAAAAAGCTTTCTCAGGTTCAATTCGCTCACACCTATGAAGTAAGTGTACTAATCTGCTTTGAACTCTATCAAATTTATTTTTAGAATCTTTACCAGGTACCTTATCAATTAACGATACTAATTCTTTTAAACTTTTACTAATAATTTTACTCTCATCCTCAAATTTTAAATCTACTTTAGGATATTTTATAGATTTTTCCTCCTTCTCTAATTTCAACAATGGACGTAGGCATGCGCGTAGATCATCTACTGTTGTAGTGTCCTCAGAAGGTATACCACGCACAAGAAGTTCATACCTTAATTCATCTTTCTTAAGATAATTAATAGACATACGGTAATCCATTTTGTACAATAAAGGAGAAAGAAAAAAAACTTACAGCAAATTAAATACACCGAGTATTCCAAAAGACAAATAGTTACCAAGTAAGGCAAATGGAACAATTATACAATCCCAAACTTCAACTATACATTATTTACCTGTACTAGAGATAAATTACCAATAATAAAAGTAAGTAAAAGTAAGGAAAAGAAAAATTGCAGAAATTCTGCAAAAATTCAAAATTCAGTTTTCCAAGCTCGGAGTTACACACCTAAGATTTAGGAAAAAACAATTTTAAAAGTAATATCTGAATCTAGTTATCTGTGCAATGGAACAGACTAGTTACCAATCACTAGTAATGTAAAACTACCATCCCTCAGGTGAAAGTGAAAATAATCTATTCCAAAATCCATAAATTCAACAATAGCACTCTATTATTACAAAACAAATAACACGATCTAACTATTAAATCAAATGGTTCCAAATTTTACTAAAAATAAAAAGGTAATAACTATATTGTGGCAACTTCCACTTACTTATTTAATTTATAGTGTGTAAAGAAAATATACTCAAGTATTACAAAAAAGAAATAACCACGTTGGGCGCCAAATTCTGCTACGTTCTTTTCTTGAGGATTAATTAATTGAAAATGATTTACAACCAACAGGGGTTACTGTTGCTTTCAGCACGACAGCAGAACACCGCTAGCTCAGCCGAAGGGTTCTGGTAGATTTATACCGCGCCAGGAATTTGGAAAAGCTGACCCAAATCCCAAAGTCCCTGGATGTTACGAGAACATTACCCACTGAATAGAATGAAAAATTTGGTACTCACCTTCTAGGGTCCAATTAGCTTGGACGCTGATTCTTTTTTATAAAAGGAAAGAAAACAATATATAAGGTTGCAGATTTATTTAGGCTTCCACAGTATCCCTTATCCAATCCGCTCCATTTGATCGATCAAAGGGAAAGGGACGGTTCACAAAACTTTCTCTAAAAAGTACATAAGTTATGATTAATACGTTATTAATACATTGTGATATATCACTGCTTGGTTCCTGAAGGGAAACCAAGTAAAGAAAATGATCCAACAATTTACTGCTTGGCTCCTGAAGGGAGACCGAGTAAAGAAGGTGATTACCCTATTTGAATAACACAATCTGTGACTAAAAAAAAGAAATCCCACCCCAGTTCAAAGTTATAAACCATAAAAGAATAATTTACATGTAAAATCTTATTTAACCCCTACCCCAGTGACAAGTTATAAGCCATAAAAAAAAGAATAATTTACATGTACAATCTTATTTAAATCCTACCCCAGTTACAAGTTATAAGCCATAAAAAAGAATAATTTACATGTACAATCTTATTTAAATCCTACCTACCCCAGTTACAAGTTATAAGCCATAAAAAAAAGAATAATTTACATGTACAATCTTATTTAACCCCTACCCCAGTCCTGTAGATTTACACTAATATCCCTATTACAATGCTGAAATACAATACTCTAATTAATTAATTATTGGTCCTAGAATATTATCTCTAGTAAGGTTGGTCTAACCTTGTAGGAAATTAATAAAGAATAAAATAACATAACTTGAGAAATTCAAGGTGAAGTCTTCCATCTTGTTGTACAAACCATCTCTCCATAAAAACTAGTGATTACCAAAAAAAACTGGATTGTGCCAACGCCAAAGTATAACTCCTAGTATTCGGAACCAGCAAATTATCCCACCTGAGAGATCCAGCTCTCCCCAAAACGGTACAGCCTACAAGAAGGTTCTAATGAATATTCAGTCCCTTATAACCAGACTTATACATACCCTGAGATGTTAGATGGGCTGACTCTGTATTCGGTCTCTTACCAAAAATCCTTCTTACGAAGATAGAACTAAATTTTACTACCAAACAGGACTTCCTTGTCCCAACTACTAAATCCAACACATTTAGTTCCTTAAAAGTGCTATGCCACTAGAAAATCCGTTAACCATTTTTACGATGAAATATTTTACCTAGCGGTAAGCACGAGGTAAGGCCGGAAAGAGAGCGAGAACCGTTGATGACATACAACCCAAACTTCCTTTTCCCGGAACCGTTCGGAGGTTTAACACCGTTACTCCGCCTCTGACCGATCGAACAATCAGTCACCCAAACATAGAACCATAGAACATATGGTCACAACAAAACAACAACTTACCCAGTAATTCAAATTTTAACCTATGGTCTCGTACGACATTAACTAAAAGTAGAAGAAGAAGAAGAAACTATGCACCTGTTTTTAAGTTACTAATATTGTGAATACAAATTAAATAAACAGTGATTTTAATTATTAGAATAGCGGGTATTGTATTGTCAGCTTGAATTGAAAGTAATCATACGCTTGACCAAGTTTATAACCAATAAAACTACTATCCTCAAACAGCTGACAATATTATATTTCAGATGGAAACTATTGCAAACCTCATACAAAATAGAGTCTAATTTAAATGACTAAATTGTTGACAGAGATAATTTCAAAAACAAGGTAAATTAATAAAAATCAGAACGAAGTGTAACAAAATGATCCCGGGATCATTTTACCCCCCTACTAGAGGATCGTTTTACCCCAAAGTGATATGCATTAAGTTTTGTTAATTATAAATTTAGCTGCATATATTAATTGAAAATGGATACCATAAACAGCATTTAAAAAGAGCACACTAAAAAACAAATACCTTACCTTATATCATGAACGGAAAAAACACAACTTCACTGATTACTAGTCGGATTCGAACTAAATTGTGTTTACGATCGTTGTCTCCTATTAGCCGCTTCGTCTAGTACAATGTTGCCAATATTACACTTATTTTGCACGAAAGGCGAACTTTTAAATACAGTGATCATTTCAACCCGCGGGGATCATTTTACCCCCCTCTCCCCTACTTGACATTATGAAATCACAAAACACATTATACACAACATAATGACACAATAAATACTCACGTACCAGTGCATTTTGTTCCTCGGTATGTAAATCTATCAGACACCATTTTTTCAAATAATGAAAATAAATTTTTAGATAAGGATTCTATACAACATGTCAACACAAATGAACAAGTCCATAAATTGTATATATTAACATATATTTCATTAATATTACTAGTTACTATTATTATTTTATATATATTATTAAAAATGAATAAGGTTATAATGCATTTCAAGCATTACTCAACGGTTTGTAAATAAAAAACAAATTAATTAAATACTGTTTTATTTGACATCATCCATTATAAAATATTCATATAAGAAAAAAACATTTGTCAACGCACATACACATGTATTAATATCATGATAAAAACATTTTGGTGTCGAGGCTGCTAATGGTGGATTTTCATCAAGTTCGTATATTGGTCTTGTGGTATATTTTTGTATGAAATTAGCCTTTTCCTTTCCCTTCACGAAAACCGTCTCTGCATTTTCAGTAATTTTCTTTAGAATGTGTCCAAATTTTTGTAAATGTGTATGACCGCTGTTCCAATGAATTCCATGATGATTTTTCATTAACCAAATTGCTTATCTATGCAAGTCTGAAGGTAACAAATGTAGACGAAATAGAGATTTGAAAATATAATGACTTACTTGACAACCATTATAAGCTGCAAATTCTTTAACGATAAATTTATTATTTTCAATTTTAAATCCTTGAACATCTATTACAACTTTCATATTTGTAATTCTTGCAATTTAATCACAGTGTTTTTATATTTTTCGTAATATTCTATGTCTCGTTTGAGACGTGTTAATTTAAAAAGAAACCGACTAATAGCAGTTTGATACTCAAAGATATTCATATTTAATGTTCAATAAGTAGGTAGGGAAAATACTTTTATATTCAATGTTAATCATGCGCATTAAGACGTGATGTGTTCTACCATTGTTTAACAATTTTAGTTAATGGATTGTATGAAAAATGTTTTTCATGTAAAATTAAACAATAAGCTGAAATATCACTTGTAATTGGAGTATCTAATTCAAATTCTATACGAAGAACTACAGATCCATATTGTATAACCTCCTTTTGTTTGGAACAATTTATGTGAATTAAGGGTGCTATACCTTTAAATTTGTTAGAATAAAAACAGGTTCGCTGTTTGAACGTTCACCATAATAGTAAGAGTCGGAAAAGCAGCAAACATTTTATATAACGCAGCAAAATTTTTGTTAGTAAAATCTAAATTTAAGTCATTATATGGAAATTTCTCAGAATTAAGAAATATCTTGATATTTTTTAAATTGAGATGTTTAAAATGACTCATATTGGCTGTTATATTACTTCTAGCATTATTTTGAAATGTGGCGAGAGGTTTTCGGTAAGCTAGGATATTCGATCAATTGCCAAGATCTGAATTTTATTGGCAAATCTTTGTTACTTTGTATAATTTTGTTTAGATGTAATTCATGTTTAATGCTCGGTTTTACATGTGGAATTTTCCAATAAACGTGAGTTAATTCAACGTAAGGTTTTTCTGTGTCATCTGTATGTGTGACCGAGTCTTTATCGTCACTAGACCTCAACAATATTAGCTCTTGTTTCCAAGGGCGTACCCAGGATTTCAGCTAGGAGGGGGCAGGGGGCTGCTTATACCTGTTTCGAAAAGATCGTCTGTCGGGTATATTGATGATGACACAAAACAAAATACTATACATAATTATACCATACATTATGTATAATATATATTATTATATTAAGTATGTATATATTAATTTAACAGTAATCTTCTCGGATTTGCCGCAAATTTGTCTATGACAGTCTTTTCAATAAACTCACTGTTGTCTTTTAAATAATTGCGATGTACGCTCATCAGACATAAACCCGTAAGCCTTTCTTCACCCATGGTGCTTCTAAGCCACGTTTTAACTCTTCGCAGCGTACTGAAGGACCGTTCTACGGTCGCTGTGGTGCATGGGATAGTGCTTAAAATAATTAATGCTGACAGCAGGGTAAAAAATGTTGGCTTCGTTGAACAGATCAATTACTTCTATGTCCCTTAATTGATCATCTGATAAAGCCTTCGTCACCCATAAATTATGCCAAAGGTTCAGTTCTCCGGTGATATCCAGGTTATAAAATTCTTGGAATGATTCTGCGATTTTGTGTAGGTCTGTTATGCTGGTTTTTGTCATATACAAGGGATGTAGCCTGCTTAAAGCAAACGCCGGAGTATTTTCTTGGGAGAATCGAATATTCAGTGATGAAATGAGTGAATCAATGTATGGGATTATCAGGGAACGCCGCCAATATTCGTTATCATTGTCTGATGGCGGATTACTTCTATGTGTTTGCTTATGAGCAAGACGTGGAACCGAAATTTCTATGTTCAAATCCATTGTAACAGCTCGTGCTTTTTGAAGTATTTCATTACTTATTCTATCAGGAAACTCGCGGTCATTTCTGAGAATGTCCTTGATATTTTTGATGTGTTCCCCTACCGAGATCATGTCGATCGATTTAGCTTGCAGTGCGTTAACTACTGGTTCTAAAACTGCTGAATATTTGGCTATTGTTTGTAGAGTAACAATAAACACTGATTTTGTAACGGCTGAATACAACTGATATGCAGATTTTCTGGTGGCATAATTTCCTTCTACGGATAACGTTTCTAGAGATTTCACAAGCTCTGAAAAATGTTGAGAAAACTTTCTGATTGATTTATATTTTTCTGACCATCTCGTCTCACATAATCGTGATAGGTTTGGAGCGTAGTTTGTCCCTGAATAACGTTATAACATCCTTTACAGTGGCGACAGTATTTCTAATTTCTGGCACTGCGTTCGCATCATTCACAACAAGGTTGAGTTTGTGACTTGAGCAATGAAAATATAAAGCACGAGGATATTTTTTTCTCAAAATGGCTTGTACGCCACCCTCTTTCCCTGCCATTGTAGAACAGCCATCGAATCCAAAACCTACGCAATCTTCGGTTGAGAGTTTAGAACTAATTAAGAAATTGTCAATTACTTCGGCAATTGCGAAAGCATTTTGTGCTTTTAGTTCAACGAACCCTACAAATTCTTCTCTGATTTTTCTTTTGCTTTCGTCGTAGAACCGCACGCCTATTGACAGCTGTTCTTTCCCAGATACGTCTGCTGTTTCATCAGCTAAGACTGCGTAAACCATGGTCTTCTGAACCTCACTAATTATATTCTCCTTAATAACTTCGCCACATAAATTTATCAATTCGTTTTGTATTTTTGGTGATGTGTAAACTGCATTGCGACGGCACTTTTGCTCTTTAATTTGTCGTCCCCTGAATTGATTCTCAACTTCAATAAATCTAATAAAACACCTTCATCTGCTTGTTTGCCCCTAAGAGGCATATCATGTGTGCCGCAAAATACTATACAAGAAATAATTGATGACAATATTTGTCTATTTTCATCGATTTCTTTTTGGTGTCCACTTTGCAGTTGGATGTCTACAGGAACATTTTCAAGACAATTTTTTCCAGCATTTGTCGCTGTTTGGTGAAGGTTGGTCGTTGCATGCTTTCGACAGTCTTCATGCATATTTTTGAACTTTACTTATGGCCTGACCATAAACGATCCCAAAATTCCTCTCACAGTGCTAATGGGCGGAGGGAACAACACACAATGCTTACAAAGAGCACCTTTTAGTCGCTTGGAATATACTAGCCATGGTGAATATTGATCCAACCAAGCATGGTTAAATTTTCTTTTTAAATGGCTTGCATCACTTTCAAAATCGTAATTTCTGGGCGGGATCCAAGGATTTTGTAACAACTTCCTCTTCTTTTCCGTCGATAGCTGGGTAGCCAACCCAACATAACGTTCCAGATCATTTTCATGACAGCCATCGTCCACTATAATTTCAGGATCGACGTTGACGTCATAAGTTTGTTGGGAGGTCGATGGAGAAGAATAGTCGGCAACAGATATATTAACAGGTTCTACAGGAGAATTTGACGCTTGTCCAATGTTAGCATGCAATGATCTTGGCATTACATGAGTGGTTTTATCATGGTTGTCATTTTCATCGCTTCCACTGCTACTTTCCCGACCTTTTTTGCTTTTTTCGCGTGTCCTCCCTAAGAAATGGATACACAAAAATACTCTTACAGTGTTTAGGCGGGTTGTATAAGACGAAAATAAAGATCAAGTTTCACGTTCCAATATATATGGTTTGAACGCCAAAATAAGCATAACTAGGTAATTTGAAATAATACACTTGTTGTGACGTTAGAGAAAAGGGACTTTGTTGTCGGTATGGACTTATTAATAAATCCAAGATATTGCAAGGATCTTTCTTTTATGTTTTTTTTTTACTTTTTAATCACAAAATATTCACAAATGTTATTTTAGCTATTATAACAAAACCACGTCTTGTAATTAATAAATTTAAATATTGTAAGTAATGCTTAAGATATACACTTACAAGAGAGAATTAAATCAAATAATCATATTAGGTACCTACTTAAGTGTTTTGTTTTGACTCACCTCTTTCAAAGAATTTCCTGATATCCATTTATTTGACGGAGTAATATTTCCAGTTGTTGCACAATAAACGTAAATCTCGTGTCGCCGCAACGAAACTATAAGACACTATGTCGTATGAAATATTCGCTCGTATTACACTCCGAACTGAATTGTATTCGAACTAAATTGACGTGCTGTGCCTCACGCTTCCGCTTATATATTGAAATATTCTTGCTCCCGAAATATGTAGAAAATACTCGACTCTATTTCCATCCTTGTCTTATACTTGCTATCACTGTCTTTTCTTTCCAGAATAGTCCATGCTAGAACGTTCTTCGTGGTATTGCTATTCAATACAAGATGTTGCTATTGACCGTATAAAATGATCCTATTTCTTTTTACTGGAAAAAGTACTGCCGTCCGAAACTAGATGGCGCTAGATGTTGTTTTCTCCCAATTATCTTCGGCTTTAATCCTAGATGGCTCTCTGATTGTCTCGGCGGAACCGGAAACTACGAGATGCGACGGTTTTGCGGGAGATTTAAATTATATTGCATCGCTAACAGTATACTAGAATTACTAGAGTCTGTCTAGTGAGCCGCGGCACAGATAAAAGCGCAGCAAAAATCTTTTAGTTGTAAACACTGAATATACTATGAAATTTGAATTTGATACTTTCATTATTTTATTTTAAGAATCTTAAACTAAATCTGTACCGATATATACTACTTAAAATAATATGCAACATATTGAATATTATTTTATATTAGCATTGAAAACAAATTAATATAATAAATAAAACCAAACTCACTTACTTAGTCAAAACCTTACTTAGTTTTTATTTATTCTGTCGCGTAATCAAAATCAGATTCCAGAAATTAAATTCTCGACTATGAATCGTTACTGTCACTTTCATTATCAATAAAAAATAATAAAAACGAAATAAAGAAATAAATAAAGTGTATCAAAACTTGATCAAAACATTTTGCGTTTCGTTTGACGGCGGCTGAAAGTCACTATATAAAATATTCTAATAAATACGTTGCGGCACGACCGACACGACCCACTATACATAGACTCTATATCGAATATTGTAGAATATTTAACTATAGAAAAAAAAATCTGGCTGAAAAGATATTTTGTTTCCAACACTTCATTTTGCGCAGAGTAGGTAATACGTTTTTAATTTCTATTTGCCAAAAAAAAATATCATTTATTTAATCTTCTACCTACCTGGGTACGCCCTTGATCGATCGACTGCTTTTATGGCATTTTTGTGTGTCATAGGAGGTTCATCCCATACTATCAAAACTACGTCAATAATTATAGCTCAGCTTCTATCGGATTCTATGGCCCAACCGGGCATGGTATCGTCCGTTATATCAATTGGCAGTTTGAATGCTCTATGTACCGTGGAACCGCCGACCAATAAATTGGCAGCCATTCCAGTCCACGCCACCGCAATGGTGGATTTGTGAAAGTACATAGGTACAGCCTTCAATAGACAATTATATAAGAACGTTTTACCACTCCCTCCAGACCCATCAACATAAAATAAACGCTCGTTTACATTATTATCGTTATCCTGATCTTGTACGTCGTTTACTTTACGAATGAGCTCTTAAGGAGTTGCCACGTCTATGATTTTCGCTATTACTTTTACAATTTGCAAAAAGACTCGTTTTTAATCTAAATTCAGATCTGACGGGTCAAATCGAAAATTGTTGACATCAGCTTGTGACGGTTGACGCCGCAAAGCAATTGCCATTAATACCATTATCAGCTTGGGATACGCGATTAACAGCACCATCTCCATTGTTGTTATCATTATATAAAGGGCGTATACCCAACGCCTCGATGGTCAAATGTTCTCGGTTTCTTTTTAAAATTATTTCTCCCAGGGCTTTTTTCTCCGCACTATTTAATAAAAGACGATCCACATTTATAAAATTATCAATCATATATTTACAGAATTGGCGCCAAATTTTATTATATTCTGTAAAGCCCTCTTCGTTTGACACACAACAATAGAGTGCAAAAAGCTTTCGCATTTTACGTGGGCGCTGTTTTAGAACGGCCTCTCTTAAAACACGTTCAAATTCATCGACTTGGCAAATATAATTTTTATGTCGACATGCTTCTTCAAAAGTGTTGGCCATTATACCGTCTTCTTCGTTAATTATTTTTAGTTATTGAAACGATAAATTTGTAATCAACGTACTCATATGCCTAACAACACCAACCGAATGCTCCACCATTTGAGGTCATACTAATGGTGGGGTTATAAGGGGGGGTCAGAAGAGAAAAGGTTTTATGCCAAATGGAAAAGGTTTACCTACCTTTCTGCTTATGGCCTGCGAACTAACCAAACTCTATCGAATCCACTGTCAATGGAACTCATCCCATCACTGCACTCCAAAAGTTACCGAAGGAAGAAGGCCCTTTTCCCATTCGGGAGGTGAGACAATACAAATATATACAGTTTAAAATTTTACGGTTTTACACAATCATTGTTAGAAATTTTTTAGATAACTGTCTCTGTCTAAGTCTTATTGTTAGGGTTTGCTGGCGTGTATTCGTTGTGTAATTTTACATTTAAAGAGTTTTACAAAATGTAAAATTTATTATTATAATCTGAATTATTGAAAAAATTTCGGTAAAATATGAAAATTTTAATGGACAATTTTTTTTAGATATAAAATTAATAGAAATATTTTATATGCAACCACGAATATATAAAAAGAATATGATTTAAATATGTTTATTCCTTATTATATACCTATAAAAAACAACAATGTTTTTTGGATTGCTATAGATTTTTTTTTTGGATTTTAAATTTTTAAAGGTTTTTTTGGTCTAGCCTAATTTGTACAAGCCCGAAGCGAAGGGTTCATATCCAGTCTTTAGGATATCGACTCCCGCGCCCCTTTTCCAACCACCCCCGGTCCTCTTGGTACCGGTCTGTACAAATTTCAGTTCTTCGGTTCAAAGAACAGACTTGTTGTCTTGTCCGTTGAACCAGTTTGATGCTAGGCATCTTTTACTGGTGTCCTCTTGTTGTTGTCTCTCTCGGTTTGGCAGGCTTCTCGTGTTATCCGATTAGATCGGCCTCGTCTTTTTCTTTGGGTCATCTTCTTCTTGGAGTACCTGTAACATACTTAAATTGTGATTAGTGTGGTAGAAGCAGGTGCTTCGGTCTAACGTACTTCCACTGCCCATCGCCCGGGTCGTAATCTAGCAGGTACCTGAGTTCCGCATTTGGATGGTCTTCAAGTCTGGCAAAACCTATCTCCGCTTTATCGTTCATAAGATTTAGAATTGTTTCCAATTCCAGATCTCTGAAGATGTCTTGGTTGCGAACGTACCAGGGTGCGTTCACTGCCTGTCGGATACATAGGTTCTGCTGAACTTGTACCATGTTCCTGTTGGTTTTGCAAGTTTGCCCCCAAGCCAGGGATGCGTATGTCAGGATCGGCATGATTACGGTCCGGATGAGCAGCAGTTTTGTGCGCAGTTGTAGGTCGCTGTTGCGTCCTATCAGGCACTGTAGTTGAGACCTTGCTGTTTTAGCTTTCGCTACAACCGTTTGGACATGCTCTTTGAAAGTCAGCCCTTTGTCAAGGGTGACTCCCAAGTACTTCGCCGTGGAACTCCATGGAACTCTCTGCTCGCTGATTTCCACTTCTTCTGGTGTTGGTTGTCTTCTATTTTGACATAGTATGGCCTGTGTCTTGTCTGCGTTGATTTTTATTTTCCATTTTGTACACCATCTTTCTACAAGGGTAGCTGCTTCTTGTAGATATCTGGATACCAGGCGGGAATGTGTGCTACGCGCTGATATTGCTGTGTCGTCAGCGTACAGGGATAACCTGGTGTTCATCGTTTTTGGTATATCCGCTGTGTATATGGTGTACAGCAAGGGTGAAAGGACTGCTCCTTGTGGCACCCCAGCTTCCAATCTCGTGTATCTGGTGGTTGTGTTGTTGATCTTGAGTCTGGAGAGTCTTCCATCAAGGAAGGATCCTAGTAGTTTTACTAGGGATCTCGGGATGCCAAACTCGTCCATTTTGAAGAGTAGACCTTCATGCCACACTCTGTCGAACGCCTTGCTTACGTCCAGTAGAACAGTGCCAGTGATTTGGTTTCTGCTGAAACCCTCACTGATGTGCTCCACCAGTCGCAAGACTTGGTGCTCTGTAGAGTGTTTTGCTCTGAAGCCAAACTGTTCGTCTGGGATTAGGTTGAGGTTGTCGCAGACGCGTTGAAGTCTCTTTTTGATAACCCTCTCGGCTATCTTGGACATCGCAGGCAGTAGGCTGATCGGCCTGTAGTTTTGGGGAAAGAGTGGATCTTTCCCCGGCTTCCTGATCATGATGACATCCGCCTTCTTCCACCTCTCCGGAAAATGCCTTTGCCTCAGAATTCCGTTGATGATCGCAGTAAGAAATACTACGCCCTTCAACGGAAGTTTCTTTAGCATTAGGTTTGACACAGAGTCGTACCCCGGCGCTTTCCTCGGAGGTAGTTTCCGGATGATGTCTCTGACCTCCGCTGGACTCGTTGGGTCG
Source organism: Ophraella communa (assembly GCA_035357415.1). Classification (NCBI taxonomy): domain Eukaryota; kingdom Metazoa; phylum Arthropoda; class Insecta; order Coleoptera; family Chrysomelidae; genus Ophraella; species Ophraella communa. Next base: position 5,867,037 of record CM068979.1, on the reverse strand, counting down.
ATGACCTCGTCGTCTTCTTCGTTCATCATTTCCTCAACGGCGTCCTCGACAACCTCCTCAAAATCTATGTCGTCGTCCTCATGCTGGTTGAGTTGGCATTCCCGCTCCAGAGTCTCGAGAAGTGCTTGTCCTTTCTCCTCGTCGTGTATACAATACCTCTCGCTCCGTGGAGCGGGGGTATTGGTTTCCTGTCCTTTCGCAGTACTTTTTGGAGGTTCCAGATTCCACTGTCCTGTGGATTCAGCGTTTGCAGAAAGTTCCGCCAGCGTTCGTGAAGGTGATCTTTCAACGCTTCTTTGACTCGTTGGTGGAGTTCGTTGGCTAGTCGCTTGTCGTCTGGGTGCAGCGTCCGCTGGGCCCTTTTTCTGGCTCTACGTTTCTCTCGGATCAGTGCCTGAGTGTTGTCGTCTATCTCTCCGTATTTCTTTGGCCTCTCTACTGTCGTCGTTACAGTGTGTGCAGCGTAAGCTACTCGGATAGCGGTTTCGAGCCGGTCTATCGCCTCGCCGACATCTTCGATGCTATCAACCTCGGGAATCGGCCCCACGACCTGTCCTACGTGCGCCCTGTAGGCCTCCCAGTTTGTTCTTTTAAATTCTCTCTGTCTCAGCGTTAGCCCCACCGGCGGGTAGTGAGTCGGGAGTCAGGTCCCACGGCTATACATCGGTTTCTGTCGTCGAGGAAATCTACCAGCTGTCTACCTCTCGGGTTTGTAGTTCGGCTGTTCCACTGTGGTGACTTGGCGTTAAGGTCTCCGATTAGGATTGATTGACGGTTCTCTGGCAGGAGAAGGTCCAGGTCCTCGTTGTGCAGAACTTCCTGTGGCGCAAGGTATGCTGAGGTTATGGCGACTTCTCCGTATGCAGTTTGCACTGCTACGGATGTCGTCTCCACCGACAACATAAATGGCACAGGTAGCTGATTGTGAGTCAGCTCGTTCCGAACGAAGATCGCAGTACCTCCTCCCTGGCGTCCTATTTGATCGGTCCGATAGACAGCGTATCCTAGGAGTCGTATGGTCGCGTTGCCGCGAAGCCACGTCTCCTGTATCGCTGCTATGTCTATCTTCTCTCTCTCAAGGAGTTCTTCGAGAACGTTTACGTTCGGCGTAATCCCTCCTGGATTCCAGGAAAGGATCTTCAGGCGGCCTGGTCTTTGAGATCGTAGAGGCATTATGGGCTAGTTCGAGGCAGTGATGTGAAAGATGTGGCCATAGTTTCGTACATCTTACGAAACTCGTCCATCATTTTTATCATCTCTGGCATCGGGTTTGCCGTGGTTCCGGCTGCCGCTGCACTGTACGATCGACCTGGCGTGGTCGTCGCATTTTGTGGCGCCTTTGTGGGTCCTTTTGCCGCTGGCGGCGGACCTCTAGGCGTGTTGGTCGCTTTGGGGAGTGGCCTAGGATACCTGGGGCATCCTCGGAAACTCGCTGGATGATCGCCTCCGCAATTCGCGCAGGTGGGCTTCTCCTCCCTTTTCTTGGGACAATCCGCTGCTTTGTGGGGTTGTGCGCACTTGACGCACTTTAACTGGGAGGTACACCTTCCTTGGGTATGGTGGTACCCCTGGCAGCGGAAGCATTGGCTGGGATCAGCCGGCTTCCTCAGGGCTTCCACTTTTACCCTCAGGTGTACGCAGGTTTCAAGCTTGTATAGCTTGTCTGCCTGGTCCCGGGGGGCGTCCAGGAGAAATAGGGACAGTGACTGTCCGCTTCTCCTAGACGTCATCCTCTGTACCTTTGTCACAGTTATCCCCTGTGCGGCGAGGTCCTCTAGAATATCCTTGGGGTCTGTTTCTGCGGGAACATGGCGCAGAACTACTTTTAACCCGCGCTCCGATGGGAGCGCGTATGTAAAGTATTCCTCGCCGCTTTCGTTAAACATAGCCGTGATATTTCGGTGATCTTTGGAGGTGGCCGGAAATATTCTGATTCCTTCGGCGCACGTCTGGGCCTTTATGTAGTTGAACTTCCTACGTGAAAGCTCACTACTAACCTCTTTCCACCTGTTTGTTTTGCGGAGGGTGATCGGTGGCGGTCTCCTTTCCGTTGTTGTTGTTGTTTCGGCTTCGCTTTGGTCCTTTGGTCCTGTTTGTTGCCTTGGTTCCTTTTGCGCCGCCGTCGTCTCGGTGGTTTTCGGCTTTTTGGCCGCTGTCTGCTCGTCTTGCCGTTACCTTTTTGTTGCTTTTGGATGGTCTTGAAGGGTACCGGATCGTCCTCCGTTTCCATTGTGTCCTGGGTTTCCTGTTCTTTCTGCGTGGTTTTCTTTGTTTGTTGTTGGATGGCTTCCTCGTACATCCTTTTGGTCTTTTCTAGCTCTTCTTTTAGCTGTTTTGTCTCTTGCTTGTACTTCACAAGAGCTTTCCTCGTCTCCATTAATTCCTTGATAACCTCCTACATGGTGAATCCTTTCTCCTTTGTCTTTTTTGTTTTCTTTTTCGTCGTCCGTTCTCCGTTTTCTTCAGCAATGGAGCCGTCCGACTCCATGAAGTCTTCTTTCTTCCTTCCTGTATCCTGGGTGGTTTCTAATTTTAAATACTTAAAAGTAAATACTTAAAAGTATTTTATTAGGCCCACCTGGAATAGCTGTAATTGATTTAAAATTATAGTTAAATATTAAATATTGTCATCTTTGTCAATCTTTACACTAAGGTAGGCTTATTGTTTTCTTTCTTCATTTGTTACACTATAATAACCTTTTTATAGCCTAATGATGGCCTCAATGTTAGGCCGAAACTAGTCGCAAATATTGTTTTTACATCAATGATAAAATTCTGTGACATAGACTTTGGGTTTTTCATTTGGTTTCCCATGAGTCACATTTGAGATATGGATGGTTTACTTCGTTTGATTAAATATTGTATTGAATTGAAAAATTCAATACAAATGTTAATGGTTTGGGATTAAAAAATCCCGTTAAAGTCGTTAAGACTTCGGTCGCTAATGATGAAAATAGTAAAAAAAATGCAAAACAATATGACAAAAATGAAAGTTATTGTTTGTTGTTATATAATGAAATCGGGTTTTTAATGTATTTTTTAATGGACTTGTTGGATAAAGCAAAATTAATATGAATCGTCACTACTTGATGGTACACGCTTTTTGATTAGACCGATCTTACCGATTCTTTCGGTGGTTAATCGTGAAGTACCTGGCCTGTCGTCTCTGGATACACGAGACGCAAGTTCTCATCTCGTGTAATCAGGGACGCCACCTTGCCAGAAACGGTCCATATCAACAGTAGTAACTGGATTTGGTTGGGGTAACAATAGTTTGCGAGGCGGCGGAAAGCGGTGGCGGTAAAATCGGCGGAACTCTAATTTCTTCCCAATTGATGTTTTGTAATATTTCATTTTCCTCAAAATTGTTCAACTCATTTAGTAATTCAGAATCACTATCGTTAGCTTTGTCCAAATCCTCACCAATAAAGATATTAATGTTTAGATGATTAAAAGTCTCGTGCACCAGCAGAAAAAGAAGTCAAATTAATTCTAAGTCTTTTTCTGTTATTGCGAAAGGCGACCTACACAATCATTACGATTCACAGTATCCAGAATGTCGAAGTAGAAGATCTTTCTGGTGAAACAACGTCTACCCCGAAACTTAAATGATCCTTATTGTGTACCTTCGACAACTAAGACGCGAACATTTTCAGCGGAGCTGACACACGAAAATGCTACTTAATAAGAACAATTAATAACTGCACAGTTAAAGTAGAGGTTAACACAATCAATGCTACTTAATGTTGAGCGTGAGTGAAACAGGAAGAATTCAAGTATATACCTGCTTTAGTTAATGATTGGCCTTGAGACTTGTTTATGGTAATGCCATAAGCAAGCCGCACGGGAAACTGAGTGCGCATCATTTCCTTCGGGAGCATTGTATCTCGTGCTATCATTTTAGCTTTCGGCAATACTACCTTTCGGCCGATATTGACTCCGAAAAATACTTCGCACTCCATAGTGTAATCAGCTAAAGAAATTAGACGAATCCTCGTACTATTACATAACCCGTCCTCGAAGTCGAGGTTAGGGAGAAGCATGACAATAGCACCTACTTTTAGTCCTAATTTGTGGGGTGGTAGCGACGCAGAATTAATCAAGTTCAAAAGATCTGTGGTAACATGAAAATCGTCATCGACATCTCTTTTGTACTCATCAATACTACAAGTACGTGTTTCTTGATCCATTATCTTATCAAGAATAATTTCGTTAATTTCATTAACGGCTGCAATAGTTGGACAGAGTGTAGCACGAGTGCCATTCTCCATGCATATAAAGTCGTTTCCATAAACGAAATTAATCAATTGATCGATATTGGACACAAGAAACATATTCGGGATTTCGATGAGATCTTGAGGCAATACTCCGGATACCGTTGAATTTGCATGCAAGGTAACGTATTGAACATTACCATCACCCAAATCCAATAACCATTTGGAGTACGTGGTGAGGTAAAAAGTTATAGAAGAACCCCAAAGAATACTCCGTTAAATACACGAGTTCGTTTTTTCTCTCTTATGACCCCCAATAATAACCGGCAGAGTCTGTCTAAAGACAGCCGAAAAGACAGCATTTGCCACTCAGCTTTTATCGGATTCTATGGCCCAACCGGGCATGGTATCGTCCGTTATATTAATTGGCAGTTTGAATGCTCTTTAGTAAAGACGGGATCTTGTTGAAATGTGAATTGGGCTAGTTCTTATGAAAAACTTTTACCCTTTATTTATTAGTGGACCTAGGTGGTCTAACAATGAATTTGAAATTTTTTATAGAACAAGTCTCGTAAGTCTCTTCAGTCTCAGTTTTGGTCCATAAGGACCTGTTTTAGCCGTTTGGCCCTGGGATGGTCGTCCGGGTCGTAGTCGAGTGCCCTCTTCAGAAGTGGGTGGGCATGATTATGGAATGAGGTGATCAAGTCTTTGTTGCGTTGTCGGATTTGGTGGCTTATTGAGTCCACCATTAGGTCACGTCGTATGTTTGCGTTTCGTAAATACCAGGGGGCCCCAGTAATTAGTCGTAACGTTTTGTTTTCTATTGTCTCTGGTCGGTGAAGATGAGAGTTTGCGGTTTGTCCCCATACTGTCGATGCATATGTGATTTGCAGACGGATGTTTGTAAAGTGTCAGTTTGTGTCGGAGACTTAGTTTACTGTCCTTGGATATAAAGGGCCAGAGAGCTGCTTTTGAAGCGTTAGTTTTTGAAATAGTTTGACGAATATGTGAGTGCCATGTCAACTTACTGTCAAACATGACTCCCAAATATTTAATTTCGCGTTTCCAATCGATAACCAAATCTTTCAACATAAAGTCGACATTTGGTCGATCGCGTTTTTTACTAAATTTAATTAATTGCGATTTTTCCGCACTGATTTTAATCTTCCATTTTTCCGCCCATTCTATATAGGCATCAGTCGTGTTTTGAAGATATTCAACAGCTTTGGAGAATTTCCAAGAGCCTGACAAAATCGCGGTATCATCCGCAAATGTAAAGACTTTGGTAAGTCTAATACATTCGGGGAGGTCTGCCGTGTACAAATTGTATAAAATAGGAGAGAGAACCGAACCTTGAGGAACTCCAGCTTCGATTCTCTTGATCGTTGAAATGGAAGATTTCACTTTAACCTGAAACGTTCGTGATTTGAGGAAAGATTTGATTAACTTTAATAGGCCTGAATAAAAATGAACTGAATTTAATATATACATCAGCCCTTCATGCCAAGTCTTGTCGAAAGCTTCTTCAATGTCTAAAAAGATAGCGGAACACGTCCGTTTTGCTGTCCAATGGTCAAAGATGCTTTCTGTCAGTCTTAGAGCCTGCTTCTCGCAAGAGTGTTCAGTTCTAAAACCAAATTGATAGTCTGGGATGAGTCGTTTTTCGTCAGTCTCATCTTTGATACGCTCAAGAATAACTCTTTCGATTACCTTTGATATCGAACTTAATAGACTTATTGGTCTGTGGTTTTGGGGATAAAGCGGATTTTTCCCGGGTTTTTCTATTAAAATAACGATGGCATTCTTTCATCTGGCGGGAAATTTTTGTAATTTTAAAATTGTGTTGGTGATATTGGCCAAAAATTTGAAGTAGCTGTGAGGCAGCTGCTTAAGCTGGAGATTAGTAACATTGTCATCTCCTGGAGCTTTTTTCGATTTTAGTGTGAATATAATGTTTTCAATTTCAGAAATTGTAGTCGGGCGTATTGCCTTAAAAGGCAGTGTTTTGATGTCGCGATCTACCGCATTTTCGACCTCAGTTTCTCATTCGACATCGTCGTCTGGGTTTCGGTCTAAGTTTCCATTTTTGGGGGCAATTTACCCGCGTCCGCGGACATAAAATTTGTTAAATTTTTTTTGACAATAAAGCATATTTCTCTATCTCTCTCTATGTGAAAAATGATGAAAATAGTAAAGAAATACAAAACAATATAATGACAAAAATGAAAGTTATTGTTTGTTGTTATATAATGAAATCGGGATTTGAATGTATTTTTAAATGGACTTGGAAAAAGCAAAATTAATCTAAATCGTCACTACTTGATGGTACACGCTTTTTGATTAGACCGATCTTACCGATTCTTCCGGTGGTTAATGGTGAAGTACCTGGCATGTCGCCTATGAATACACGAGACGCAAGTTCACATCTCGTGTAATCAGGGACGCCACTTTGCCAGAATCGGTCCATATCAACAGTAGTAACTGGATTTGATTGGGGTAACGATAGTTTGCGAGGCGGCGGAGGCGGTGGCGGTCAAATCGGCGGAACTCTAATTTCTCCCCAATAGAACTTTCGCATTATTCAAAGGCAAGCGGTCCTAATGCGTGCGCACTTCCCCTACTCTCCTTTTATCAAGTTTTGGTTTTCAGATGTTGGTTACCTGGGGATCCTACCTAACTCCATAGAACACAAATATAATATAACCATATATTTGTGTTCTATGTCTAACCTAACCTCTGAAAGTCAATTATAATCATAAACGAATTTGGCTTGGCGTTGTTTACTGTGGTTTTGTTTTTTTTTATATTATTATCGGACATTATTATTTGGCGATATTTTAATAGTCAACATTTTTCTCTTATAGGCGTTTTTAATATGTGGGGAAAAGACATCTCTCATTTAAAATATTTTACTTTCGAAGTTGCATCCAAACCTGTAGAGTGAAATAAACCACGGGGAACAAAGGTTATTCCAGAAATGGTTACTTCTGTGGTTTTTAATAACCCTTTAAAAATAAAAAAAGCCAATAACCCATAAACAATTTAAACCTGCAATATCTATAAAAAAGAAAAGATAGAGATACTGGAGATGATGTTCGTCAGTTACAATTGACTATTAAAAAAATCAATCCAAGTATAGCCTTATCTTATTTAATTACTTCAAGTGATCCCGGTGTGTACACAATCTTTTAATAAGTCTAATATTGACTTGTCCTATATCATTTTGTATGATCTTGTTTCTTGTAAGAACCAATAAATATAATTATAAATCTAAATTATTTTTAGATGATGAAATGTCCACATTCAATCTGCAAAATAAAAATAACCCAGAAAATGAAAGTGGAGAACTCCTACCTATAGATTTACCACTCTTAAATAACATATGTACCAATATTTTAATAAGTTGGCCAGTGCCATTGGTGGAACGTTTTTTTAGTTTTACTTTTGAAGACTCAAAACATATTGAATCTATTACACGCAACCAAAATGCCAGTGAAGAATGGCATAGATTAAGGAAGATGATATTTACTTCTTCAAACTTTGGTAAGTTAATACTTGATGATCATATTAAAGTTATTAACTGTTTAATTCATTGAAAGGTAATTTATGCAAGCGAAGAAAACCACTGGAATTGACATTCTTTGAAAATATGTGGTCAAAAAATTTGAGTCATTTGATATCAATCCAACATGGTTTGAAGGAGGAGAAGAATGCCAAACTCTTATATATTAAGAAAACAGGGACAAAGTATATAAATGTGGACTAGTGATCCATCCTTATGCTCCTCATCTAGGAACAAGTCCTGATGGAATCATACTAACACATACAGGAGACATTGGAGTACTAGAAATAAAGTGTCCCTATGGGGTGAAAACAAAAACCCTCAAGGAGGGTCTGAAGGCTAAAAATTTTCATTTAAAAGAAATAGTAGATAGGCAACACTGATTCGGGGCCATGGCGGAGGCGCTAACATGGGAATCTCCATAAGAAAATCGTCAAAAAAGCTAAGGTCTAAAAACGTCGAAATTGGCTCATTCAAGGTCACGAGTGATCAACGGACAGCCCCCCTCCACTCACATTACCGCGCCAACGATCGCTACCAAAACGATTAGATTATAGACCGCTAGGTGCTGGCCGCCATTTTTAATCCATCATTCTTAACTATATTACAAATTTAAATCATTTTACGTGTTAGTAGATATACTAGGACAGTTCTACTATAGATATAGGGAAATCAATGTGTTAGAGAGAGACAGATAGACAAATCAATGTGTATGAGAGAGACAATCGGTTCTGAACTGTCGGACTGTGGTTCTGAATTGTGGACCAGTTGTTTATTTGGAATAGTTGTGTTATATTATAGTGATTAAATAATTGAGCGACTGAAACGAATTTTATTAGAATTGTTAAAGAATTGAACGAGTTTGTATTGCGGGTTGCCTGAGGATGAGAGTGTCGCCATCTCCCTGCCATTAGCCACGGTAATGTAGATCGCGTTGGGGAGTGCATCCCCTATCAACCGCTAGGTGCTGACCGCCATTTTTAATCCTCCAGCGTGACGTCATTCGGTTCTCGGTCCTTCAGCGTCAGAACGGTTCTCGGCATGCAGCGTCACAACGGTTCGGGCCTATCAGCGCGATCACCATTCAATCCTTATGGACCACCAACGACAAAAGGTGACGTCACTCACAAGTCAAAAAGGCATTACCAGCGAGAGAGCCGAAGTAGCGAAGCTACTGAATCCGCCCTTTGCGCATAATTTTCAATAGTGGATATATGAAAAAGACGCGTTTCAGTATACTACACACCATACCTTTTGGGGCACTAGCAAATTATCGATAAAAAATGTTAAAATGATTTACTCCGATAAGAAAAACCACAATCAAAAAAATAATTGTTTCTGGAGCGGATGTTATCTACAGCAGAGGATGTGCATCAACCGCAACCAGAATGTTAAAATGTGTGTATACAGAGTATAACAGAAAAGTCGCAAGAATGCAGAGGCTTAACATTGGTATGGTATGGTACGAGTCCTGTTACGATAGGGTACGAGGAACAACCAAAAGACCAAAGCCAGACTATGATGTGCAACGTTGCCATTCAATATAATCCTCAAAGGATTACAACAACCGATTTCCAACATCAAAGAGCGGGTGGCTAACGCGACAACCGGGCAAGCAAAGACTCTTTCTATGATCAAAAGGGCATTAGCCGGAATAGCGCATTGGTATGGTACGAGTCCTGTTACGGTAGGGTCCTATCCACCCTATTCGCATAATTTTCAATAGTGTATGTGCACACCACACCATTTTAGGTACTAGCAAATTAAAAATTATCGATAAGAATGTTAAAATGATTTGCAAACCTCGATAAGAAAAACCACAGATTCTCTTTGCAGTCAAAAACCGACACGTGTATACAGAGAAAAGTCGCAAGAGAAAGATAAACCAAAATTATTAAAAATTTCCATATTTTTGTGTAATCAAGGTCATCCAAAAAGTATATCGTTAGGTAAAATTTTACCCTGATGAGAATAAATAAACTTCTAAATAATAATCGTTATTAATAGGATTGCATACACACGACTAGATAACAGCGAAGGAAATTAGATCATCCAAATATCGTCGCAGATGTGAAAAATGTTTTATTTGTTATCTGTTTGGGGGGTATAGTACAAATAGAGGTAAATTCTGATCGAACAGTCTTCATCGAATTTGATCATCTTCTATGATAGATATCTTGTATACAGGGCATGTCGAGATACTAAGAAATTTTAGAAATATCAGTTTGATCATTCATAAGTGGATATGGTACGGGCCTAGATACGGGATATACAGAGAAAAGTCGCAAGAGAAAGATATGAAAAAACCAAAACGCATGGTTATGTAAATTTCACCATCAAAATTATGAGTTACATGATAACCACACACTACAGCTATCAGACGATTAACCATCAACATTAAATTTATATAGAAATATTGTAACGTACACAGAGATAAATACGAAAAAATTCTGATTAACTCTATATTTAATTTATATAAACGGATGATGTAGTAATAAAACACGCAGAAATTAATAAATTATATTTACTAAAATATAAAAATATATGTACAAAAAAGGTAATATACAATCAGCATAGAATAGTGGGTGTTTATTAAAATAAAAAAGTGATATAAAAAACAGTGTAAATATAGGATATTTATAAATATACAAAGGTAATATAAGTAATAAAAAGAACATTATTTTAGTATGCTATAATGCCCCCATGGTAACGTTTCATCTGAACTGGAAATCAGATAGCGTTTATCATCTTCGGGGCTAAGGGCCACTTTTTCTTGTTTGATGGAGAATACCTGATGGTTAGTTGAGCGTATTAAATTTTGTTGAACAGTTTTTCGTTGCCAGCTATCTAAGCATTCAACATAATCATCAAAGGTAATATTATTTTTAACAACCGATGACTTAACCCCCTTAGCTTTCTTTCCAACGCCAAAGTTCACGATTTCTGCATCCATTTCATCCTCTTCATACCCCTCATCAACCATCTTATTGCGCTTCTTTGCTATATCCTCAACAGTTTTCAACACTCTAGTGGTATATAGTTTGGATCTTAACCCAACATAATCGGTCATTAGTACCCCATTATTTTCATCTTTCATCATCCCAAGAACTTTTTTATTAACTCGAGGTATGTCAAAGATATTATTTTCAGGATAATCAGACGTATCAAAGCGCGAGCGACAATCTTGTCTTATAACTACGTAAGGATCCTGATGTAGCTCGTAAATTAGAGAGTCGGTGTCCGTATACAAGACTGAACAATGTGGAAAAGCAGCGATCATATAGCCATAATGAAAATCATATATAGTAGTCTTTGCCAAATCGAGGATAGTTTGTCCAACATATATGGGCTTATTAAGGTAAATCTGCAACTTGCCAAGTTCTACTGCTACAAGATTTTCATTGAATATAGTGCAGTTTTTGAATTCAGGCTTGGCAATGTACGCTTCTGCTCCATACCGACCATTCCACTCACTCAATAGATGAATGTCTACTCTTTTGCGTATATTTTCCATGGTTTTTCCTGTAACAATAAATGTAATATTAATCGTTTAGAGGTTATTAAGAATTACAACTTACCGAAAACGGCATTATTCATTAACTTGAACAAGTTCTTCTCAAAATCGTTAGTGGCTGCAGTCCTCAATCGTGTGTTTAGCTCGATGTAGGGCTTTAACCAGGAGATTGTTTAAATTTGAGTACTCGATGAATTTTAGTAATAACCAAACCATGGGTTAGCGCCTGTTTTAACGCACGGTAATGGATAACATACTTTGTCTTGTTGTTCAAGGTAGCCATCAACTTAGTTAATTCTCGCGCATTTTCAGGGTGTTTCATTGTCTTGGGATTAATATGCTCCGGACAGAAAGGAATATCTTTGTGTAGATCATGTAAATGTGGAGGATATTCAAGATCAACTTCAAGCATATAACCTTCAGAAGCATCATCTGGGACTGTGGTAACGTCAATATTGGTATCATCCACCCATTCGAATCCTCTATAAGGCAGAGGCTCGCACATTGCCCATCCATACTGAAAACGTAAATAATAATGAAAAAATATTTACATAGTTTAAAAAAATACTCACCTGATTATTAACATCAAAATACATCAAGTATGACTCGGGTTTTGCTGAATCGTATGTTGGTATGTACTTATTATTAGCAGTAGCTCGACGTTTTGAACAAACTTGACTTAGACCTCCACGAATACCGCGTTCAACGAAAAGAAACATATCCAAGTCGGTTAGTAGCATCAATTCAATCTTGGTATATTTGAGCATCGCATCCCACGTAAATCCAGGTAGCGTGAAATAGTGAGCTGGATCCAAGTTGTAAGTTTTCAGACAGCTTGCTCGAAATCGTTCAAATACATCAGCCAAAAGCATTATATCAGTTTTCATATATAAATCCACATACTGACCTAAATTTAAACAGTTAAAGGTATCCCATACAAGTTTTGCACGTTGGTAAAGTCTTCTGGGGCATGGTTTGTTATCTAATTTGCTGTAAAATGAGTCTTGTGATGGTAAAGACGTGTCGTTAAATCGATCGAAGGAATTAATATAATCATAAGGCATGATTCCTTTTTTAGTTATAAGTTTAAATTGTTCTTCAGCCAAGTCAGGAAACTGAGACTTGAGGTTAGGATATTCAGTCAGGTACGATGCTAACTTATCTAAGGAGGAAGCCATAAATCGATATGAATCAATAAAACGGAATTGTATCGGATATTCATTGATGTGCTTCGTAAATGAGATATATTTTTCCTTAGTGATAGGTAGCAGATCTATTTTACCACCTATCTTTGTAGCTATATCTGTAATAATGAAATGTGCATCGTAACCGGATAAGTTATGAAACACTACAGGAACCACGTGACTATCCTTATAGTTAATATTACATTTTCCATGAGCAGCACCTCTATAATTGTTGGTCGGAATCAGATGATTATGATCTCGCACTTTCTTATCATAAGAGGTAAAAGGCAGTTCACAAATGTGGCAGTGTGTAGCTCTTCTATACTCAACTTCCTGCAACCATGTCATATTAATGTCATAAGGACACCAAAAGACTGTAGCCATATCTTCAGCTAAACTATTCATTTCCATAGCAAACCATTCCATGCAATCTTGACCGCGGTATGATCGATAAAAACTCAAAGAATCATCATAACTGCATTTGAGATAGTAACCAACGGCTGCTGGGATGTGATGTTGAAGCTTATTAGAATCATTGTCGGGTTCGAGAACGCTTTCCAAGTCTGCATATACTATGAATGGTGCTTTTTCCTTGTTCTTATAGTTCTTGAATTTAAGAACATTTTCCCCTGCTTCAGGCATTTTTATGGCTGTCTCATTCATTTTAATACAGACCTCGACATGCTTTTCCAACTTATCTTGTGACCTGAAGTAGTGGAGACATCTATCGCAAAAGAATTTTTTATCACCTTCTTTACTAAGCTGTTGGGATACTAGTCTAGATAAATTTTTAATCCAAACGTAGTGATATTTGGTTGGACCATCATCATATTTATCCTGAACCAGTAGAAGATTTACATGTTTTTCTTGTTTATTTCTAGTTAAATATGTCGGAAGGGTTTCAAATGTTTTCTTATTCTTCTGCAGGATGTAAACGTTTATTGAAATATTATTTTGTTTTTCAAAATTAGGTATCTGCTTCATAGTCATTGGAAATTGTATGCCCTTTAATTTTAGTACCGAGGAATAGTGGAGGTATGAAGATAATCTATAAGTATGTTGTTTAACAGGATACAAGGCTGATGTAACTGCCCATGCAAAACAAGCCTGGTCCTCATTCTTCACGTTGATGCAAGCCTCTTTCCTCTTGATTTGATCTGGAAGTTTGACGTATGAAGATCCAAGCTGAGGGGTGTACTTGTTGATATTAATACCAAGATTGAGAACATTCTTCAATGCCCATCCTGAATCACGCTCTTGAAACTCTTCAAGTTCCTTGAGGATGGGGGCTATAACTTTACTGTCAAACCAATCATCAAGGTTGGTATCGTGGTAGATTGGAGAGTTTGAAGTAGTAAAGTACTTATACTCAGTCTGCATACTATCTCCCTTTACTATTTCAAACCCCCACAAAAGGTGGCGTTAACCTTCACTGCTGCATCCTTTTTTAAGGCGTTGCGAATCTTTCTTTTAAAAACAGCCTTACAATCCTTAAGGAAAGAGCCTGGGTCTTTATGCTGGAGGTTGGAGATGACTCCGGTGAGTATGCGACTATTAAATACCGACTCTGAATCTTCCCAATGAACTCGCTCAACCAATCGAGCAGTCCGTGGTGACAGCCCCGACCCCTTCTTTTGAGCAGCTTTGAATTGAACCCTAAGACTTTTAATGTTTCTTAAGCAAGCCTCCAAATGTTGCCTTTCGCCTATAGTATTAGCAGACCTCATCGAATTCCGAATCCTCTTTATACCCTTATGACATTCCACCAGTCCTTCCCTAATCTTTGCATCATCATTTGGGGTTAGTAATCCCAGCAAAGCACCAATGTATTTTATCAAATCCGTGAAAAGATGCATACTAAATTAAAAAAAAAATTATTAGTGATTGATAGAACAACATAACCTCAAACTTACTTTTAAATTAATAGGAAGAGCTTTCGGAGAGTTGAACGCTTCAAAGTCCTGAAACAGAATAATAATTAAGGATAGGAATACTTTTATTTTAGCAATTGTTTTACGACTTAAATACATAACCTCAAATATTATGTTAAGGTATAATTGATAGAACAAACTTACTTCTAAATTATTATGAAATTTAACAATATCGACTGGACACAAGCTTATTTAGAAATGAAACTCTGCAGTAAGAAAAAATTCAGTCGGACCGAGAACTGGAAGGTAACCTTTTAAAAAATAAACATAGCAGCAAAAGTTATTAGCTATTTATGTACAACGGCTGTTGTTAACAAATTATTGATCTTCTCTCTAGTAGATCTCAATGGGTTACGCCCCTTTGTTACTGCTGATAAGAAACTTTTGAAGCAAACATGAAACAACGTTATTGAATAAAAACAGAACTATCATACTACGTAAAATAAGCGATATTTTTGATAAATGTAAATGAAATTTTAAAAAGCAAAAAAAAAAAACGGACGTGTTTACTGTCGCTCCGGAATTTTTAGTACAGAATTTGATTTAATTGCGTTAATTGTATTAGTTTTCGTGAAAAATTATTAGAAATCGGCAAAGTGGAAACCAGTGGTCCCAACTGTGAAAATCTTCCCATCCCTACCGAGCCCCTCGGGGCGGAAAACCATCCCGGTGAAACGCTCTACTCTAGGCGTTTAAAAAAACGGATTAAAAACATTATAGAGACCTCCCCTGACCATTTCGACACCGAAGGGTTATATACAGTGCACCGTTCTGCTGGAGCTATCCAGGAGAAACAGGATTTTAAACCCCTACAAGGTACCAAAAAGAAAACGAATATTGTGTTCAAAATTAAAAAACGTAACAAAAAACCCTCACATAAAAACCATAAACAGAAAACCGGTTGTGCTACCATTTCCCCCCCCAGTGATAGAGACACGAATACCCCCAGTGTAAATAACCCCCATAATGTGCCCCTGCCCCTGTCGCAGGATATAAATAACCAAAAAACACTATCCCCTAAAAAAATACCGGCCCTCACTGAAGAAAAAACAAATTCTTCAGGGTTCCAGACGTGGCCGCTATCCCTAGCACCTATAGAGGTAAGAGCCACTCCTTTACAACCCTCCCCTGAATTGAGTAAGGGGGGTCCTGTTGAGGAGAAGGGCTTATCGTTAGCTAACGCTAATAAAGCTATTCTAACTAACAAGGCGTTGACGCCTAACACGAACAAATCTTTACTGCCAATAAGAAAGTGTATAGAAAATACAGGTGAAAAGTGTATAGAACGCTCTGTACAAAAGGTGACTGAACGTTTAATACTAAATAAAAATAAAAAGTGTATGGCACAACCCAAACAGAATAAAATCAAAATCACCTCGGACATAAGCATAGACACCGGAGCCCCAGACCCGACCCCGTGCTACGAGGATATCTCTGACGAGGCTGACCCGCCATCACTAGAAAAGTGTCTCAAACTGAGGGAACTCGTACACAAGACTATTAATAAAGAAACTAATTGTAACAAAAGCAAGAGCATCGCAGGAGTCGCTATGAATCAAGGTAATAAACCTCGAGGTGATCTACAGCAAGACAACTCGATCCTAAAATCACCCACACCGACCCAAATCGATCAGGCTGGAGCAAGTACCAGTATACAGGAAACCACTGATCGTCAATTGACCTGGAGCGACGAGGTTGAGAAAATGGTACAAAATAGCAAATTCGTCCAACAACTAGGGGACATAAACTTTAAACAACTATCACCGGAGCAGATGATGGAGATCGATAGCTTTGTTTCTCAATACGCGGCGGCGTTCAAGAGTCAAAACATAGTTGCAAGGCAACTAAACTTCGCCGAAAGACCGGTAATATCGGATGTCAGTGAACCTGGCCCGTCTCAGCCGACTAAAGCAAAAGAGGATTTCAAAAAACCCAAGAAAACCTTTTCGTATAAAGCAGCGATCGGCAAGGCAACGAAAGCAGTCAAACCTACCGAAACTTCTAACCAATACGAAAGCCTCTCCGAAGATGATGGCCCCGAACCAGAGGACTCCGAGTTAGAGACGGAGGACACCAAGAAAAGGAAACGGAAATCCAAAAGAGGTCGAGGAAGGCCACCGAAAACAGCAGTGGCTAACAAAGAAACAGACGCACAACCAAGCACGTCCAAACAGAGCTCTGCAAAAACGGAACCAACTAAAACTAAAGCCGTCACCAAAATGTGTCCCCCGTTAGTTATTGAGGGGAGAGTTCAACAACATAAAACGATCTCATCTCTCCTCAAAAACGATATGCAGGGGAAGTTTGAAATAAAGTACAACAATAGTTCTGTTGTGATTTTTACAGAGCTGAACCAAGATCATAACAATATGAGGGCCAAACTCTCCGAGGAAAAGATTCCGTTCCATACATACTCCAGAAAAGAGGATAAATCGCACGCCTTCGTGCTTAGGGGACTAGCGCCCGACGTCGAGCCGGAGGAGATTGCTATGGACCTCGAGAATTCTTATAAAATCACTATCAAAGAAATATATAGGATGAACACCAAAGGCAGACCCCTATTCCTAGTTATTACACCGCCGAACATCACGTTAGATTTCCTAAACAAGAACGTCCGAGTCATTGACTCTACAAGAATAATATGGGAGTTGAGACGGCAGCAGAAACCTATTATTCAATGCCACAACTGCCAACTCTGGGGGCATGCCACTTCAAATTGCGGGCGTAACCCCGTATGCCTGAAGTGTGCAGGTAGCCACGAAACTAAAGTGTGCACAAAAAGCCCGTCCGAACCAGCGAAGTGTGCAAACTGCGAAGGTGACCATCCAGCGAACGCCGCAATATGTCCGGTGTACCAGAAAAGACTAGAATTCCTTGAGGGAAAAAAGAGCAAAGCTGCTGCTCCCAAAACTAGATACGTAGAGGCACCGCTACCGACTAGAAACCCTTGGGACAGACCTAAAGCCAATGAGTTTGTCGATATCACCAGATCACCTTATAACATACAAAATGAACAACAATTCCCCGCGCTACATAGAAATGACACGAGAACAGAGGCCACTGCACGTCCACGGGAAACAGCACTTGAAAATCCAAAAGATGCAAATGATTTCGCCAATCTCAACGCGCTCTTCAGAGAACTTAACGAAATCGTCAACCTGGAGGAACTAACCAGAGCCGTGAAGGACCTGTTGCAGGAGATGCGGCAGGCGACAAACAAACTAGATAAGTTTATGGTTTATAACCGTTTCGTACAAAATATAGATAAATATAATTTTTAAATTCAGGGACTCTAAAGCTCGGTCGCACACAAAACAGTTTCTTAAAGTAATTTATTCAAACATTAGGGGTATCAAGGGAAAGAAAGAGCAGGTGGAATACTTCGTCAAGAGAAATAATCCTGACTTGGTATTCTTCGCCGAAACCTTTCTTAACCCTTTAGATATCTTTGAACTCAAAAAATAAAAATTATACCTGTATACGTAAAGATAGAGAAGCTAGAGGGGAGGGATTTTGCTACTAATTAAACGGGAAATACAATATAATATTGTTGAAAACATCAGATCCAATATTGAACATATTGCGGTCAAAATTCAGAACAAAATCTTAATAGTAGGCACTTACAGCCCGCCTCACTATTTAATATCACAAACAGATTTACAAAGTATAACTGATGCATTTGGCAAGGTAATCATAATAGGTGACCTAAATGGGAAACACCCAGCTTGGGATGACAATTGCAATCTCCCAAATCAAAATGGAAGGGCTCTCCAAAAGTTTTGCAATAATTCCAATTGCAATGTTCTTTGTACAGCGGCTCCTACGTTTTATCCGTTTTCGGGTGAAACGCCAAGTACATTGGATATTGCAATTGTGAAAGACTTTAATGGCATTACTAATATGACCCCACTTAACGCCTTGACATCCGACCATGATCCGATATTGTTAAAGGTAGAACTGAAGCATACTAGAACCGAGAGGGAAGTCAGTATGTTTAACTACTCGACAACTGACTGGGCGAAATTTAGAACTATTCTAAATTCCAAAATAAAGGTCCCTGAGACCATCCAGTCGAACGATGAGTTGGACGACATACTGACCGAACTTATAGGTCAAATTGGATTTGCTAGGGATTCCACAACCAAAAAGACCCGAGTCTCTAACAATGCCGATGATCTGCCGGAGGCAATATTGGGAATGATCAAAGATAAAAACAGAGAGAGACGACAATGGCAACTCACCCGTGACTTGACGCACAAAACCAATATGCAACGCCTCCAGAAGGATATTAATTTCGAAATTAAGACGTGGAGAAACCAAAAATGGGAATCTTTCATTAAAAACGTAAAACCGGCATCTAATAACTTCTGGGGACGGTGCGCACTTACACCAACAAAAGACTGACAATAAACAAAATTCACCAAAATAATCAAACCATAACGGACTCTGACAAGATTGCCGAAGCTTTTGGAGAGCAATTTCAAAGTAATTTTCAAAATTTAATGCCGGACAACGACCATCACCTAACCATTCTTGAAGAATGTGAAAACTTCTTAAAGACAAAATATAAAACCAACCCGAAACTAACGACCGAAAAAGAAATTCGGCAGATTATTGAATCGCTAAAAATTAACACCGCTCCGGGGCGTGATAATATTCATAACATCATAATTAAAAATTTGCCATCTAAAATTATTGATCTCCTTGTCAAATGCATCAATTATACCCTAACTTCCACTTATTATCCGAAGCGTTTTAAAACAGCCAGTGTAATTCCTATCAAGAAAGATACGCACGGACGTAATGAAGTGAACAACTTCAGGCCCATCTCTCTTCTCAGTAACATAGCCAAAATATATGACAAGGTAATACTAGATAGACTGATGTCTGAGGAAGTAAACCTCAAGTTACTCCCATCAGAACAGTACGGTTTCCGTCCGGAGCATAGTACTGTGGCTCAACTGATAAGAGTACTTGACTATATCAGAACGGGATTCCGAAAGAGGAAACCCTCGATAATGTTAACATTAGATATTAGAAAGGCGTTCGACTCTGTTTGGATCCCGGGTCTGATACACAAGTTGTTGAAACTAAAGATATCAGACTGTCTAGTACTACTTCTGCATTCGTATTTAACTAACAGAAATTTTGTAGTAAACATACAAAACGCCGAAGCAGGACCGTATAACATAGAAGCCGGGGTTCCTCAGGGTTCTGTATTATCTCCACTGCTATATTCGCTGTTCACCAGTGATTTTCCGCGAGCCAGAACGCATCTGACCGCGCTATATGCGGATGATGTTGCTCTGGTGCAAACGGCCACGTCGTCAGATATAGCACTACAGAAACTTGAGACGTTTGTAAATAGTAAAATTTTACCCTATCTGAATAATAACAAACTCGCTGTAAATGAAAACAAAACTGAGTATATGGTCCTGTCAGGTATGTTTAAAGCTAAAACTTATTTATACAACAGACTAACCATCAATAACGTAACGACACAACCAATGAACGCGTTGAAATATTTGGGCTATGTTATTGCGCCGAATGCGAGGCATCACTTGCATATCAAACGTGTAATTTGTAATGCCAATAAAGCTATAGGAGCTCTTTATCCCCTAATAAATAAAAACAGTCCCATGTCCGAGTCTAATAAACTGCTTATTTATAAACAGTTAATTAGACCAACACTTCTATACGGGTGTCCGGTATTTTATAACACAACGTTAAAATTGTATAAAGACCTTCAAGTCATTCAGAATAAAATTCTCCGAATGATCGTGTGGAACAGGCGTGATCGGTTTCCGAGAAACGCATGGCTACACGATAGAACGGGGTAGAAACTATAAAAGACTATGTAAAAGGCTCTCTACAAAGTTCTATAGTTATAGCATCCCAACGGACCTGAAAAACTCGTTAGCGAGAACGGGACATAGGTATGGGCTCCTTCAAGGAGATATAAATATTTAGCAACGCGCTAATACACTCTGATTTATACAATTATTTATTTACACATATTTTATAGTTATACACCAGCAAATATTTTATTTATACTCCTTTACAATTTTATTTTTACAAAACAATTTTTACAATTTTATCTATACACATTTTAAAACTAAGAGTGAATGAAGAATGGATGTATTTAAGTGTGTTAGGAGTATGAGTGGACCCGCAAAGTCAAGAAATTATTACTATTCAATGTGCGACCCTGTTTTTTGTCGTTTTCAGGGATATTAACTTAAAATTTTTCGGGGAGACTTTATTATAATTTCAGATATTCAAGGGGCAATACGGTTATAAACCATAAACCACAAAAGGGCAGATAATGCTATAGCAAGGAGCTGCCAGACGGAGGAGGAAAGTAAAGAGAGGAGATATGGGTACCATCCAGTACATCGGAGGGCTTGAAAACTCAAGCCAAGCACCCGGACTTCTTTCATGTAAATTACCATTGTACAATTATTGAATAAAGAGATTTTAAAAAAAAAAAAAAAAAAAAAAAAACAATTATTTAAATTAATCCATTAAGGATAAACAATTATATAAAAATTGATACATACCTGTTGTTAACATTTACAAAACAACAAATTAAAACGTAATAAAAAATCACTAATAATAAAAATTTTAATATGATGACGTCACAGTTTCAAGATTGAACTTGTTAAAAATGCTGAATATGTTTAATTGCTTATTTAGAAATGAAAACCTTAGGAAGCTGCAAGTCGTTAAGAAAAAATCCAGTCTGACCGAGAACTGAAAGGTAGCCCTTTCATAAGATAAACATAACAGTAAAAAAGCGCACAGTTTTGAACGCTCGGAAGATTGCAGATGTGACGTCACGTACCCATTATACAAGTCTTGACAAGTCAAGCTCCGTAATTTATAAAATAAGATACTACTATGATGATGGGTATGTAATTTTTACTACTTAATACATGTTAATTATTTATACACCTATAAATACTAACAGATAAATTTTTTAAAACAAGTTTTAAAACTACGCTTAATTTTTCAAAATACACCAAACTTTAATAATTAGTGGTTTTTTGTTGAACATTTAGGAGATTCTAAAAAACTATAATTCCCCATTATACATTTAGATTGATTAATTTAAATATTTTTATCTTAACCAATATTTCCTTCCTTATCATATAAAAAAACAATCACATGAAATGAACGAGATAAGGAAGGAAATATTGGTTAAGATAAAAATATTTAAATTAATCAATCTAAATGTATAATGGGGAATTATAGTTTTTTAGAATCTCCTAAATGTTCAACAAAAAACCACTAATTATTAAAGTTTGGTGTATTTTGAAAAATTAAGCGTAGTTTTAAAACTTGTTTTAAAAAATTTATCTGTTAGTATTTATAGGTGTATAAATAATTAACATGTATTAAGTAGTAAAAATTACATACCCATCATCATAGTAGTATCTTATTTTATAAATTACGGAGCTTGACTTGTCAAGACTTGTATAATGGGTACGTGACGTCACATCTGCAATCTTCCGAGCGTTCAAAACTGTGCGCTTTTTTACTGTTATGTTTATCTTATGAAAGGGCTACCTTTCAGTTCTCGGTCAGACTGGATTTTTTCTTAACGACTTGCAGCTTCCTAAGGTTTTCATTTCTAAATAAGCAATTAAACATATTCAGCATTTTTAACAAGTTCAATCTTGAAACTGTGACGTCATCATATTAAAATTTTTATTATTAGTGATTTTTTATTACGTTTTAATTTGTTGTTTTGTAAATGTTAACAACAGGTATGTATCAATTTTTATATAATTGTTTATCCTTAATGGATTAATTTAAATAATTGTTTTTTTTTTTGCTTTTTAAAATTTCATTTACATTTATCAAAAATATCGCTTATTTTACGTAGTATGATAGTTCTGTTTTTATTCAATAACGTTGTTTCATGTTTGCTTCAAAAGTTTCTTATCAGCAGTAACAAAGGGGCGTAACCCATTGAGATCTACTAGAGAGAAGATCAATAATTTGTTAACAACAGCCGTTGTACATAAATAGCTAATAACTTTTGCTGCTATGTTTATTTTTTAAAAGGTTACCTTCCAGTTCTCGGTCCGACTGAATTTTTTCTTACTGCAGAGTTTCATTTCTAAATAAGCTTGTGTCCAGTCGATATTGTTAAATTTCATAATAATTTAGAAGTAAGTTTGTTCTATCAATTATACCTTAACATAATATTTGAGGTTATGTATTTAAGTCGTAAAACAATTGCTAAAATAAAAGTATTCCTATCCTTAATTATTATTCTGTTTCAGGACTTTGAAGCGTTCAACTCTCCGAAAGCTCTTCCTATTAATTTAAAAGTAAGTTTGAGGTTATGTTGTTCTATCAATCACTAATAATTTTTTTAATTTAGTATGCATCTTTTCACGGATTTGGTAAAATACATTGGTGCTTTGCTGGGATTACTAACCCCAAATGATGATGCAAAGATTAGGGAAGGACTGGTGGAATGTCATAAGGGTATAAAGAGGATTCGGAATTCGATGAGGTCTGCTAATACTATAGGCGAAAGGCAACATTTGGAGGCTTGCTTAAGAAACATTAAAAGTCTTAGGGTTCAATTCAAAGCTGCTCAAAAGAAGGGGTCGGGGCTGTCACCACGGACTGCTCGATTGGTTGAGCGAGTTCATTGGGAAGATTCAGAGTCGGTATTTAATAGTCGCATACTCACCGGAGTCATCTCCAACCTCCAGCATAAAGACCCAGGCTCTTTCCTTAAGGATTGTAAGGCTGTTTTTAAAAGAAAGATTCGCAACGCCTTAAAAAAGGATGCAGCAGTGAAGGTTAACGCCACCTTTTGTGGGGGGTTTGAAATAGTAAAGGGAGATAGTATGCAGACTGAGTATAAGTACTTTACTACTTCAAACTCTCCAATCTACCACGATACCAACCTTGATGATTGGTTTGACAGTAAAGTTATAGCCCCCATCCTCAAGGAACTTGAAGAGTTTCAAGAGCGTGATTCAGGATGGGCATTGAAGAATGTTCTCAATCTTGGTATTAATATCAACAAGTACACCCCTCAGCTTGGATCTTCATACGTCAAACTTCCAGATCAAATCAAGAGGAAAGAGGCTTGCATCAACGTGAAGAATGAGGACCAGGCTTGTTTTGCATGGGCAGTTACATCAGCCTTGTATCCTGTTAAACAACATACTTATAGATTATCTTCATACCTCCACTATTCCTCGGTACTAAAATTAAAGGGCATACAATTTCCAATGACTATGAAGCAGATACCTAATTTTGAAAAACAAAATAATATTTCAATAAACGTTTACATCCTGCAGAAGAATAAGAAAACATTTGAAACCCTTCCGACATATTTAACTAGAAATAAACAAGAAAAACATGTAAATCTTCTACTGGTTCAGGATAAATATGATGATGGTCCAACCAAATATCACTACGTTTGGATTAAAAATTTATCTAGACTAGTATCCCAACAGCTTAGTAAAGAAGGTGATAAAAAATTCTTTTGCGATAGATGTCTCCACTACTTCAGGTCACAAGATAAGTTGGAAAAGCATGTCGAGGTCTGTATTAAAATGAATGAGACAGCCATAAAAATGCCTGAAGCAGGGGAAAATGTTCTTAAATTCAAGAACTATAAGAACAAGGAAAAAGCACCATTCATAGTATATGCAGACTTGGAAAGCGTTCTCGAACCCGACAATGATTCTAATAAGCTTCAACATCACATCCCAGCAGCCGTTGGTTACTATCTCAAATGCAGTTATGATGATTCTTTGAGTTTTTATCGATCATACCGCGGTCAAGATTGCATGGAATGGTTTGCTATGGAAATGAATAGTTTAGCTGAAGATATGGCTACAGTCTTTTGGTGTCCTTATGACATTAATATGACATGGTTGCAGGAAGTTGAGTATAGAAGAGCTACACACTGCCACATTTGTGAACTGCCTTTTACCTCTTATGATAAGAAAGTGCGAGATCATAATCATCTGATTCCGACCAACAATTATAGAGGTGCTGCTCATGGAAAATGTAATATTAACTATAAGGATAGTCACGTGGTTCCTGTAGTGTTTCATAACTTATCCGGTTACGATGCACATTTCATTATTACAGATATAGCTACAAAGATAGGTGGTAAAATAGATCTGCTACCTATCACTAAGGAAAAATATATCTCATTTACGAAGCACATCAATGAATATCCGATACAATTCCGTTTTATTGATTCATATCGATTTATGGCTTCCTCCTTAGATAAGTTAGCATCGTACCTGACTGAATATCCTAACCTCAAGTCTCAGTTTCCTGACTTGGCTGAAGAACAATTTAAACTTATAACTAAAAGGAATCATGCCTTATGATTATATTAATTCCTTCGATCGATTTAACGACACGTCTTTACCATCACAAGACTCATTTTACAGCAAATTAGATAACAAACCATGCCCCAGAAGACTTTACCAACGTGCAAAACTTGTATGGGATACCTTTAACTGTTTAAATTTAGGTCAGTATGTGGATTTATATATGAAAACTGATATAATGCTTTTGGCTGATGTATTTGAACGATTTCGAGCAAGCTGTCTGAAAACTTACAACTTGGATCCAGCTCACTATTTCACGCTACCTGGATTTACGTGGGATGCGATGCTCAAATATACCAAGATTGAATTGATGCTACTAACCGACTTGGATATGTTTCTTTTCGTTGAACGCGGTATTCGTGGAGGTCTAAGTCAAGTTTGTTCAAAACGTCGAGCTACTGCTAATAATAAGTACATACCAACATACGATTCAGCAAAACCCGAGTCATACTTCATGTATTTTGATGTTAATAATCAGGTGAGTATTTTTTTAAACTATGTAAATATTTTTTCATTATTATTTACGTTTTCAGTATGGATGGGCAATGTGCGAGCCTCTGCCTTATAGAGGATTCGAATGGGTGGATGATACCAATATTGACGTTACCACAGTCCCAGATGATGCTTCTGAAGGTTATATGCTTGAAGTTGATCTTGAATATCCTCCACATTTACATGATCTACACAAAGATATTCCTTTCTGTCCGGAGCATATTAATCCCAAGACAATGAAACACCCTGAAAATGCGCGAGAATTAACTAAGTTGATGGCTACCTTGAACAACAAGACAAAGTATGTTATCCATTACCGTGCGTTAAAACAGGCGCTAACCCATGGTTTGGTTATTACTAAAATTCATCGAGTACTCAAATTTAAACAATCTCCCTGGTTAAAGCCCTACATCGAGCTAAACACACGATTGAGGACTGCAGCCACTAACGATTTTGAGAAGAACTTGTTCAAGTTAATGAATAATGCCGTTTTCGGTAAGTTGTAATTCTTAATAACCTCTAAACGATTAATATTACATTTATTGTTACAGGAAAAACCATGGAAAATATACGCAAAAGAGTAGACATTCATCTATTGAGTGAGTGGAATGGTCGGTATGGAGCAGAAGCGTACATTGCCAAGCCTGAATTCAAAAAACTGCACTATATTCAATGAAAATCTTGTAGCAGTAGAACTTGGCAAGTTGCAGATTTACCTTAATAAGCCCATATATGTTGGACAAACTATCCTCGATTTGGCAAAGACTACTATATATGATTTTCATTATGGCTATATGATCGCTGCTTTTCCACATTGTTCAGTCTTGTATACGGACACCGACTCTCTAATTTACGAGCTACATCAGGATCCTTACGTAGTTATAAGACAAGATTGTCGCTCGCGCTTTGATACGTCTGATTATCCTGAAAATAATATCTTTGACATACCTCGAGTTAATAAAAAAGTTCTTGGGATGATGAAAGATGAAAATAATGGGGTACTAATGACCGATTATGTTGGGTTAAGATCCAAACTATATACCACTAGAGTGTTGAAAACTGTTGAGGATATAGCAAAGAAGCGCAATAAGATGGTTGATGAGGGGTATGAAGAGGATGAAATGGATGCAGAAATCGTGAACTTTGGCGTTGGAAAGAAAGCTAAGGGGGTTAAGTCATCGGTTGTTAAAAATAATAATACCTTTGATGATTATGTTGAATGCTTAGATAGCTGGCAACGAAAAACTGTTCAACAAAATTTAATACGCTCAACTAACCATCAGGTATTCTCCATCAAACAAGAAAAAGTGGCCCTTAGCCCCGAAGATGATAAACGCTATCTGATTTCCAGTTCAGATGAAACGTTACCATGGGGGCATTATAGCATACTAAAATAATGTTCTTTTTATTACTTATATTACCTTTGTATATTTATAAATATCCTATATTTACACTGTTTTTTATATCACTTTTTTTATTTTAATAAACACCCACTATTCTATGCTGATTGTATATTACCTTTTTTGTACATATATTTTTATATTTTAGTAAATATAATTTATTAATTTCTGCGTGTTTTATTACTACATCATCCGTTTATATAAATTAAATATAGAGTTAATCAGAATTTTTTCGTATTTATCTCTGTGTACGTTACAATATTTCTATATAAATTTAATGTTGATGGTTAATCGTCTGATAGCTGTAGTGTGTGGTTATCATGTAACTCATAATTTTGATGGTGAAATTTACATAACCATGCGTTTTGGTTTTTTCATATCTTTCTCTTGCGACTTTTCTCTGTATATCCCGTATCTAGGCCCGTACCATATCCACTTATGAATGATCAAACTGATATTTCTAAAATTTCTTAGTATCTCGACATGCCCTGTATACAAGATATCTATCATAGAAGATGATCAAATTTGATGAAGACTGTTCGATCAGAATTTACCTCTATTTGTACTATACCCCCCAAACAGATAACAAATAAAACATTTTTCACATCTGCGACGATATTTGGATGATCTAATTTCCTTCGCTGTTATCTAGTCGTGTGTATGCAATCCTATTAATAACGATTATTATTTAGAAGTTTATTTATTCTCATCAGGGTAAAATTTTACCTAACGATATACTTTTTGGATGACCTTGATTACACAAAAATATGGAAATTTTTAATAATTTTGGTTTATCTTTCTCTTGCGACTTTTTCTCTGTATACACGTGTCGGTTTTTTGACTGCAAAGAGAATCTGTGGTTTTTCTTATCGAGGTTTGCAAATCATTTTAACATTCTTATCGATAATTTTTAATTTGCTAGTACCTAAAATGGTGTGGTGTGCACATACACTATTGAAAGTTATGCGAATAGGGTGGATAGGACCCTACCGTAACAGGACTCGTACCATACCAATGCGCTATTCCGGCTAATGCCCTTTTGATCATAGAAAGAGTCTTTGCTTGCCCGGTTGTCGCGTTAGCCACCCGCTCTTTGATGTTGGAAATCGGTTGTTGTAATCCTTTGAGGATTATATTGAATGGCAACGTTGCACATCATAGTCTGGCTTTGGTCTTTTGGTTGTTCCTCGTACCCTATCGTAACAGGACTCGTACCATACCATACCAATGTTAAGCCTCTGCATTCTTGCGACTTTTCTGTTATACTCTGTATACACACATTTTAACATTCTGGTTGCGGTTGATGCACATCCTCTGCTGTAGATAACATCCGCTCCAGAAACAATTATTTTTTTGATTGTGGTTTTCTTATCGGAGTAAATCATTTTAACATTTTTTATCGATAATTTGCTAGTGCCCCAAAAGGTATGGTGTGTAGTATACTGAAACGCGTCTTTTTCATATATCCACTATTGAAAATTATGCGCAAAGGGCGGATTCAGTAGCTTCGCTACTTCGGCTCTCTCGCTGGTAATGCCTTTTTGACTTGTGAGTGACGTCACCTTTTGTCGTTGGTGGTCCATAAGGATTGAATGGTGATCGCGCTGATAGGCCCGAACCGTTGTGACGCTGCATGCCGAGAACCGTTCTGACGCTGAAGGACCGAGAACCGAATGACGTCACGCTGGAGGATTAAAAATGGCGGTCAGCACCTAGCGGTTGATAGGGGATGCACTCCCCAACGCGATCTACATTACCGTGGCTAATGGCAGGGAGATGGCGACACTCTCATCCTCAGGCAACCCGCAATACAAACTCGTTCAATTCTTTAACAATTCTAATAAAATTCGTTTCAGTCGCTCAATTATTTAATCACTATAATATAACACAACTATTCCAAATAAACAACTGGTCCACAATTCAGAACCACAGTCCGACAGTTCAGAACCGATTGTCTCTCTCATACACATTGATTTGTCTATCTGTCTCTCTCTAACACATTGATTTCCCTATATCTATAGTAGAACTGTCCTAGTATATCTACTAACACGTAAAATGATTTAAATTTGTAATATAGTTAAGAATGATGGATTAAAAATGGCGGCCAGCACCTAGCGGTCTATAATCTAATCGTTTTGGTAGCGATCGTTGGCGCGGTAATGTGAGTGGAGGGGGGCTGTCCGTTGATCACTCGTGACCTTGAATGAGCCAATTTCGACGTTTTTAGACCTTAGCTTTTTTGACGATTTTCTTATGGAGATTCCCATGTTAGCGCCTCCGCCATGGCCCCGAATCAGTGTTGCCTATCTACTAGAAATCAATAAAGAAATAGTTATTAATAAAAAATACAATGATTACTATCAAATACAGGGGCAAATGCTATTAACAGGTATTCCTTGGTGTGATATTTGTACCTATTTTAAAAATAACAATGAGGTGCAAATTACAAGGGTACCTTTTGATGATGTGTTCTGCCAAGAAATGTATGCAAATTTAACAAATATGTACAATGTATATTTAGAATTTAAATAAATCAATAAAAATTAAGTTTTATGTTTTATTTTCTTAAGCCGGGTCCACATTAAACCGACAAAACAAAAACATAAAACAAAACATCTTTAAAACTTATATGCAACAAAACAGTTTCGAAACAAAGTCCATACCGCAGACCATTTATTCAAAACAAAACACTCCATGTTTCAGTTTTGTTTTTGCAGTCCACACTAGAAGCATGTTTCGTTACCGTTTCCGTAATGTTGAAGAAGACGACGATTTCGTATTAATGGCTGGATATTATTATATTTTTTTAAATTTGAAGCGGAAAAAAAGACGTTTTTGGGTGAGGCCCACTTTGCGAAGGCGAACGAGTCATGGAGTCGAAAATTTAATTACAGATATCCATGAAGACGATATTGGATTATCAGGCGAGATACGTTCCAGTTTTACCAATTTCTTGCGAATGTCAAACGAAGATTTTGAAAGCTTATTAGAATTAGTTGGGCCAGTCATACACAATAAAAATACGAATTTTAGAAATTCTATTTCCATAACAGAACGCTTAGCTGTTACCTTAAGATTTCTGGCAACCGGTGATTCATATCATAGTCTCATGTATCAGACAAGAATATCTAAGCAATCAATTTCACAAATTGTTCCAGAAACATGTGAAGCTTTAGTACAAGTTCTGAATGGTTTTGTTAAGGTAAGTAAATTAGCTTGCAATTATTTTTAATTGAAAACGCAATCGTATAATTTTGTAACATGCTTGTCGCCTGTTACGTACTCATTACTATATAATACCAATCACCGTACCAATAGCCACTCCCAATACACCCTTATATATTACAGTTAACTACATATTATAGAAACCTTTGTTACCGACTCATATTTGCGCACAATACACCAAAACTTGACTAGCGAGTCAAATTATGGATTGGTACCCTTGTGACAGCACAACCCCCGCCCTGTCAAAAAAGCTAATAAATACGCTGAATATTCTTGTTTCGCCCCTTTTTGCTGCACTCGTCCAGTTGAAAGACAACGTTTTGACGCCTCATAAGCGCCCATGTGCTGTATGGCCATATCTTTCGACATTGGTTGACGTTGTAAGTACAAATTTTAATTATTATGTCTCACTGTTTATTAATACGATTTACTTGGCACAAAGGAGTACTTTGTATAATAATTTCACAATTTCTATCGTTTAAAAATTCATGTAATGTAGCAACCTGTCTCAAGGACAAACTCTTTTTATAATCCACACCCCAGGTAAGAATGTTACTTTTAGATTAAAATACCCACTAAATTGATAGGCAATCTTTTCTGTACACAAAAAAACACATTTTTTTGCTAAATTCTAAGCTCACAAGCTTTAGCACGTGGCTTCAGTCGTTAGTTTTAGTTACACAATTAAATAAAAATATTATAGAGACACAAAACAATTTAAAAACACTTTTTTAACAGAATAAATCCATTTAGAGACAAATGTATGATTGTTTCAAAACTCTAGTAATTAAAAGCAGTGTTAAACCTCTTGTTAGTCTATTACAATTAATTATACATGTTTTTATTCAGAAACACATTAGTTAAATGCTAATTTTTTTGCATTATTAAGAACAGGACCGGCTTCACCGCCCTGAGCATAAATAAATTTGAATATTTTTTCATTTCATTTTGTTTTAAAACTCATGGACGTTGTACCGGGAGACTTGAAGATAAGATAATTTATTTATTTATTAAAACAGTAATTTACTGTCCATCTTAAGTCTACCCAGTGCCAACGCCCTACCTTTTTAATCCTGTCTCATACCTTTCTTCACTTTTAGTTAAGACGCAACCCTCTAAGTTGGAGCCCAAATAAAAATCTAAGTTGGAGCTTAAATAAAACTCTCTAGAGCTTAAATAAAAATTTCAAACTGGAGATAAATCAAATACAATCCATGATGCTAGAACCTATGCTGTGTTAGAGCCATCCCACATCACCGTAGTCAAGCCGAACTGAAACCGAAGCCATCCCTGATGTTAGAACCCATTCCATAGACCGAACTACATCACCAATCATCTGCAAGGCCCCCAGGCTGAAGTCAACCATCTGGATAAGCGCAACAAACAAAGTTAAGTCCTTTTTTATAATTCCTACCGTTCAACAAAAGTAATTACAGTTTAAATAAATATCAATATTTTTAAATAACCGTTTTATTTGTGTACCTTAGACTGCAAGTCTTAAGGGCGTAACGTGTTCGGTTTCTGTTAATGTAGTTTCTCTGTTTCTTTAGTTTCAGTAAATTAATTACAAGGTGTTTCTATCTTTCTCACCTTAGTTTTGATATAGTCTGTTATTTAATCGCAACGTATAAAAAGATAGTGGCGCCCTCTTTTCTTGTATATTTCCTTTTCCTTCTACTATAGGCACTAACATGGAGTCGATCCACCCCCTGTAGAGAGTGTCTCTTAGCCGGGAACTCTTCTCTGGGAGAGATATTGTTTTTTACAAACTGGCGCCCTTGTTGGTAGTCTATATAGTTGGACTGGAAAGGTATACAAATTTTGTTCTATCAGTTTTTGATTTACTAATTTTTGCTATAGATTTTTGATAACGTCCATATAATTTTTTTGCTTGCTGAGTGATAATTTTTTTTTCGAACACTTTTTGAGTATTGTCAAGTAAAGCTCTATTGAAATGAATCTTTTTACTGCCTAAAGAAATATAGTTACTTAGCCTTAATTATCTATTAACAGTTAGTACATTTTTTTTTTAAATTTGAAAATATTTCTGAGTTGAAACAATTACATGTTTGAATTTTTAAATAACAATTATTGACAATTTAAGAAGTAATTTTGAAACACTTTTGAGTATTAGTTTACTATTTTATTTTTGAGTCTTATACATGCTAATACAGTATTACACATACATTTTGTTGTTCGATACCTGTGTTGTCTTGGTTTTGGAGTTCTGATATTTGACCTGTATGTTTATTTGAGTATTGCATTTCTATTTTTTATTTTTGTACACTTTTAAGACTTGGATTAATACTGTTGTCGGTTTAGATTATTACTGTTATTTCAGATACCTGTTATGCTGATCTTTGCTTTTTGATTTTTGATTCTTATCCTGTTTTATTTAGTTTTGAGTACCTGTTCATTGACTTTTAGGTCCATTTAAGATTTAGCTATCTGTTAGTTATCTCTATGCTTAGTTGGAATCATTCATTTGGATTTTAGGTTTCTATTATTAGATTTTAGAGTTCATTTGGAGTTTGGATATTTGCCTGCTTTTGTTACTGTCGATTGTTGATGTTGTTGTTGTATTCAGATACTTACCTTTTGTCTTTGTCGTTTAAGTATTGAGTACTTTGAGTTTAAGTATTATTTTCAAAATGCAGGCTAATCATTTAAAATCATTTGAGCTTTCTTATGAAATCAAAATAAGAAACTTTCCTGTCCCTGATACCGTTGAACAAAAGCGTAGAGTTCTAACAGGTCTCCTTGCTAGGGAAAACGCTAATAGAAGTTTTTCGTCTCCAGTTAATACATATACCTTTGAAGAAGACATAGCAGAAATTACAATTACAATTGAGGAATTAACAGACATAATTAATCAATTTAATGGAAACAAAACTGAACCAGTATTTTCTAGAATTAATTCTAGACTGACACATGTTACTAACAGACTTAACAGACTAAACGCAGAATCTAACGAAGAATTACAGACAAGAGACACCCTAACAAACAGACTTATACTTCTGGAAGCCGACCTTGACACAAAAACAACACCAACATTCAGCAATAGAACAGAACACAACACATATTCAAACACACATTCAAACTTCTCACCTTCACAATCAAATACTCCCAATCAATCAGAAGCCCCTTATCATAAACATGACCCTGTTTACAAATGGAATGTTTCCTTCACAGGTAAAAATGAATCTCTTCATTTGTTTTTAGAAAAAGTTGAAGTCCTTAGAGTTTCTAGAGGTGTCACTGAAAATGAGCTTTTCTTGCAGTCATGTGAACTTTTCAAAGATAATGCCTTTACATGGTACCTTAATAACCGCAGTAAGTTCCAATCTTGGAAAGATATTGTTACAAAATTAAAAGCCGACTTTTTGCCTTACAGTTATGAGACTGATTTAGAGTTAGAGATTTCTAATCGCACCATGGGTGCTAATGAACCTGTTGCAGTATACATTTCTTCTATGATAGGACTCTTTAATCGTTTATCGAATACAGTTGATGAACTTACCCGTGTTGCAAAGATTCGCCGTAATCTTTTACCGTCTTTTATCTCATCCTTGGCACTTCATGACCCGCAAACAGTGGACGAACTTACTGAGTTATGTAAGAGAATTGAAGAATCCCGTGTTTGGTCTGACAGATATAGATCTCCGTCTTCTAATAATTCCAGATTACTTGAACCAGACTTATCCTGCCTTTATGTTTCTTCGCCTCCGAATATTAGACAAAGAGTCCCTGCTAATGTAGCCACACTAACTTCCTTGGTTTGTTGGAATTGTGACAAAACTGGTCACTCCTATTCACAGTGTTTTTCCCCCAAAAATATCTTTTGTTACGGCTGTGGTGCTAAAAACACCACAAAACCCAAATGTCGCAATTGTGCACAAAAAAACTCGAGACTGACTGGCCCACCGAATCTGGCCGCTGTGTCCAGTCAACCCCAACCAACCACGTCCCAGCCAGGCAACTCCAGAAGACCGAACAGACCAAACAGACCTTCAAACACAACCCCAAACAACACACCGACAAATCAAAATTAACTTTTTCTACCTCCGCTTCTGATTGGAATAACTACTTAGCATTTGTTAAAGAGTTTCTATCGTCAAACCGTTCAGACACAAACAAAACAGATAAACCATTGTCCTCACCGACAGAACAAACCCTAAACACAACGCCACACACTACAGACAACAATACTACCATATCTACCTGTAACATGCCAATTGCCTCATCCTCATTACAACAAAACATTGCCCCATTTACTAGCAACACATGCCCCCTGTTTGTTAAAAAACCCAATGACAATAGACCGTACCTTGGTGTCAAAATTTTAGACAAAACTGTTTTAGCCATGGTTGACACAGGCAGTAACTCTACTGTCCTTGGAAATCAAGGTTTTGCTCTGTTACATTCTTTGCATTTACCTATTGAGTATGACCCTAATTTTAGTATTACCACTGCTGATGGAGTACCTCAACAGTATATGGGATACATTTCCGCACCTGTAACTGTAAACAATATCACTAAAACAATTAAAATAATAATAATACCGTCAATAACACATAATCTTATTTTAGGCATGGATTTTTTAAGTTTATTTCAAATTGATATGAGTTTTCATGATCTGTCATATACAATATTATCTTCTAACTGCGTCATTAATACAATACAATCTGCTTCTACACTCACTACTGACGAAAAAGACAAACTTGACAAAATTATTGAATTATTTTCTTCTCTCGCTCCTTCCGACCGAATTGGTAGAACTCATCTGGTACAACATGACATAGACACTGGTAATGCAAAACCAATTGCACAACGTCAATATCCTTTATCCCCAGCCATGCAAGAACTTTTAGTCAAAGAAGTTGAGGAATTGCAACGTTTGGATGTTATCCAACCCTCAAATTCACCTTGGTGTTCACCTCTTTGGGTAGTCCCGAAGAAATCTGGAGAATCCCGTTTATGTTTTGATGGTAGAAAATTAAATAAAGTAACCACTCCTGATTCTTACCCCATGGCCCAAGTAGACGTTATTCTTAGCAAACTCCGAGATGCAAAATTCCTTACTTCCATAGTTTTAAAAAAAGCTTTCTTACAGATACCTCTTACTGCATCTTCTCGCCCCAAAACTGCTTTCGCCGTGTATGGTTTTGGTTTATTTGAGTTTAAGACTACTCCTTATGGATTAATTAATGCACCCAAAACCATGGCACGATTAATGGACATCGTCATAGACCCTTCCTTAAGACCATACTGTTTTTGCTATTTAGATGACATTATTATCGCTACCCCCACTTTCGAACTTCATTTAGAAATCCTTAGTAAACTATATCTTCGCCTTAAAGAGGCAAACCTTACTGTAAATTTTAAGAAATGTGAATTCTGTAGAGACTCCCTTAAATTTCTTGGCTTTGTAGTCGACAAGGCTGGTCTTCGAACTGATGAAGACAAAGTTTCTGCTATCTTAAAGTATCCCACACCTAAAAACACTACGGAGATTAAAAGACTTATTGGCTTAATTGGCTGGTACCGTCGTTTCATTAAAGACTTTTCTACTGTTTGTTCCCCAATTACTGATCTTCTTCATGGCAGAAAAAAAGGCCAACCTATTTCTTGGACCCCTGAAGCTGAAACAGCTTTCCAGGAAGTCAAAAAACGCCTCACTTCTAGTCCCATTCTTGCAAGCCCTGACTTTTCCAAGACATTTATAATTCAGACTGACGCCAGTGACACTGGACTTGGTGCAATACTTTATCAACAATGTGACGGTATTGAGCACCCTATCGCATACGCAAGTCGCACTTTAAATAAAACTGAAAGAAAATATAGCACGACAGAGAAAAGAACTTTTAGGTGTTATCTTTGGTGTAGAAAAATTTAGGGGCTATGTTGAAGGAACCCATTTTATTCTTGAGACCGATCATTCTTCTTTGCAGTATTTGTCGAAACTTTCGAATCCTTCTGGACGCTTAGCTCGTCTCTCCCTTAGACTGTCCCAATTTGATTTTGAGATTAAACACAGAAAAGGAACCACAATGGTCGTTAGTGATGCACTGTCCCGTTCAGTCCCAGAAATTTCCGTTATTGACACCACCACCTTCAAACCAGACGCCTGGTATACTGCCATGATCAACAAAGTAAACAATAATCCTGAAGCATTTCCAACTTTCAAAGTAGAAAATAACATTCTGTACAAACACGTCTTTTCTTCAAACCCCATATCTAGTAACCTGTCTAATTGGAAAATTGTAGTCCCTACCCCAAACAGGGTTGATGTCCTAAAAACTTTCCATGATAATGAAACCAGTGCACATCTTGGCATTTCCAAAACTATTGCCCGAATTTCAGAAATCTATTACTGGCCAAAACTCAGAAGCACTGTATCTCGTTATGTAAATAAATGTTCCGTTTGTTCTTCCTGTAAAACCCAAAATTTACCCAAGGCAGGTGTAATGGGTCAATACAAAGACATTAATTTTCCTTGGCAATGGATTTCAGCTGATTTAATAGGTCCATACCCCCGATCCAAAAGTGGCAATAGATTTGTTCTAGTTATTACTGATTGGTTTACAAAATTTTGTCTCGTTCATCCCATGCAGAATGCTACAGCTGCTGGCATCGTCAAGTTCATTGAAAATCAAGTTTTTCTTATCTTTGGAGTACCACAAATATTTTCCGTCGACAATGGCACAGTCTTTACGTCCTCTCTGTTTAAAAATTTAATGGATCAGTATAAAGTACAAAAAATTTTCTATAATGCACGCTATCATCCACAAGCAAACCACACCGAAAGAACCAATAAAACAATAGTTACTGCCTTACGTTGTTACATTCATGACAATTCTTCACACAAAAATTGGGACGCATCATTACACAAAGTTGCTCAAGCCATAAGAACCGCAAAACATGACGTTACAGGCTATTCTCCTGCCTTCTTAAATTTTGCTAGAAACGTACCGTTAAGCGGAGACTTTTATGGCGCAATTTCCGATAATGCTACCAATTCCATTCACACAGCAGACAAACTCCAACTAATTGACGACCTACAGACCCTTCCCAAACTTTACATTGACGTACGCAAAAAACTTAAACAAGCTTATGATAGAAACGCAAAATATTACAATTTACGAAAAAGAGATGTAGAATACCATGTTGGCGACCGATTGTGGAAAAAGAATTATGTACTTTCATCAAAAACCGATAATTTTGCAGCTAAATTTGCCCCTAAATTCATACCCTGTATTGTTCATAAAGTAATTTCCAAACTTGTTTATAATCTCAGAGATCTCTCTGGCAATGACCTTGGAAACTGGCATGTTACAGATTTAAAAACCCAGTTTATTGACGTTGAAGAAAACCTACCTGACGATTTTGACGAAACACAAAACAGCTAAGACAACCTAGTTTAGTGTATTACTATTTTAGCCCTTTCGGTTTATTAACATTTTAGTTTTAGTTCTTTCCCTTCTTCCACCATTTTACTGTTATTTTGTTTACCCATACTCAACTTGGCTCCCCCATTGACTTCCCCCGTGTAGAAAAGGAAGTAGACCAAGCTACATGGAGTTTATACCGTTCTCCGGACAAAACGGCTCCTTTTCTTATCCCGCATAAATTTCATTCTGTCGAACCACATTAGAATACCGGATAATTTGATAATAAAACCGTGAAGCTCTACATTGCTAAAAATGTATTTTACTGTCCCTTCAATTTTTGGTCCCCATTTTTTGTTTCATATATACCCCCACCGAGTTTTCTTACCGTTTCTCAAACAAAAAACATGGTATTTTGTTAACTTAGAGTCTACGATTGACGTGTCACGAAAGGCGTCAGGCCCCAATTGGATCGGGTTGGCCTCTGCTGGGTGGCGGCTTGCGCCCAGTATATAAACATAATAGGTCCGAAAAAAAAAAACGACTGCTTAGTCCTTTTTTTCTTCTTATTCGCACTCCCCTTATCTAATACCTTTATATTTCTCTTTCCTAAAACTATCTTTTCCTTTCTTACCGTATCGTTAATAATTTAACTTTTTTCGCCTTAATCTTTCAGGTTGGCCAAACATTCATAAAGTTCTGTGCTGACGTACCGTATTCCTTAACAGGGTCATGGGTATAGTGTTAGTTTTACTTCTTATCTTCTTACCGTATATCTAACTATCTTACTTCCGTACTTACAAGCCTTAACTAACATATTACCTACATTTAATTTTTTTTAACCGTTATCTTTTACCGTTGCAAATTTAAGCCTATCTATGTATTGTTTTTACCTGACCTTACCTCTTGCGTTGCCGCACTGTGACTTTTGTTTTTGCCATCATGAGGTTGTCGTATATTCCGTGTGGAACACTGTAAATGTTGTCGCTTCGCCAAACAACTGTTGACCGGTGAATGGTGATTCACCTTTGGTGATGTCTTGTGACAAATTTTTTGCTTTTCACTGGGAGACATTTGGGCCGGACATTCTTTGTCAAATTCAGGCTGGCAGCACTTATCGTGTTTCAAATTAATGCCTCTTCTCAGAGACATTTCGTTTCACACTCTCGGGAATTACTGCGTTCTGCAAATTTACAATTCCAGTGTCGCTGTGAAACACCCTCTTATTCTGTCGTTGGCTTGCGCTGAGAAATTTTCGTTTTTAGTACTGTTGTTGTTGTCGATCTCAGTGTGCGCTTTATCCGTTTCGAAACTGCCTGGAACTACTCGCTTGGAGTATTTATGGTTCCAGCATCCCATCGAAACCTATCGTTATGTTTTTACGCTGACTCATGAGCACAAACGTCACAAACCTTACCTTTCAGTACCCTAAATACATAGATAAAGACGACACCTTTCTTTTAGTCATCAGACCATTATCTTTTTCTTTTGCTGCCATTTCTTCCACACTTCTTTACTCAGAAAAAATGATTCTTCGAACCATTTTTTTCCGGAGGAGAGGGGGTGTAACATGCTTGTCGCCTGTTACGTACTCATTACTATATAATACCAATCACCGTACCAATAGCCACTCCCAATACACCCTTATATATTACAGTTAACTACATATTATAGAAACCTTTGTTACCGACTCATATTTGCGCACAATACACCAAAACTTGACTAGCGAGTCAAATTATGGATTGGTACCCTTGTGACAGCACAACCCCCGCCCTGTCAAAAAAGCTAATAAATACGCTGAATATTCTTGTTTCGCCCCTTTTTGCTGCACTCGTCCAGTTGAAAGACAACGTTTTGACGCCTCATAAGCGCCCATGTGCTGTATGGCCATATCTTTCGACATTGGTTGACGTTGTAAGTACAAATTTTAATTATTATGTCTCACTGTTTATTAATACGATTTACTTGGCACAAAGGAGTACTTTGTATAATAATTTCACAATTTCTATCGTTTAAAAATTCATGTAATGTAGCAACCTGTCTCAAGGACAAACTCTTTTTATAATCCACACCCCAGGTAAGAATGTTACTTTTAGATTAAAATACCCACTAAATTGATAGGCAATCTTTTCTGTACACAAAAAACACATTTTTTTTGCTAAATTCTAAGCTCACAAGCTTTAGCACGTGGCTTCAGTCGTTAGTTTTAGTTACACAATTAAATAAAAATATTATAGAGACACAAAACAATTTAAAAACACTTTTTTAACAGAATAAATCCATTTAGAGACAAATGTATGATTGTTTCAAAACTCTAGTAATTAAAAGCAGTGTTAAACCTCTTGTTAGTCTATTACAATTAATTATACATGTTTTTATTCAGAAACACATTAGTTAAATGCTAATTTTTTTGCATTATTAAGAACAGGACCGGCTTCACCGCCCTGAGCATAAATAAATTTGAATATTTTTTCATTTCATTTGTTTTAAAACTCATGGACGTTGTACCGGGAGACTTGAAGATAAGATAATTTATTTATTTATTAAAACAGTAATTTACTGTCCATCTTAAGTCTACCCAGTGCCAACGCCCTACCTTTTTAATCCTGTCTCATACCTTTCTTCACTTTTAGTTAAGACGCAACCCTCTAAGTTGGAGCCCAAATAAAAATCTAAGTTGGAGCTTAAATAAAACTCTCTAGAGCTTAAATAAAAATTTCAAACTGGAGATAAATCAAATACAATCCATGATGCTAGAACCTATGCTGTGTTAGAGCCATCCCACATCACCGTAGTCAAGCCGAACTGAAACCGAAGCCATCCCTGATGTTAGAACCCATTCCATAGACCGAACTACATCACCAATCATCTGCAAGGCCCCCAGGCTGAAGTCAACCATCTGGATAAGCGCAACAAACAAAGTTAAGTCCTTTTTTATGATTCCTACCGTTCAACAAAAGTAATTACAGTTTAAATAAATATCAATATTTTTAAATAACCGTTTTATTTGTGTACCTTAGACTGCAAGTCTTAAGGGCGTAACGTGTTCGGTTTCTGTTAATGTAGTTTCTCTGTTTCTTTAGTTTCAGTAAATTAATTACAAGGTGTTTCTATCTTTCTCACCTTAGTTTTGATATAGTCTGTTATTTAATCGCAACGTATAAAAAGATAGTGGCGCCCTCTTTTCTTGTATATTTCCTTTTCCTTCTACTATAGGCACTAACATGGAGTCGATCCACCCCCTGTAGAGAGTGTCTCTTAGCCGGGAACTCTTCTCTGGGAGAGATATTGTTTTTTACAATTTAATGGCATGTATTTTAATTTATTAAAAATAAGTACAGAATATATATTTTAAAAAAATAAACACCTTGTCGACGAAGCTGATTATTCTCGGTCCCATTCATCAGTAACTAGGTATCGTGTTTTCATTCGTAAAGTCCATAGCTGATTGTGATGTCGGCTGAACAGCTGCGAGCGGCTCCAGATAAGTGGGATTTGGCAGAGATTGTACACTGGACAGCTGTGAGTATGACTGAATGCTAGATGGATTTGAATAACTGTGCGAAATGGAAGAAGATGCTGGCGAGACTGTTGGTAAGCGAACGTATTGTGAGAGTTCTTGATGTACATGAGAAGTTTGAGGGGGTTCATTGTATTTGCCTAATTCGGCTTCGTATAGTAGATTATTTATTTGATGTTCTATGGTTATCTGTGCGTAACGAGTCGGTAAATTGCGCAGTTTTCGTGCAACAATCTCGCCAAATATATCAAAATCGTCAGGCTGGGTTTTACGTTCTTGCCTGTCGTGATGCACAGACTTTATCATCGAATATATTTCTTCACATCGCTTGTCGGTAGTATTTTTTGCTACCGGCTTTTTCTTTATTGCTGATGTATTTTGTTCATGCGAAGTCGATTTTTCAATAGATGAATGGGGAACTCCATTCCTAGATGCGTCTAGTTCTGTACCATCGTCATTATCGACAATAACTTCCGTTATTTCTTCTTCCCCTTCTTCGCTGCTATAGGATTCGTCCAAAGAGAAAAAAGTAGCAATTACTGTGAATTTTTTAATAAAAGGGAAGTCAAGTTCAGTCTAATTTAAGAAGATGTAACCCTCCGTTATTTATTTTCTGTTTAGGGTCATTTAGGGATTTTTTAGGAGATTTATGTAATATAATTCTAGTGACAGTCATGTATTTTAATTTGTTCAGAAGAAGGCATTAATTGACAGTGTAACTCTAAATCACGATATTTTTGTTTCAGACACCTAGCAGTGAAGAGGAATGGAAACAGATTAGCAACGATTATAATAAAATTTGGAACTTTCCTTTATGTCTAGGCGCAACGGACGGAAAGCATATTTTAATTGAAGCTCCTGCTGTTAGTGGGAGTAAATTTAACAACTATAAAGGTACATTTAGTATTGTACTTTTTGCAATAGTGGACGCAAATTATAATTTTCTTTACGCTAACGTTGGATGTCAAGGCCGTATTTCAGACGGCGGTGTATTTAAAAATAATACCTTCTTTTATAAATTGATGGTAGATGGACGATTAAACTTGCCCCCAAAAACTATCCTTGCTGGAAGGAAAAACGAATCTCCTTATCTTTTTGTTGCAGACGATGCTTTTCCCCTTACTCCTCATATAATGAAGCCATATAGTGGTCACCAAGAAAATGGGTCTATAAAAAGAATATTTAATTACAGGCTTAGCCGCGCGCGAAGAGTTGTGGAGAATGCATTCGGTATTTTGGCAGCCAAATTTTGCGTGCTTCGCAAACCTATATTACTACAACCCAAAAAGACTGAACAATTGGTTATGGCGTGCATTTACCTTCACAATTACTTACGGAAAAGCTTGTCATCTAGAAATAGGTACACACCACCAGGGAGTTTCGATATTGAACACTTAGATAGTGGTACACTTGAAAATGGTGAATGGAGAAAGATGACTGAAAATCAGCAATCTTTTCGAAGTTTAAGTCGCACTGCTCGAAAACCCTCACTGGAAGCCGCAGCCATTAGAGATGAATTCGCAGAGTACTTTGTTTCAGACCAAGGGCAAGTTCCTTGGCAAATAAAATACTGCTAGTTAATAAAACTTGTAACTTTCTGCATATAAACATATTCTAGTTGTTAATAAATAAGCATGTTAATTACTTACTTGTTTATCTATGGACAATCCTCCAGCTTCTTGACTTTTACGCGGTTTATTCTTGTCCTTAAGAAAACTCATAAGCGCATATCCAAACCATTTTGGTATAAACTTTTGTCCCGAGCCAGATTTTTTGCACTGTTTATAATTCCTTCTTTGTCTTTGATATTGAGAGTTGATATTTCTTATTTTTCTCTCAATTTCTTCCTCTGACAAATTTAGAGATCGTCCAATTTCCTTTAAAGCATCAGCCTTTTTATAGCGATTTTTATATTCACTATTTGTTGGATCCCATAACAATGGGGTTTCTCGATACAATTCTATTAATTTACAAGTGTTATCCACAGTCCACTTCGTTTTTTCCGACATCGTTTCACAGTAACAAATAAACATACGCGAACGATACTTTAAGTTTTGTTTCTCTGTCCACACTGAATCGACACAGTTCCCGATAAAGCGAACAAAACAGAAACCTTTTGATATTTACCGACAAGCGACGGGACTCGGAATTGTTGCGGAATCCGGCGACAAAACAGTGCCGAGACAAAAAAGTCGCTGAAATGTTGCATCTCTGTTGCAGAATTGTTGAAAAACATGAAGTTTCTGTTTTGTTTCTCTTTTGTCGGTTTGATGTGGACCCGGCTTTAGGGGAGACATAAAGTTGGTTAACAAAGCACAAACAGTAAATATTTCACTGATACAACTTAATGAAGATATGAGTATTTGATTTGAAGATAGTATTCGAAAACATTTTATTCTTCTAATTGCACGTTCTACATGTATTCTTTCATGTGCTACTTTTCTTATGTATTTAACATCATGTGTATTAAACTGTAGACCAGAAATTTTAAAGGTGGGAATATTTATATCTATTCCCACTTTTTGTAACATATCTTCAACTTCAAATCCTTTATCAGCAAGTATTTTGTCTCCTATATTCAACTCTTTACATTCCACTTTTCTCTTCAATAAATCTATTAATTTACTTTCTACCATAATTTGTTTATCTGATATAGATCCAAAAAATATAAATAATAAAAAAATTGACCTTTCACATACATGAAAATACACTTATATATATATTAATCGATTCACAACGTTCTACGACGTCTTTCGATACCCAGTCGCCATCTATCCCTGTCTCTCCATGCATCCTCATCCAAGTTACTCTCTCTCATTTCCCTATCTACGCCTTCTCTCCAGCTTCTTCTTGGTCTTCCACGTTTTTTGCGTCCCGGCGGTACCCAATTTAACAGTTGTTTTGGTAATCTATTTTCTGCCATCCTCTGTACATGACCGTACCATATAAGTTGTTTTGTCCTAATGTCGTCTATAATTGTGTGCCCTACTCTCATTATCTCTCTAATACGGTCATTTGTTATTCTTTCTCTTCTGGACTTTCCTGCAGATCTTCGCCAAAAGTCCATTTCTGTGGCTTTTAACATTTGCTCTGTTCTGGTTTTTATTTGCCAGACTTCACTGCCGTATGTTATAATGCTGCGGATTATGGTATTATATATTTTTTGTTTGTTGGCTTTGGATATCGTTTGATCCCAGAGGACTCCATTTAGCATCGATATTGCTCTCCTACCTTGTATGTTTCTGTGTCGTATTGCGTGATCCAACGTTCCGTCATTTGAAATATGTACCCTGTAACGATCCGCGCAGATCGATCAAGCGACGTC
Source organism: Ophraella communa (assembly GCA_035357415.1). Classification (NCBI taxonomy): domain Eukaryota; kingdom Metazoa; phylum Arthropoda; class Insecta; order Coleoptera; family Chrysomelidae; genus Ophraella; species Ophraella communa. The sequence continues at coordinate 5,822,900 of CM068979.1, read as the reverse complement.
GCCCTACCACTCAATCCCACCTAACCGAAGACCGGTAGAGATGGTACGACTGGTGGGAGCGGTGGGGCTCTCCGGCTTAAAAGCGACGAACCGACACAAATCAAGCAGAGTTGTCTGGGGAGCTGACCTGGAACCAACTCTCCTAGAAGCTCGGGTGTTGACCGACCTTCTGCCTTCCTGCGACCGGGAGTGCTGATCTCGGTTGTGCCCTTTACCCCGTCGAAGGTGTTGACTTCGACGACGTCCCCGCTTCCCGCAACCAAGAGTGTTGATCTTGGTGGCAACCTCTCGCCGTCGAAGGTGTTGACTTCGACGCCGTGCCCGTTTCCCGCGACCAAGAGCGTTGATCTTGGTGGCAACCTCTCGTCGTCGAAGGTGTTGACTTCGGCGACTTCCCCGTGGCCGGATCCTGAAAACACTCGCCGAGCGAAGTGCTGATTTGCAAGGCGTTGTTAAGGACCGACCGCTAGCCCGTCGATCGGGGGAGTTGACCTCGATCGAGTTCCATTCAATTTCATTTTTATTTTGCCGAAGTGTTTATTTTTGGAATTTACGTTTCTTATTTTTGTTTGTTTGTTTATACAGGGTCAGGCGACCAAAGCGAGCGCTCCTGGGGAGGGTCGCAACCGGGCGACGGACGCCGATCGGACGTAGAAGTTTATATTTTATTTTTTTCTTTGTATATATATTTTATAGGAATAAACATTTTTATTTTTTAATTACGTGGTTATTATTTCCTTGAATCTGGTAGCACGCAAAACACAAGGTTACAAATTGGCGCCCGAGTAAAAATAACCCTAACATGCCGGAGAACGATCGTGCTACCAACACCGATTCAGGAAATAAGACGGGTATCTCCTGGATATACAATTTATCCAAAGAAGAACTGCAACAAGAACTCCAGAGTTGCGGTATCAGCGACCAAGGGACAGTCGACGAGTTAAGACACCGGCTAAAGACTTTTATCAAAAACAGCGCCCCAAAGACCGGAGCCATACCAAAAAGTACCCGCCGGCACCCAGAGAAATGGAGCTCAACGAGGGAACTACGTTAAGACAATCGACGGAGTCATTGGGTGTCGCCCATCAGTCTCAGGCAGACATCCTCAACCAGGTCAGGAAATGGAACACCCACTTCAACGACAAACATAATGACGCTGTCTCATTCATGGAACGGATCACCGAATTGAGCTCTGCATACGAAATCTCAACCGACAACTTGCTGAAGGCACTTCCAGAAATGCTCGGCGATACGGCTCTACTATGGTACAGAAACAACCACAATAAATGGCACAATTGGAACGAATTTGCAGAAAGTTTTAAGAAAAGCTTCTTCCCCAGACAGTACATCCTACAATTGGAAGAGCAAATTCGAAACAGAAAACAGAAAATCAACGAATCCGCCAGCGCGTACATCACCGATATACAGACGTTGATCCGGCGAGAAGGAACAATGTCGGAACAACAGGAATTAGAAAGAATATACCGAAATATGCGGGCTGAATATAAAATGTACGTGCGCCGTCAAGACTTCAACACATTAGCAGAGTTACAAGATTTAGCCCAAGAATTCGAGATAATAGAAGACGAAAAGCGCCAGTCAACCACCAACACACTGAGAACCAACTACAACATGCCGTTCGACTCCAGAAACACATGCTTCAGATGCAAAACTCCTGGACACTTCCGGAAAGACTGCAGAAACCCCGTCAAGAAGTTTTGCTCCAGATGCGGAAAAAGACGGAGTTTGGAGCACAGACTGTTGCGTAAAACAGGGAAACGCCAGACCGGCTGGGGCCAGGAGGGGTCTCCCCAGCCAGTAACCGTAACCCCGTACCAGAACCTAGCAAACTCCGCGGACAAAACATTCGAAGATAACCGAATTTTTCTCACGCTGAAAATAGGACAATTACAATTCCGAGCATTAATAGACACCGGAACTAACGCGAGCTACGTTGGGACAAAAATAGCAGACATCTTCGAAAAATCACTGCAACCCCATTCCGGCACAATTCGAGTTGCAAATGGTTCCATCGTCGAAATCTCTCATAAATTCACAACCGACTGCGAAATCGGAAATTCACGCCATACAGAAACATTTATAGTAATGCCAGGCTTATCAGAAGATGTAATCCTAGGAGTCAATTTCTTAAGAAGAAATAACATAACATTACAATTTGGAATAACATCGACCATCCTAGACGACTGTATTGTAGCATCACCTACACGCGAAGAGAACGACTTAAATAAATTCCTGCAGACAGAACTAGAAAAATTCAATTACGTAAAAGGCCCTACACACCTAATAGAACATGAAATAAAGTTAAAGAAACCCTGCAACCCGGTGAAACAACCGTATAGACGCCACAACCCCGTTATGTTGGACATCATTAACGAAGAAGTCGACAAAATGCTAGAAGAAGGAACCATCGAACCGTCAAAAAGCGGCTGGAGTTCACCGATCGTCCTGGTAAAGAAAAAAGACGGTACTTACAGATTCTGCATCGATTTCAGGAAAGTTAATGATCTGACCGAAAAAGACGCATATCCGCTGCCCAGGATGTCCGAAATCTTGGACAGATTAAAAGAAGCAAACTACATTTCAACGCTGGATCTAAAACAAGGTTATCTTCAAGTCCCTTTGAAAGAATCCAGTAGAAATATAACAGCTTTTAGCGTTCCAGGGAAAGGACATTACCACTTTAAAACAACGCCGTTCGGCCTACACTCAGCAGGTGCAACTTTCCAGAGACTACTAGATAAAGTAATTCCCCCCGAACTAGACTTCGCGTTCGCCTATTTAGACGACATTGTGGTGATATCAAAAACAAGGAACAAACATTTTCGTCACCTCCGAGATGTCTTTAGACGCCTTAGAAACGCCAACCTCCTCCTAAACATCGAGAAATGCAATTTCTGTCAACCTGAACTCAAATACTTAGGACATGTAGTAGGTAAAGAAGGCATCAAAACAGATCCAGACAAAACGAGTGCAATAACAGAGCTCCCAGCACCCAAAACCGTACGCCAGCTTCGCCGCTTCCTTGGAATAACGTCTTGGTATAGACGATTCATCGAAAATTACTCCACCATCGCAGCTCCACTGAATACACTCCTAAAAAAAACGAATAAGATGGAAATGGACCGAAAAGCAGGAAAATGCATTTAGACACCTGAAAGAATCACTCACGTCAGCACCAGTATTATCCTGTCCTGATTTCTCACAGCCATTCTACCTGCAAACCGATGCATCAAACTGCGGACTAGGAGTAGCACTAACTCAGAAACACGACGGAAAAGACAGAGTGATCGCTTACGCAAGCAGAAGCCTATCACCGGCGGAGGTCAAATATTCGACAACAGAAAAGGAATGCCTATCAATCGTATACGGAATCCAACAGATGAGACCGTATTTGGAAGGTTACAGTTTCAAAGTAATTACAGACCATCAATCGCTAAAATGGTTGCGAAATATCAAGAACCCATCCGGAAGGCTAGCAAGATGGAGTTTAGAACTGCAACAATACGACTTTGAAATAATATATAGAAAAGGCGTCCTAAATAAGGTAGCAGACGCATTATCCCGTCAACCACAGGAATACACCGGACACGAAGAGGAATTGTTAGCTGCGGTAGAAGGTACCTGTGGATGGTACGACAAGCTCTTCTCAGAAGTCTCTCGAAACCCCGATAAATTTCCAGACTTCCAGATAACGGACGGAAAACTCTTCAAACATATTTGGAGCAGCCGTAATCTAGCCGACCCGGAGTTCAATAATCCGTGGAAGCGATGTGTCCCTAAACCAATGCGTAGTCAGGTGCTTCAAGACAATCACGACTCCCATACATCCGGTCACCTAGGCGTCGCTAAAACAATATGCCGGATAGCCCAAAGATACTACTGGCCAAAGATGTTCAAACAAATCGCCGATTACGTCCGGAATTGCGACAAATGTCTTCAGTTTAAGCCTTCCCAACTTCAACCAGCTGGAAAGATGCAACCCCCCACTATAGAAAGACCTTGGCACACTATCTCAATAGATTTAATGGGACCTTTTCCAAGATCTACAGCGGGAAACATCTACCTGGTTGTCGTGCAAGACCGATTCACGAAATGGGTAATCGCTAATCCGATAAAGAAATCATCCGTAACCCCGATCATCGAAACTCTACGCTCGAAAGTATTTCTACAATTTGGCATCCCGAAGAAGATAATGTCAGACAATGGCACGCAATTCACGAGCACCACTTTTAAAAAGTTCCTGGAATCGTACAACGTCGAACATTTCCTAACCCCGCCTTACACACCACAATGCAACCCAGTGGAACGTGCGAATAAAGTCCTGAAATCGATGATAGCTACGTACGTTGAAAACGACCACAGAAGGTGGGACGTATACATCCCGGAGTTCTGTTACGCCATCAACTCAGCCAAACACGATTCGACAGGATTTTCACCGGCTTTACTGAATTTCGGACGCGAACTAGTCAGCGAGGACGTCCCGCAGGTCGCTTCCAAAAACAGTTTCGCCGACAAAATGAAAGAAATCGATTCACTAAGGGATTTGGCTAGGACTCACCTAGAACATGCCTCTGACAACCAAAGAAAGTTCTACGATCTCAGAAGGAGAGACTGGACTCCACACGTCGGCAACAAAGTAATGAAAAGAAATCACCAACTGTCTTCCGCTGCGAACGCTTTTGCAGGCAAACTAGCTCCAAAATACACAGGACCATACGAGGTGACATCGATATTATCACCGGTAATGGTGAGAGTAAAGAAAGAAGGTAGCAGAAAAACCGAAACAGCGCATGTCAAAAACCTAAAGCCGTGCGCCGGAGAGAGGGAAATCAACAATCAGTAATAGGTAGGAAGGGATATATCCTAACGCCCCACTCTTCGAAATAGATATAAATTCAAGGATTTAACGAAGCCAAAATCAGTCTACCGAGATGTCCGACGTCGACCAGATCATGGAGGAAGTATTAGACATTCCAGTGGTGATGAGCCCGTTGGGAACACCGTCGCCGCCGCGAGCCACAGCATCCGCCAGACCGTTACCCATCACCCCAGGGAAGGAAGCTGAAAGAATCATCCGAAGGTTCAAGGAGCTGTTCGGATCATCGCCAGAGGGCCCAGCTAATAGCACGCCGACAGGACCAACAAGCCAAACTATGTCCACCCCCGAACGACCCGAGGAGCCATGCAGGGAGTCCGACCTCCAGTGCCTCGTCCCCCGCAACCTGGTGGAGAAAGGGACGCGAAAGTACCGGCTGAGATGCAACAACGGCAGGGTTATTAAAATCAAGGTGGCGGCCGTAGAAGGAATTACTCGCCTATAGTGGTAAGATATACAAAAAAATGCATGCTATCATTTTTTTTTGCGACGTGAGGGGGGTGTAACGATCCGCGCAGATCGATCAAGCGACGTCGCCCTACCACTCAATCCCACCTAACCGAAGACCGGTAGAGATGGTACGACTGGTGGGAGCGGTGGGGCTCTCCGGCTTAAAAGCGACGAACCGACACAAATCAAGCAGAGTTGTCTGGGGAGCTGACCTGGAACCAACTCTCCTAGAAGCTCGGGTGTTGACCGACCTTCTGCCTTCCTGCGACCGGGAGAGCTGATCTCGGTTGTGCCCTTTACCCCGTCGAAGGTGTTGACTTCGACGACGTCCCCGCTTCCCGCAACCAAGAGTGTTGATCTTGGTGGCAACCTCTCGCCGTCGAAGGTGTTGACTTCGACGCCGTGCCCGTTTCCCGCGACCAAGAGCGTTGATCTTGGTGGCAACCTCTCGTCGTCGAAGGTGTTGACTTCGGCGACTTCCCCGTGGCCGGATCCTGAAAACACTCGCCGAGCGAAGTGCTGATTTGCAAGGCGTTGTTAAGGACCGACCGCTAGCCCGTCGATCGGGGGAGTTGACCTCGATCGAGTTCCATTCAATTTCATTTTTATTTTGCCGAAGTGTTTATTTTTGGGATTTACGTTTCTTATTTTTGTTTGTTTGTTTATACAGGGTCAGGCGACCAAAGCGAGCGCTCCTGGGGAGGGTCGCAACCGGGCGACGGACGCCGATCGGACGTAGAAGTTTATATTTTATTTTTTTCTTTGTATATATATTTTATAGGAATAAACATTTTTATTTTTTTAATTACGTGGTTATTATTTCCTTGAATCTGGTAGCACGCAAAACACAAGGTTACAACCCCTAGATATTTATAGTTGTCAGCAATCCTTATGTGTTCCCCACTTTGTAATATTAAGTCTTGTTGTATACCTCCTATACACATGGTTTCTGTTTTATTTATGTTTACTTCTAGCCCCCATTTATTATATTCTTCTATGAGCTTCCTTGTCATGTATTCTAGGTCGTCGTAATCCTGGGCCATTACTATCTGATCATCTGCGAAACACAGTGTATATAGGGTTTTATTGTTGTTTAGTGGGATGCCCACTTACCTGTGAATAATTTTGATACAAATATTATAGCTCCAGTTGCATTGATCATTATCAATCCTTTCAATGTGTTAGTTCCTTTGTAATGTGAATAGCATTGAGATTGACGTACAAGTGATGATGGTTTTTGAATATGAAATTCAGTACAATCCAGGCCTATCACATTGTGGTATTTCTTAGTAAAATCATCTGGTGCATTGGAAAATAATACATCTCGATGAGGAAATATTTTCATGTGTGATAATTTTAAATATAATAGATTAATCCAAGTAACAAATACTCTTCCAACTGCTGATCTTGAAATTAGGAACATGTCAGATAATGTTTCATAGTCAAAATTTCTTCGCAACTTCATTAATGTAAGAAACATCTCATTTAATGGAGTGAGTTTATGATGTTTCCTAATGTTTTTCCCTTTTTGGTGAACTATGCCAATAACAAGTTCATTTTCACGTTTGAACACAAACCGGTACAATGCAATTAATATTTTGTAAGATTGTAATCCACTGTAATAAAAAATTTTTCTATCATTATACATGAAATTTTCAATGTAAAATCTTGATTTTATTGGAATAAACTGTTTTCTGATCTTGACTGCACTAGTTGTTTTATTAAACCTGTTTTCATATGTCTCTGAGTCCAAAGGATTCACTTCAACTGCAAAGTCTAACTCCTCACTAGACAAATTAAGGGATGGAATCGTATTTGGTTTTAGTTTAGTCCTTGTTGAAAAAGTGAATATGTCTCCTTCTGTAAAGTGTCTTGCACAAACCTGAAATAACATAATTTAATTTCTTTTTTTGCAGTTTATCCAAAAATTTACTCTTTTTGATCCGTTTATAGACTCTGGATCTATTTTAATTACTTCAATCCAATGGTTTCGAATATTTGGTTTAGTCGGAAACGAAAAAGATGAACATCCGTAACGCATTTTGCGAATTGGGACAGTTTGCACTGCAGCACTTCATATTGTAAAAATACTAATCACATCACTTATGCATATAACAGACATAAAAATTATAATATGAAATATGACTCATGTCAATGTTTCATTTGACAATGTCAATTTAGGGTTTAAAAGTAAGCAACTTAAAACCACCCTTTTCGCAATAAGTCTATTTCTCCCTAGATTCAAACGGAGTGGGGTTGGTGCCAAATCTGACCGCGCATTAGGATCGCAAAATATTAGAATAATATAAATAATAAAGATATTAATAGTAGCAATAAAACAAAGTCAACCCACAGTATGTAATTTAAGGAAAATATTAAAACAGCGACATGTTTCGGTCACAAGACCATATTCAGGCTCTAAGAGAAGAACACAATATGTCAGAGAGAAGAAATACAAAGTCAAATATATAAAAGACAAAATATAACATGTACAAAAGTCAAATCATATAAGATAAAATCTAACATGTAATAGAAAATGATAGTTAGTATAACAGTAAATAAAGTATTTTAACATTTATAGAACAAACAGAATCAATGTTAAAACATAAACAAATATTATAATATATATATTTACAACGTGGAGACTTACCTCTATGTGCAGACTGCAGCTTTTAAACAATTTATAACAGATATTATGAATAAAATAGGGGAGTATTTTAATGTGAAATTGGAAAAGTGGAAATTATGTTGTGTAGTGGAAGTTAAAGTAATAAAAGTGGTTGAAAAAGAAAGTTTAGAATCTAGTTTAATTATTAGAATGAACTATGTAGAAGTTGATGTGTGAAAATAAGAAAATTTGGCGTAGAGCAGTAAATATGAATCCAGGAATCAACAATCTATAGACAGACTTGTGGAGAGTTCTCCAAAACAAGGAGATCGATCTCCAAGATCAAATCAGGAACGGGCCCGGATTAATAGCAGGGTTAGAAGAAACGCTTTGGAGAGTTCAATCTCCAAAACCAATAATCGATAGAGAACGGATCACTAGCAGGGTCAAAAGAACCAATATGGAGAGTTCTCCGGAGCAAGGAGATCAATCTCCAAAACCAGTGACCGTAAGGGAACGAGCTGGCCATGGAACTGGACCTCCTCGTCCAATCCATTTATTGGAAAAAATGTTATTAAGATGATTTCGTACATCAATGAAATAGTGGGGAGGGGCTCCATCGTGCATGAACCACATGTCTTTTCGAATTTGTAAAGGAACATCGTCTAAAAGCGGTGGAAAATCGTTTTGTAAAAATTCTAAGTATATCTGACCATTCAAAGTATTATCGAAAAAATATGGACCCACTAAATTATTGCCCACTATTCCCGCCCACACATTTACACAAAATCGTCGTTGATTTTTGGTTTCAACAATACCGTGCGGATTTTCATTTCATTGTAACATGTTCATTGACATGTTCCGAGCGTAAAATTAATTTAATCACACGTATAATTAAATCCTGCACTTAATCATAAATGATAAACATTTTTCACTATCTCACGACTTCAAACCATTAAAAAAATACCTTTCGGACGACCAATAGACACAACAGTTTTTAAACGTTGAGAACTCGTTAAAACAAACCAATCAGAACGCTCGAATTCCTCCCCTAACGGAAATGAACCGTTGATTATCGTAGCGCGGAGAGCACTCTTTCTTTTCGCCTTCAACCTTCAAAGAACGAGCATCATTTTGCGTATTAACGAATTTTTACCTTAGCCGTTGTAAGTACAAAATTTTTATTATTAGACATTTTAATTCATTTATCAATTTATCTTTATTACTCAGTTGAACACAGATATTAATAGCATTTCAAAATAATAATTTCTATATATTTTTATAGATAACTAAAGCCATAATTGAACCTTTTTTATTTAGACACGTGGCAATTCATGTTAATATGCATGTATTTTTAATATAATTAGTAATCGACATTATTTAATATTTTTAAATAAACTAATAATTAATAATTTAACGTTTAATATATATATTTTATAATACTTTTCATTAATTTAATCTTTTTGCTATTCAGCCACGTGCTGGCATGTCGAAATGTATGTATTTTCAATATATTCAGTGATCGATAGTATTTAATACTTTCAAACAAATTAACAATCAATAACGTAACTTTTGACATATATAATTTATAATATTTTTATTAAAAATAAGACTTTTTAATTAGAAACTAAGAACACACGTTTCAGAACATAGATTATAATAAATTGAACCAAGTTTTGATTAGTAACGACTCACTATTAATCATTCCTAAATTTTTTAGTTTAACCATTATCACACATATTTTATTTTATTTTATATCATTTGTTAAATAATAAAAATATGAACATTGTTGAGTGCCCGGCAAATAAAATGATAGTAAGGAATCAAATTCAATTGCCGTCCGTTCTCCAACAATTTTCATATTCCATAATTTTTTGATACTCCTTTTCCTGATACACTATTCTCTCACAGATTTATACGGCTCCAAGTTACCGGCAGGTTGCCGTTGAAGTTACCGTCCAATGTACCTCCAGGTTACCTCAAAAGTACCTCCAAGTTACCGTTGAAAATATCGCAAATTATTAGCAAGTTACCGATAAAGCACCGATCCAGCTGACTACACCTGAAGTTCGAACTCTCCGGAGAAGTCCCCCAGGTCTGCCTTCCTGTAGAAGTCGTCAACATCTGTAACCAACCGAAGCCGCACACATACCGCTGTGGGAGAAATCCGAAACCCTAAGCTAAGTACCTAACCTTTTGTGGCAAAATAAATTTGAATTTTTTACTTGAGTGTTTGTTTTAAACCCACAGATTTGCTGTGTGTGGTTGCCTATCGGTATCAGTATTTTAGTTTTTTATTGTTGTGTTAAAGTAGCCAAAATATTTTTAATATTCATTTTTTCTTTCTAGTTAAACTTTAAATTAAATAAGGTGTTCTGCTTTACACCTAGTTATTAAATTTTGTCGAATTTAAAGCAGTGGCGCCCTCACCCATCAATCATATCCTTTATACAGGGTGTCGCTAAGCTGGAGCGTACCCACTCCTGAGTTAAAAGGTCTCATAAGCCGGGACAGCTCTCGAGGGATTAATTAGTGTTACATCATTAATAACGCCGTCCCGTGTAAAACCGGCTTCATTCGTAAACAAAACTTTTCCAACAAATGCATTATCATTCCGTTGTTTATCTAAAAACCAGCGAGCGTAGGCAAGTCTTGCTGGATAATCTTCTACATCCATGGCATGTACTTTCTGGTTATGAAAGGGGTAAAGAAGCTGCTCCTGCAGAATATTGTGAACATTTGTTTTTGACAAATTAAATTGTGCTGAGAGCTTACGTACACTGGTTGTGGGATCACCATCGACTGCATCCAATACATTTTGTTCTACAGCTGGTGTACGTGTAGTTCTTGGTTGATCTTCGCCACCTTTTCTTGGTATGATACTTCCTAAAATTATTATTTAATGCAAACTAGTAGAAAATAATTTATTTTGCTTATATAAATACCTGTCTCTCGTAAACTACGATCGGTTCGTTCAAAGGTTCTTCTATGGGGTATAATTCTCCCAGGAAAGCGTAAAGTATACAATCTTCTTGCTTCTGACGAGTTACCAGAAGCCAAACCGTACAACAAGCTGACATAATTGAAAACAGTTCAATTTTACTTTTTCTTAAGCCAGTCCCATGGTCAGACTTTAAACGCTTGAACTAAAACTGCGAAGCAATTGTTTTATTGCGTTTAAATACTATCTTAAGGAATTTTTAATTATAAGTTGTGACAATTATTGATAGATCTCTTTAGAATGTCTGTCTTTACAAAATATGGCGATCAGATCTAAAAGTTCAAACCCTTAATTTTATCGAGTTCAAACAAGAGTACATTTTCATTGGTAAATGGATTGGAAAATTTATTTTTGAAATTTAAATATTATTCAGTTGGTCCCTATTAAAATTACTGATTATTAACCAATGGGCAGTCTCTGCTAATCTGTACGTAATGTAGATTCATTTATACCGTCAAACACAGGACATGGATGTATGCAATCCGTCACTGGAATTTTATAGTATTCCGATGTATAGTTTAGAAATTATGACAAAACAAAGGTTTTTATTTCGAAACTCGTCCATCATGGCGTGGTCGTCGCATTTTGTGGCGCCTTTGTGGGTCCTTTTGCCGCTGGCGGCGGACCTCTAGGCGTGTTGGTCGCTTTGGGGAGTGGCCTAGGATACCTGGGGCATCCTCGGAAACTCGCTGGATGATCGCCTCCGCAATTCGCGCAGGTGGGCTTCGCCTCCCTTTTCTTGGGACAATCCGCTGCTTTGTGGGGTTGTGCGCACTTGACGCACTTTAACTGGGAGGTACACCTTCCTTGGGTATGGTGGTACCCCTGGCAGCGGAAGCATTGGCTGGGACCAGCCGGCTTCCTCAGGGCTTCCACTTTTACCCTCAGGTGTACGCAGGTTTCAAGCTTGTATAGCTTGTCTGCCTGGTCCCGGGGGGCGTCCAGGAGAAATAGGGACAGTGACTGTCCGCTTCTCCTAGACGTCATCCTCTGTACCTTTGTTACAGTTATCCCCTGTGCGGCGAGGTCCTCTAGAATATCCTTGGGGTCTGTTTCTGCGGGAACATGGCGCAGAACTACTATTAACCCGCGCTCCGATGGGAGCGCGTATGTAAAGTATTCCTCGCCGCTTTCGTTAAACATAGCCGTGATATTTCGGTGATCTTTGGAGGTGGCCGGGAATATTCTGATTCCTTCGGCGCACGTCTGGGCCTTTGTGTAGTTGAACTTCCTACGTGAAAGCTCACTACTGACCTCTTTCCACCTGTTTGATTTACGGAGGGTGATCGGTGGCGGTCTCCTTTCCGTTGTTGTTTCGGCTTGTTCTTCGCTTTGGTGCTTTGGTCCTGTTTGCTGCCTTGGTTCCTTTTGCGTCGTTTCGGTGGTTTTCGGCTTTTTGGCCGCTGTCTGCTCGTCTTGCCGTTACCTTTTTGTTGCTTTTGGATGGTCTTGAAGGGTACCGGATCGTCCTCCGTTTCCATTGTGTCCTGGGTTTCCTGTTCTTTCTGCGTGGTTTCCTTTGTTTGTTGTTGGATGGCTTCCTCGTACATCCTTTTGGTCTTTTCTAGCTCTTCTTTTAGCTGTTTTGTCTCTTGCTTGTACTTCGCAAGAGCTTTCCTCGTCTCCATCAATTCCTTTATCACCTCCTCCATGGTGATTTCTTTTTCCTTTGGTTTCTTTGTTTTTTTTTCGTCCGTTCTTCTTCAGCAATGGAGCCGTCCGACTCCATGCTTAGACTTACTTCCCTTTTTGTTAGTCAATTCCCTAATAAGGTGGTCCCTAACAGGTTGTGTGAAAGGATGTGTTATCGGGATAGGTAGTCAAACCAGCTGAGACAGCGGACTCACTACCCAAAGGATTTTAAAATCCTTGGCTAAAGAATTCCTGGCCACTGGAAGTTTGACTACGGGGGTGTTTTATATTTACCTGTCCCTGTATCCTGGGTGGTTTCTAATTTTAAATACTTATTAAAAGTATTTTAATAGGCCCACCTGGAATAGCTGTAATTAATTTAAAATTATAGTTAAATATTAAATATTGCATTGAATTGAAAAATTCAAATACAAATGTTAATGGTTTGGGATTAAAAAATCCCGTTTAAGTCGTTAAGACTTCGGTCGCTGTAATCGTTCGAGGAACTCGGGTAATACCTGCTACAGGTAGTATACCTCCGCTCGACGTACAAAGAAATCTCGCTCTCTAAGCTTAGGTACAACATTTCGCTATGACAGCTTGTCGATCTCTAATAAATAAGCATTTTAAGGTACAATCCTTCTGTTGGTAACCCTACATCCCAATGAATCTACGTAAATCGCCCTGCCATCGTCAGAACGTTTATATTCTTAAGGGTTTACATCAAAATAATCTATAGCCTTTTGATACTTAGTCTTTTCTGTTATTAATTTAAATAAATCAAACTCTTTAGAATAATGTTCTAACATTTTTTCGGACACTTTGGCGAAACTTAAACAAATTAAACCATTTGTGAAACCATGGCTCCAATTAAATACAAGTCGCGTAAATCAAGTGAAAGTCAACCGATTACGTTTAGGTCACACAAAGTTAACCCACTATTATTTATTTAACAAAGACCAACCCCCAACATGTGAATTCTGTCTTAAAAATCTCACTACATATCACATACTAGTAGAGTGCGACAAACTTAAAAACACTAGAAGAAACTTTAACGTCCCTAATAGTTTAACATCTATCCTAGATGAAAATTGTAGAACTGAAAACACATTGGAATTTATTATAAGTTGTAATGTTACGCAATTGTGTCGCTAATAACCCTTAGTGGTTGTTGCGAAAAAAAAATTTTTTTTTGGACAAATATATTATATTATAATCGTAGTAAATAAACAAACGGTAACATGTCTGCCCTGGTATGATAACTCATTTATAATACATGATAGAGACCTAAAGCAAGAATATTATTGAGTTTCAACTTGTTATATTATAATGTGTGATCATTTTCATGAGAAATAATAATAGTTTACAATAATACGTCGTAATATTTCCAGCGAAAATGGGAGTCTCGCATTAGTTGCAATATTTAAATACATACACATATGTCCAAAAATTTGGAATAATGGAATATTTCTTCTAAATAAATCATCTAAATAAATCTCGACGTCAGATAAACATACAAAAAATATGATTTATTTTTTTGAGGTGAAAAATGTACAATATATTTTAAAATAAATTAATTAGCAAAAAAAAGTTTTCAAATAAAATTAATAATCTGTATTTCCTCCATGGGCCTGTATGCATTACTGATCAAATCGACTGAGTTGCGTGATAAAGATTCGGCTAGTGTATTCTGCGAACTTTTTCTTTTTCGGGCAGCTTGTTGTTTATACGAGTATTATAACAACTTACGTCTGTATTGCTTCGGTTCTCTGGACCAATCGTTAATGCAATTTGGTTTTTATTTTCGTACCGTAATTTGTCGAAACGTCTTTGTAATTCTGTATCTGTCTCTCCTGTGGAGACCGGTTCCGTAGTTTCTTTTACGCTTGTTTCAAGTTTTGCGTCTTTTTGCCTGTTCACCTGACTGAGGTCTATGTGTATCAATTTGTTATAAATTTCTAGTTCCTCTAACTCTGTTTGCTCGCTCCGAAATAACGTTGCCCAAGGTTTTTTCCTATCTGAGATATATTTTATTCCTAAAATAGCTTGTGATTCAAGGTTTGGTATATAGAAAAACTTGGTTTTGCCGTAGTTCCCAGCTATTGATGCATGGAATGATGATACTAATTTTTATTTTCACTTTACTACCATCTGCTAATACTGCTGAGGTTGTTTCCGATGTACCTCCGTGTATGGTCAACAGTTTTCCCGATATAAGAATAGTGCGAACCCGTATCTACTAAAGTGTTTAATGTAAGTCCATTATTTGTGGAAATTTTAATATGCGGTCTTTCATCCGTTGGTTTCAAATACGTTTCAATGGCCTTTATTGAGGGTTTCGTCTTGTCTCCTGAAGAGTCTGCCCGTTTCCCGCTTCTGACAGTGGCAGTTGATAGCAGTTATTCCTATCGTTCGGCAATGACTGCAGAATCGTATCGATTTTGCGTAACATTTATCACGGTTGTGTCCTATTTTTTCCGCATTTCCAGCAGCAGTTTTGTCTTTCTGTCAGTAATTTAGTATTTTATCTGTTTTGTGGGTTTTTGCCGTCCGGTATAATAATTGGTAGTGTTTTCGAACTTCGGTCTCCCTCCGTCTTTAATTTCTTTTTTTATCTGTTCGATTTCCTCTACCAGTCGCGTCAGCTGTCTAATTTAGTTGTGAATTTAGTTCCTGCGAATATGTAACTTGTATTTTGCGTTCATATTTCTACATATTCTTTCTAATTGTTGGCCGTCGTTAAAACCGCTGTGTCGCCTTATTAGTGTTTGTTTGTCTGTGTCCCGAAAAAAAATGTCATTTGAAAGATATAACTTTTTTAAAATAGTACAAAAAGAAGATGAGCCATTTGACGAATTTCTGAACACTATAAAAACACAAGCAAAAACATGCAAGTTTGAAATGTTGAATGATAGCTTGCTGAAAGACAAAATCGTGTTTGGAGTAAAGTCAGATGCAGTCAGAGAAAAACTACTCACCCAAGAAAATCTCGACTTAAATAAAGCAATCTCAACATGCCGAGCTAGTGAACAATCCACAAAACAGCTCAAAGAAATTCAAATTTCAGAAAATAACCAAGTTCATTTAGTGAAAGGAAATATGAAGAATGATTGTTCAGGCTCAGAAACCTTCATGTGCCAGAGGTGTGGTATAAGGCATGTAAAGTATGCTATGCCAACTCTATGGCATTCGTTACCATAGATAACTACTTGTTTTTTAAAATACAGTTGTCAGATATATATATATATAAATATATATATATATATATATAATACAGATTGTCAACGTAATAAAGTAATACAATTATTTAAAAGAGTTTTCCGCTTTAATATTTTTTTTGTAAGTTCAGTGATACTTTGGCCACCGCGTTATTAAAACTTCACATAGTAGCAGAGCATAAAAGTTGGCAAAAATAACAAAAAGTGAGTACCCAGAAATAAAAATAAGAATGTCGAGCGCAAAGACAGACGCGCTCACAAAAGACAATTACGACACATACCCATAATCCAGGCAGAAGCCGTGTTAGTGAGACAAAAACTATGGAAATACCTTGAAAAACCCCTTTCGACGACCGCAACTGCCGATGATGTAGAAAAGGACAGATTAGCTAAATCTAAACTCGTTCTTATTATCGCTCCATCTTCGGATTTTTTCAACTTCTGCGCAGTCTATTTGCGGGTGTACTGAATTTCTTTGTGTGTCATCTGCCTCTTTATGTTCTGGCAAATCGTGCACAGTTTGTTGTTCTTCTTGTTGTTGATTTTCCAGTTGATCTATTTTGTTGTCGTCATGTAGGTTTCTTACAAATGTAGACATCCTAGCCTTTAATATGTCTAAGTTCCCCGTTGCATTTAAATTAAATTATTCCAATTTCTTTATAAGGTGTTCTTTCCTTAATTTGTAAATCCATCCTACTTTTGTGTCGGCAACGGTAGCTCCTTCTTACTTAACTGTCATTTTTTTCCTTTCTTCTTTCTTGGCATAAACATTAGTCATTCAGCCAGACTCAATATATCTACAGGAGATTACAAAAGGTAGAACGTGTACACATACTTCTCGCCCAGGGGCTGATCAGGGCATTTTTGTTTAGACATACAAGACAAGGCTTTGGAAAGAAAGGTAATATAAAACAAAGTTTCCAAGTCTGTTAAGATTCACCACCTATAGACGTATTTGGGTGTTTCTTAAAAATTTGAAGATTGGATCAAGAGTCAGGTAAAGCTTCTCTGCAGAGCATTGAAGGTATATTTATTGGGGCAAAGAAATTGGCCTTTATCAGGTTTCTATATAGCTCATCGCAGAAAGTCTTATTTTTATTGCATTCAAATAGTATATGTTCCAAGTTTTCCATTTTTCCACAGTAGTCGCATAAGTCAGTTTCTTTGACATTTATCATATTCAAATGTTGTCCATAGCTGGCGTGTCCTAACCGCATTCTTATTACCGTAGTAATATATTTCATGGGCATGTTTAGATTATTGTACCAAGTTGTTTTGGGTAGGTTTGGCTGTATTAATGTATATTGTGCAATATGACTTGTGCAAAATTCTTTCCAATCTGATTTCCATATTTTAAATTGCTTTATTTTGCACATATATGTGACGGACTTGGTGCTTCTGATATTTTTGATGTCGCTGACACAATGATAGTTACATAAGTGTGTAAGAATCATTTTGTTTCTTAGCCATGCTAGTTGTACATGACAGTCGATTTAAAGTGGCAGGATCATTTTTTCAAGTAGTTAAGCTAAAAAATAACAGAAAAGTAATACAGTTGATGTGTTTAGACGTTTTTTTTCTTTTTTAAATAAATTTTCAAAACAATCACTTGCTCCGAGATTTTAGGGACACAATGAGTGTGTTTTAACAGCTGACAAATTTATTCCAAGATGCATTTGCTTCTAACTCCTGTCAGTCGCACCGGGTCAGTAACATAACTGTGTAATGTAACATTTGATAACACAGGTTGGTTTTTAAAAGACATGCAACCAGCACAAAAAAATGTTAGTAGCATCATGTCCGTCGCATATATGTGTAACGCGCCTAACAGGCCTGAATGAAAATTGACTGAATTTAATTTATAAATTAGCCCTTCATGCCAAGTTTATCAAAAGCTTTTTCAATGTCTAAAAAGATAGCGAAACACGTCCGTTTTGCTGTCCAATGGTCAAAGATGCTTTCTGTCAGTCTTAGAGCCTGCTGCTCACAAGAGTGTTCAGCTCTAAAACCAAATTGAAAGTCAGAAATTATTCGTCGTTCGTCAGTTTCATCTTTGATACGCTCAAGAATAACTTTCTCGATTACCTATAATATCGAACTTAGTAGACTTATTGGTCTGTGGTTTTGGGGGTAAAGCGGATTTTTCCCGGGTTTTTCTATTAAAATAACGATGGCATTCTTTCATCTGGCGGGGAATTTTTGTAATTTTAGAATTGTGTTTGTGATGTTGGCCAAAAATTTGAAGTAGCTCTGAGGCAGCTGCTTAAGCTGGAGATTAGTGATATTGTCATCTCCTGGAATGTGGAGCGTATCTCTAGTAGCGACGTATCCGTTAAAAAGGATTCTGTAAATTCTGTGTGAATACTATCTCCAGTAGCGACGGATCCATTAAGGAGGATCCTGTAAATTATGTGTGAATACTATCTCCAGTAGCGACGGATCCGTTATAACGGATCCCGTTAAAACGGACGTTGTATGTGAACGCGCCCTAACGTATCTAGTATTTTTACTCGGGCGCCAGTTTATGCAGTATTTTTACTCGATTAAAAGTTTCCTTGAGTTTTCCCCATTTATCATTTGCTGGTATTAAATCGTCCGTGTTAGTGTCTTCTATGATTTTACTAGGTAGTCTTAGTTCGTGTCCGAAATTAAAGAACGCTGGTAAAATTCAGTCAAACTGTGTCGGGCCGAGTTAATCGCAAATGTTAACTCCGGTAAATGTGAGTCCCATTTCTTGTGGCTTCCTCACAAAACTGAGCCACCATTGTTTTTATTACCTTATTGCCTCTCCCTAATGGATTCGTCTGGGGTGATACAGTGGAATATCTCGTTTCTCTATATTAAAATCGGTTAGCAATTTTTTTACAATCTTGTTGTCGTATGATTTTGCATTGTCGGTTATAACTTTTTCTGGGCATCCGAATCTCATGATTATTTTATCTTTTAGTTGATGAACTATGACGTTTGCTGAGATCTTTCTGACCGGAGTCATTTCCACCCATTTGGTGAATGTTTATTGAAAAACTATTATTGTTTCATAAAGAAAGGAAAAACCAATGTCACAAATTTTTATTATTATAAAGGTTGAAAATCTAAAGCGCAACAAGTTTCGGCTTACAATAAGGCCATCATCAGAGTACGATTGCAGTTGATGGTGTAACATTGAAATTATAACAAATAATGCATAATATAAATTAATGTTTAAAACCAAGGTAAAGTATTAAATTATATAGAAAGAGAAGAAATGGACATTGAAAAAGAAAAGAAATGGTAGATTAAGTAAAGAGGAGAGCATATTAAGCTCAATGAATTTAATTATAAAATTACATAAAAATTAAAGGGGGTTGAAGCAACCCAAATGTCGAAACTAACCAATAAGATAACTGATATTTGGTTATAGACCAAAACGGAGAGATTAGAATATGGTTAAGAGACCATTTTAAGACAAATATTAGGAAAAGGAACAACTCTTCCAAAATCTCTGAAATTGGCGTTCCAGAGAACCGAAAATAAATTTTACAATGGGTAATCCGTAGAAAAAAGGAAAGCCAATAAGAAAAAGTAATGTTAATGTATGCAATTTAAGAAACATGGTGAAAGAAAAGTTGATGAGCATTGTCCATATCCAATAAGTCAACCAAACCATTAAAAATTATTAAATAGTTGATTCCACCAACACTTCGGTAATTATAACTATTTTTAACACGTGAAACTAATAATAATGGCGATAGACACCAAGAAATTCGAAAGTGAAAAATTTGTGACATTGACATTGGTTCTTCCTTTCTTTATTTAAGAAGAGTCTCTGTATCTGTAATTGTGCTTCCTTCTGATATTGAGCCTAACCTATAGGCTCGTCAACCATCCTACCTGTTTAAAGTAGGTGATAACGTCGCCTGTAGGCAGCTCCCTCAAATTGGCATGTGTTAGCCAGTTCTCGCCGAATACAGAAAGTCTTATTAGAGAGAGTGCCGGACAATCACAAAGGACGTGCTCAACTGTCTCATCCTCTTGTTCACATCCTCTACATAGTCAGATAAACCCAACCTGTTCAGATGTTTTCGTAAATGACAATGAAAGTATACCTGTGACCAACCGCAGGTCCTTTCTGGTCATGGCCACGTATTTCTTGGCTGTTCCGCTATTCGGATACTTCAGAAGTTCCTTGGATAGTATGCAACCTTTTTCTTCGTCCCATCTTCCCCTGAATTTGTCAAGGGAGCGTTCCTTTACTAGGTCAACCACCGCTGATGCCGGCAAGCTAACAAGACTACCGAGTCCCAAGAGCCTTTGGGAGGCAGCTTTTCTAGCCAACGAGTCAGCTATGCGGTTGCCTTTTGAGATTCCATGAACTTTTATCCAGCCTAGAGTAACCACATTATTGTTGCAGGCTTCCGTAAGGGCCATGTGACATTCTAATACTAGACCTGATGTGACCCGTGGCCTATTCAGGGCTAATAGTACATGTCTGCTGTCCGTAAGGATACGGATGTTTTTGCCAGTGATTTCTCTTTTGGTAATCTCTTTTGCGGCTATGGAGACGGCAGTTAGCTCTGTCTGAGCTATACTTGCATTACAACTACATTTTATTTCAGTCTTTATGTTTAAGCTAAATTTGTATTTTCAGCCTTTTGGACATCTGTATTAAATTAAAAAATAATTTCCAAAGTAACCTTAAATTTTTGTTGCATGTGTGTTTCGTTTTAATTTCATTAAATGTGCCCATCAATCCATTCATGTTTATTAAATACAGATATTTTTGTCGTAATAAGCATCATTTGGTAGGCCTTTTGAATACGAATAAAAATTCATATTTTTTTTATTGCTGAACTTTTAATTGTCATGTAAATATCGGGAAATTCATTATGATTGACTTTGGAAAACTTCATGTTTTCCTGTATTTTATTTAAAAGATCTTTGAAACAAAACTTCCACGGTTTTTTAAAATAAATTAACTTCATTAATCAAGTTTTATCAAAACTTTCTTTGTTTAATTTTCTTCATGTATTTTTTAATTAAGCCGATAGGTGAATTGCTACCTCTCTTCGGTTCCAGAAGTTTTTGCTAAATTTTTAATCAAACCTTTACTGTACTCCTGCAAATTTTGTTCCAGTAAATTTAACGAAAAGTATCAGTTGGATCAACACAACATTTATAAACACAAAAATGTAGATTACTTTCCTTGCAAGTTTTGTACGAAGGAATTCACCTCTGGTAAAGATAGAAAAAACCATGTTGAAGTAAAGCATATGTTTACTTGCAAGATTAGCTGTAAAAATTTCAACAGTTCGGTACAGCTGCATAAACCTAAAAAAAATCAACGCATAAGAAAATAATTTATGCTTGTGAATACTGCCCAGAGATTTTAGATTCGAACAGCAGCCGAAGAGATCATTGGATAGTGATCCATAGTAATTTGTGTCATGGAGTATCGAGTCCGTTTACTGTGGATATGAAGCAAAAACAATACATATGTGATTATTGTTTAAAATCATTCTTCAAAAAGAATGATTATATCAGACACGTAAAACAATTCCGTAAATCTGGTTCACTCATCTAGTTCTCAAATTTCCACTGTTAGTTTATTTTTGCAGAAAATGTTATTGTTTGTCCAGGAAATATCATAATAATAATAATTATTATTATTCTGTAGTCATATACCCAACTCTTTTGGGGTTTTTAGGATTGTATTGTTTTAGTGATTGTCTGGTTTTAGTAGGTATTATTTGTTTGTCAATTGATATATACTGGCCTTACTTTAAAGAGTTTGTCATGTCCAGGTGAACCAACAGGTATAAACTTCATATTATCGTTAAAATACAGACGTCGTTTTATCTCTTCCCATCTGTTACACGTCATAATTTCATAAATCTGTGATTGCCCCATACTTACATTTGATATAAATCATCTATTTATTATGAATTATTTAATTATGTGTTTTACAACGCAAGTTAATCAATATGACAAATATAAAATATATATGACGTGACGTATATAATAATAATCAACGAACTCTATGAAAGTAGATATGTAGGTATAAAGTAAATAAGGTTGTAACATTCGTCCGCCTTCTAAGATTCAACTCTCTATCTCATCAATTAGACGCCTGGGTGGTTTAACGGTGCGTTTACTCCGACGCGGTGCCATGGGAGTTGAGCCCATGTCCGCCATAGTCTGTGGTGAGCTAAGTGGAGAATTTTCTAGCGCAGCTTTCCCTTGAGTTCCTGATGATTGGCAAGATACGGGAAAGCCACTAGCTTCTTGTAGTGGAGTCGAGGAGGTAACGGGTATTGAGCTGGTTGACGTTCTTCTAGCGGGGCATTCAGTAGGATTTTCCAGACGAGGGCGCATGTGATCTGCATGGTACCTCTTTTCGCCACTGGCTGGAGTATTTATCATATACGAATACCGATGAGTACGTCGAGATACAGTGGCTGGCTCCCATCGCGACTGATCCCTGGCTCGCACATATACAGCATCACCTGCCTTATAGTTTGGTGTCTGGTTATCGGAGTTAACATTCGCTTGTATTTGCTTATATTGTAATGACCTCCTAGTACTTGGTCGAACATTGTCAAGCTCGCAATGTAGCCGTCTCCCAAACATTAGTTCACCTGGGGTCTTACCTGTGGTACTATGAGGCGTGATGCGATAAGCAAAAAGAAAACGTTCTAATCGTTTTTTGAGGCATTCTGTGCTTGATGACATTCTGGTCTTAAAAGTTCTCACGAAGGCCCCAGTTTTGAGCGCATACGGGAACACAAGACTCAAACCAAAAGGCCTAGCGGATGTTACAGTACAGATCCAGAATAAAAGAAAACTGCTACCCGTTGTTGTGATGAACTCAGCTGAGCCTATGTTGTTTGGCCTACGGTGGAGTGAAATGTTTCACATGGAATTCCCAAAACCAGTCTACTCTATTAAGAAAACTCGACAGGAAACTACATCACTGAAACAAATTATTGACAAACATAATGCTCTTTTTGATGGAAAACTTGGAAAAGTCAAAGATTATCAAGTGAATATACACATCAAGCCCAATGCTCAACCAAAACACATTCCGGCCAGATCAATAAAATTTTCAATGAAGAAAAATATTGAAGCTGAATTAGATCGTTTGGTTAAAGAAGGCATCATCACCAAAGTAGACCCAAATATAACACCGGTACAATGGGCAACACCGACAGTCAACGTTGTAAAGACTAATGGCCAGATCAGAATCTGCGGTGATTTTCGCAGCACAATCAATCCTGTATTGATAACACATGCACACCCAGTTCCTTTGTTCGATCAACTGCGCCAAAATCTAGCGAATGGTGAGAAATTCTCCAAAATTGACCTAAAGGATGCTTATTTACAATTCGAAATAGAGCCCGAATCAAGAAACTTTTTGACAATATCGACACACAAAGGATACTACATGTATAACCGAATGCCTTTTGGTATTTCGACGGCTCCGTCGATTTTCCAACATTATCTGGACAAACTACTAGAGGGTATACCGAACGTAGCAGTTTACTTCGATGACATTGCGGTTACGGGAAAAAATGACAAGAATCATCTTGAGACACTTCAGACCGTGTTTGAAAAACTAGATCAAGCCGGATTGAAAGTTAATCTGAAGAAGTGCAGTTTTCTACAGCCAGAAGTTGAGTACCTCGGACACGCAATCGATAAAAATGGAGTACGCCCTACAAAATCAAAGATAGAAGCAATCACTAAGGCTTCCGCACCAACCAATACCAAAGAACTACGATCTTTTCTCGGACTAGTCAATTTCTACGAGCGATTTATACCACACTTGCACAGTCTCTGTGCTGATCTCCACGCATTGACAGGAAATCGAATTAAATGGCAATGGACTAACAATAAGGAAATTCGATCAATATCTTCGTGGCCTTAAATTTACATTAGTGACAGATCACAAGCCCCTCATTCACATTTTGGGAGCTCAACGAAATTTACCCAAGATTCAGAACAATAAACAACTAAAAGGTTGAATTAACTTCCACTATTTATTCTATAAATACTTTAAATTCAATGACAGCCGTTTCGCTATCGGAATAGCATCGTCAGATTGACATATTGAAGTTACATTTTGTTTGTTTGTAACTAGGTACTTGATGTTGATAAGTAGTTAAGGCTAGACCAAGTAAGGAAGTAATAAGACATAACAATATTAAAGCCTAGATGTTATTAGCCCTAAGGGATTATCCTGGATGTATTTCCCTCTAAGATCAGTATAACTGTGCAATGATATAGAAAAACCAGGAAAAAACTATATCCTGCTGATCTTTACAATAACTTAATATATTTGTGTTGTAATTACGTCTTATCTATGTATAAAATGAAGACTCAATCAAAGTAAACAATTTAATAGTGGTGAACTTCCAAGATTTATTTGTTCATTAACTACTTTATATTGTTGATCTGCTAGATGTCTTTTGATTTCAAGTTCTTCGAGGAAATCTAAATTTTGTTTTTTATCACAGGTGTGTAATATTTGAATGTCATTGGTGTGTATGAGTGAATGTGGATGTTCAAGAACATGTTTTGCATAGTTTGACTTATCTGGTTGTTGTAATCTATATGCTCTTAAATGTTCATTGAATCTTATTTCAAAATTTCTTTGTGTTTGACCTATATATACAGCATTACATTTTGGACAATTAATTTTGTAAACACCAGATTTTTTTAATTTAGGTAATTTTGTTTTTACATTTAACAATTTTGTACCAACATTATTGTGTGATTTGAATGAAATTATTACAGATGTTGCCGAAGATATTATTTTTGAAATTGTATTAGAAATATTTCCACAATATGTAATACTTTTATAACTTTTAATTTCTTTAGGGTGTTGAGGGAATATTAGTTGTAGTGACACTTTCTGTTCTTTCTTATTAATTAATTTATTTATCAAATGTATTGGATAGCCATTAGATATTGCTATTTGTTTTATAATCTCAATTTCTTTATTAAAATTATTTTTGTTCATTGGAATTGAAAATGCTCTATGTATCATAGAATTATAAGCTGCTAATTTATGTGATATAGGATGATTTGAATGATATGGTATGGTTACATCTGTTTGTGTTGGTTTTCTGTATATTGAATAGTTTAATGAATTATTAACTTTTTTAATTCTCAAATCTAGAAAATTAATTGAATTATTTTCTTCAACTTCTAAGGTGAAATTAATTTTAGGATGTAAGGTATTAATATAATTAAAAAATATATCTAATTGTCGTTCGCTACCTACAAAACCTGCTAACACATCATCAACATATCTATACCAAAATACAATATTGTTTTTATAACTAGAATTAAAGATTTTGCTTTCTAAATTATCCATAAAAATATTTGCTAAAATTGGAGAAATGGGACTTCCCATTGGAAGACCTTCATTTTGAATATATACTTTCTTATCAAAAGTAAAATAATTTTGGCTAATGCATACATTAAATAGGTCAATTATATCTGATGTTATACCTGGATGGATATTTCTTTCATCTAATAACTTTTTAACTAGAACTATACATTCTTTAGGAGGTATTTTAGAGAACATATTAGTTACATCAAACGATACTAATTTAGTATTATTTTGTAAATTACATTTATTTAATTTATTTATCAAATCTAACGAATTTTGTACTGAATATTTAGATGTGTAACCATAATTATTTAGAATAGTATTTAATTTTTTAGCTACCTTAGTATTAGGAGTGTTAACATACGAAACTACAGGTCTAATCGGTTTTGACTCTTTATGTAATTTAATAGTTCCATATAATTCTGGACATTGGGGATTTTTATTAATTAGGTATTTTTTATCATAGTCATTAAATATATAATTTGAATTATTTACATGTTCTTTTATTTGGTTGGAAAATTTTTGAGTTGGATCGTTTTTTAGAATTTTGACATTACTTGACATTATGAAATCATTCACTTTAGATTTATAATCTTCTTTTTTTAAAATTACTGTTGAGTTACCTTTATCTGATTTTGTAATGATTAGGTTATTTTGATCTACTTTATTTTTAATTGATTTTAAAGCTAAAATGTCATTTTTAATAATTTGACTTTGACTTTTGAATTTATCTGGTTTAATGTCTCTTATAATTCTATGATACATAGAGCATTTTCAATTCCAATGAACAAAAATAATTTTAATAAAGAAATTGAGATTATAAAACAAATAGCAATATCTAATGGCTATCCAATACATTTGATAAATAAATTAATTAATAAGAAAGAACAGAAAGTGTCACTACAACTAATATTCCCTCAACACCCTAAAGAAATTAAAAGTTATAAAAGTATTACATATTGTGGAAATATTTCTAATACAATTTCAAAAATAATATCTTCGGCAACATCTGTAATAATTTCATTCAAATCACACAATAATGTTGGTACAAAATTGTTAAATGTAAAAACAAAATTACCTAAATTAAAAAAATCTGGTGTTTACAAAATTAATTGTCCAAAATGTAATGCTGTATATATAGGTCAAACACAAAGAAATTTTGAAATAAGATTCAATGAACATTTAAGAGCATACAGATAAGTCAAACTATGCAAAACATGTTCTTGAACATCCACATTCACTCATACACACCAATGACATTCAAATATTACACACCTGTGATAAAAAACAAAATTTAGATTTCCTCGAAGAACTTGAAATCAAAAGACATCTAGCAGATCAACAATATAAAGTAGTTAATGAACAAATAAATCTTGGAAGTTCACCACTATTAAATTGTTTACTTTGATTGAGTCTTCATTTTATACATAGATAAGACGTAATTACAACACAAATATATTAAGTTATTGTAAAGATCAGCAGGATATAGTTTTTTCCTGGTTTTTCTATATCATTGCACAGTTATACTGATCTTAGAGGGAAATACATCCAGGATAATCCCTTAGGGCTAATAACATCTAGGCTTTAATATTGTTATGTCTTATTACTTCCTTACTTGGTCTAGCCTTAACTACTTATCAACATCAAGTACCTAGTTACAAACAAACAAAATGTAACTTCAATATGTCAATCTGACGATGCTATTCCGATAGCGAAACGGCTGTCATTGAATTTAAAGTATTTATAGAATAAATAGTGGAAGTTAATTCAACCTTTTAGTTGTTTATTGTTCTGAATAAGATGAACTTTCACACAGTAAGGGTTAGTACCATAAATTTCATTACCCAAGATTGCTAATAACCGCTTAGTACGATGGGCTTTAGTAATCGGAAGCTACGATTATGACATCCAGTATACAAAGGGCTGCAACAACATGATCGCAGACTATTTATCAAGGATGCCTAATCCAGAAGAACTACCTTCCAAATCTGAACTGCAAGTTCACAAAATTGTAGAGCGCTTACAAACCGATAGCATTGGCGATCTTGCACTATCTGAAGCCTATATACGAGATGAAACACAAAAAGATATTACGCTGAAACTAATATCTAATCTCATAAAAACTGGTTGGCGTGAGCATAACTATTCAAATAACGTAAAGCCATACGCTCGCAAGCGCAGTGAGTTATCACTGGAAAATAAGATAGTTATGTGGCAGGGCCGTATTGTAATGCCATATACTCTAAGAAAAGCCACTTTAAGGTACTTGCATCGTGGGCATCCTGGCATCTCAGCGATGAGAGCATTAGCACGTTTTTACGTTTGGTGGCCAACTATAGAGGAAGACATAGACACACATGTTAAGCTTTGCCACAAATGCCAAGAAAATCGGCCCAATACTTCTGATTTACCAATTTTCTCGTGGTCAATGCCAGACCGAGCCTGGGAAAGGATTCACATTGACTTTGCTGGACCATTCCAGGGGTTTTATTGGCTTGTTTTGTCAGATGCGTTTTCTAAATGGATAGAGATTAAACCGATGACCAAAATTACTACTTCTAAACTTTGCGACGAACTCGATACAATATTTACTACATTTGGCGTTCCTCAATTTTTAGTATCTGACAATGGTCCGCAATTCATATCCCAGAGTTTCCAGGAGTACTGCAAAGGTAAAGGCATCAATCACATCACGTCTTCGCCTTATCATCCTCGTACAAATGGGTTAGCAGAAAGGCTCGTGAGAACTTTTCAGACCAGAATGTCATCAAGCACAGAATGCCTCAAAAAACGATTAGAACATTTTCTTTTTGCTTATCGCATCACGCCTCATAGTACCACAGGTAAGACCCCGGGTGAACTAATGTTTGGGAGACGGCTACATTGCGAGCTTGACAATGTTCGACCATGTACTAGGAGGTCATTACAATATAAGCAAATACAAGCGAATGTTAACTCCGATAACCAGACACCAAACTATAAGGCAGGTGATGCTGTATATGTGCGAGCCAGGGATCAGTCGCGATGGGAGCCAGCCACTGTATCTCGACGTACTCATCGGTATTCGTATATGATAAATACTCCAGCCAGTGGCGAAAAGAGGTACCATGCAGATCACATGCGCCCTCGTCTGGAAAATCCTACTGAATGCCTCGCTAGAAGAACGTCAACCAGCTCAATACCCGTTACCTCCTCGACTCCACTACAAGAAGCTAGTGGCTTTCCCGTATCTTGTAGTTCTTGTAAATCTGGCCATTTTTGCTTAAGATCAATCTGTAGTTGTTCGTGATTGAGGCCGGTCGCAAATCGGTCACGCAACTGTCGTTCCAGAATATCATTGCTGTAACCACAATCTTTGCTAATTTCTTTTAGCCTATTGGCGTAATGCTCCATGGACTCATTTTCCGTTCGTACACAGTTCCAAAAGTCGGTCAATGCTCTGTACCTCGTGCGTTTAATTCTAAACAGGTCCAGCAGTTTAGCTCGAATGTCAGAGTAAGAACTGTTTTCAAAATGTGGTGTAAGGGCAACTTTTATGTCGTGGAAAGTTTCAGGTGTGAGACAGGTAAGTAAAAGTTCTTTCTGGATACTCCTTGCATCTTCTCCCCAAATTTCGCATTTATGTTCAAAATAATCAATAAAATTTCCAACAGAAGTGTCATCTGGATTGAATTTGTCGGTCTTAAAACAATTGTAAATACTGTTTTTGTTACCGTGAGAGTATGAAGAACTGGGCGACTCCGTGCCATTTGCCGTTGTTGGTGTGGGAGCCGCAGTAGCTGCATTTTGTTGTTGAGATAGTAGTAATTGTAGAACTTCTGTTATTTGTTTCTGTTGTACAGCTTGTAGTTTTAAGAATTGTTCAAACTGTTCGTTGTTCATTACGTCGATTTTTTAATTCTCGTCGCCACTGATATAAATCATCTATTTATTATAAATTATTTAATTATGTGTTTTACAACGCAAGTTAATCAATATGACAAATATAAAATATATATGACGTGACGTATATAATAATAATCAACGAACTCTATGAAAGTAGATATGTAGGTATAAAGTAAATAAGGTTGTAACAACATTCCAATACATTCTGCTCGCCGGCAATTTTATGAGTGACATAAATAGGGTAAGTCCGGGATAGATGGCAATAATGAAACATTTTTGATGGCAGTTCGAGTTTAAGTAAGACAACGAAAAAAATGTTCCGGAATACCATTAGATCATATTTTGACTATAAAATAAACCAAATATAATAAGTATACAATTAAAATTTTGATGAAAATTTTGGTAAATCTGAAAAAATAACAATTGGCCATCTCTCCCACGTACTATGAGGGAGATGCCACATCACTACGGGATAGTCGGCCACACTAAGAAATGTTTTTAAAAAAGTTATAGATAAGAGTAAAAATGGACATTTTTATTAAGTTTTTTATTAAGTACAAAGCTAAAACTATATGCTACAAATATTCAAATTTCTACCGACCTAATCATTTCACATTTTTAAACATTTCTTTCCACATCTGTGGCACAGATCTACATATTTCGTGCAGGACTCGTGTAGCCAAAACTGACAACGTACACAACGAATCCAATCAACTGTTTAATCGTAGCACTATAATCCTCACCACAACCAACACACACACCGTTCCAAAATAGCTTCAATATCAGCATATTATATGAGAAAAGGAATTCTTTGTTTATAGATATAGTTTTTAAATTTTACAAAATCATATTTTGGAAATGAAATTTTACAATGGTTTGTATTTTCACATAATAAATAGTGATTTCTTAACTTTTCCTTACTATAAAAATAATTTAAACAACGATCACACCAATAGGGGAATTTTAATTCAATATCATCATCAGCATATTATCTGACGCCGTAAAATCATTTAACTATGTAAAATATTTATTTTGTGTTAATAATAAATTTACATGTTTCTCTAATTTCTTTTTTGTGAGTTTAGTAGGTACAACTACATATGATGAGTTTTTTCTGTCAATTCTAAAGCGTAAACGTTTACAGAAATATTATTTAATTCCTCAAATTTATTAATTTGTTTTAATTTTATAGGTAATTCTAAACTTTTAGTATTTAGCACTAGACTATAGTGTGGATATGATGATGTTAACCTATAATTACGAGTAGTTGGGTATAAAAAACTAACAATACTCTAATAAAAACATGCCTCGTCTCTAGTTTGAATGTTGATACATGCTTTTTTATTTTTACTTTGTAATGGTAATTTAATATAGAAGTTCCATTGCCTATTTTATATTCGTTTATTGCTAACTCTAACAGCGAAATTTTTCGTAGTGCTCAACCGCTAGATTCTAAATTTAAACAATTTATTTAAAATATAATCTGTTACATGATGATGAAACCAAATTGCTAAATCTATTGTTCGATCTAAAATTGCATTAGGTGTAACAAAATACTTTTGATCAAATACTCCTTGATCACCTGCCATTTTAACAAAATCTGCCCAAAGTGTGGTATTTATTTTTACAATTAATTTATCTTTAATAATTTGTTTGATTTTCTTTAAAACAAATTAAAAGCATCTGATAAAAATTCTTTGATTTCTTTATGCTTTACATTTATAATCACTGCAGTCTGGACTCTACTATTGAAACTAGAAATTATATTTTTCCAATAAACTTTTGGATTTTTAGCCACATGTTCGTTTTCTACTTTTATTAAACATTTTAATCTTTTTAGTTGTCCAAATTTTGTTATTATTTTACTTTTTTGACCAACCTTCAGTTTATATTTTTTTTTAATGCTATGTTACATTTTGTAATATGTTTATTAATTAAATTTATTGATTTCTTTTCAGCAGAATCGGCTCTAATTAATTTTACAGATTCATCAATTTTAGATAATATTGTTGGATATTTGTCCATAATTTTATATCACAATTAGTTTATAAAAATATATAACTAATTAATTTTCAATTATTTCAAACGATGATGTGGGATTCGGCTTGCCAACTCCCACCGCCCCTCTAAATACAATAGCGTATTTTTGTTCCCCAAAATATTTGATAAACGGTTTATACGTTTTTGTTACCCTCTGTGGAAGGAATGTTACGTTGTTTTCCAGTTCAAGCAAAGCCGTTTTTCCGAACTTGCTTTGTACAGCCTTTCCTGATAATATTTTTTGAGGCTCATTCAATATTAATTGATTCAGTTTGATAATTGCTTTGGCGTCTCTTTCTAGTATGGAAGTAGAGTTTAATGTTTTTAAATCCATTTTTCCAAAAACAATAATTTTATACATTTTTGGAGTTTATTTATTTTCTTATATTATAAAATAACAAATTACTAATTTAAATAAAATGAAAATAACTTACTTGTTATTGCTGTTGCTGTTGTGTCGCAAACAAAAGTTATTGGAAGCTGGTGTTTTCAAAACCAAATTAATTTTATATTAAAAAGTTGGACTTTATATATAAAATGAATCCAACATTTTTTTTTAAATATCAAGGAAAAACTAGCTAATAAATACTATTACGTAAAACTATTGAATGCGTTATTAAATCATGCTAATAAACAACTACTGCACCCATTATGCATTTTTTAATGAATATTTATTGGATCCAATCTGTATTAACACTCATTTTTCATCTATTAGGAACACCACATCTAGACACGCTATTACTTTCACTAAAAGTAGAATCCCTTTGGGGATTACATATGCGAATATATAGTATTCTTTCATAATTTGATCCAACCTGTATGTAACTATATTACTTTCTACCGGTCTGTGCTTCGGGCGATCGGGAGGGGGAATGGACTCGAAGGTCTGACGAGCATCAAACTACCAAGTTGCGATTAGGATTAGAGTTACGTGTATGTCTGTATTGGCTTGTTTGAGAAGATCTACTTTTACTAATGTAAAAAAATTTAAAAAAAATACTTTACTATAAATGAAATTTATTGTACTAACCCTTACTATGTGAAAGTCCATCTTATTAAGAACAGTAAACAACTAAAAGGTTGAATGAAACTTCTACTATTTATTCAAAAATACGTTTTAAATTCAATGTCAGAAAGGCCCACCTACCTTTCTGCTTATGGCCTGCGAACTAACCAAACTCTATCGAATCCACTGTCAATGGAACTCATCCCATCACCGCACTCCAAAAGTTACCGAAGGAAGAAGACCCTTTTCCCATTCGGGAGGTAAGATAATACAAATATATACAGTATAAAATTTTACGGTTTTACACAATCATTGTTAGAAATTTTTAGATAACTGTCTCTGTGTAAGTCTTATTGTTAGGGTTTGCTGGCGTGTATTCGTTGTGTAATTGTACATTTAAAAAGTTTTAC
Source organism: Ophraella communa (assembly GCA_035357415.1). Classification (NCBI taxonomy): domain Eukaryota; kingdom Metazoa; phylum Arthropoda; class Insecta; order Coleoptera; family Chrysomelidae; genus Ophraella; species Ophraella communa. Next base: position 5,790,380 of record CM068979.1, on the reverse strand, counting down.
AAAATGTAAAATTTATTATTATAATCTGAATTATTGGAAAAATTTCGCAAAAATATGAAAATTTTAATGGACAATTTTTTTAGATATAAAATTAATATATTGTAACATGTCTATCGTCATGTCACCTTGCACTATTACCGACCGTAAACGATACCGCTATTATTACCGTTAAAACCGACCCTGATTCACTGTTAATGCTACTGTACACAAGACAAGCAATTTTTTATCCTTTTCAACAGATACTCTCGTCTGAAGAGTTTGAACAAACCCTCAAGTACTCATCTTGTGAAATTTCCCCTTTTGGTTGTTGGTATGTAGACTTTTTTCTATTCTTCTCATTGTTAGTTATTTAATTATGCTTTAATTATAATAAAAAAATCTTTTCTACACAATTCACACACAATTTGTATACATACTATTTAAAAATTAATGAAATGTATCAGAAGCGTGCTTTCGAACACGTGTCTTCAATAATCGTTTAAGGTAAACTATTACTTTTAGACAAAATATAATAATTGATCAGTAAACCGTTATACATTATATTTTTCGTAAGCTAAAAACATAATTATTGACTAATCTTAAGTTCATAAAAATCTTAGAGCGTAGTCTTCAACCACGCTATTAAAACTTGCTGTAGAGTCAAATAATTAATAGTAGTTTTTAAACAAAACCACTTCACTGTAATATTTTTAATGTTATAAAAAATCAATTTTTCACAAATATGCATTTAGTATAAATATATAATTGTTTCAAAGTTTTATTAGAACTAATTAAATACATACCTTTTTTATTCAAATCACATTAGTCTATTGATAATTTTTTGCATTATAAAGAACAGGACCGGCTTCACCGTCCTGTGCATTAATGATTTCCAATTTTGCTTATTTGTTTATTATATTTATGGACGCTGTGTTGGAAGACTTGAAGATAAGACAATTTATTTGTTGAAATAGTAGTAGTAATTTGCTGTCCTATCTGAAAAGTCTGTCCAATACCAACGCCCATGATTCCTTCTCACACATAAAACTTTTAGAGGTGTTTCTATCTTTCACACCTTAGTTTTTGTGTAGTTTGTTTGCTTAATCGATAGCGTTCAAAAGATAGTGGCGCCCTCATTACTTATACATCCCAATCCTTCCTATAGTGAGCATTAACTTGGAGTGGAACCACCCCCTGGAGAGGGTCTCTTAGCCGGGATCTCTTTTGAAGAGTTCTTTAGTTACAAATTGGCTCCCTGCCTTTTTGGGACTAATTTAGTTACAATATTTTATATGCAACCACGAATATATAAAAAGAATATGATTTAAATATGTTCATTTCTTATTATATACTTATAAAAAAACATCAATGTTTTTTGTATATCTATAGATTTTTTTTTGGATTTTAAATTTTTTAAAAGTTTTTTGGTGCGACTTCATTATATAACAAAAAATAAAATTAAATATGCAACGTTGTCCATAAAATTTGTTAAATTTTGGTTGACAATAAAGCATATTTCTCTATCTCTCTATATGGAAAATGATGAAGATATTAAAAAAAAATGCAAAACAATATAATGACAAAAATGAAATTTATTGTTTGTTGTTATATAATGAAATCGTGTTTTTAATGTATTTTTTAATGGACTTGTTGGAAAAAGCAAAATTAATCTGAATCGTCACTACTTGATGGTACACGCTTTTTGATTAGATCGATCTTACCGATTCTTCCGGTGGTTAGTCGTGAAGTACCTGGCATGTGTTACGGTTTTTTTTCGTTCTCATTTCTAAAACTTAAACTAAATAAGTTTGAAAACAAATAAAAATAAAATTTTTTTATAATTTTAATATTTCACGTCATTATTTAAAACTCCGGTAGATAAAATTCTAAAACTTCCATTTATATTGTTTATTTTGTGTGTACTCGTTTTAAATTTCGAATAATATTGGTGAAGTCCGCATTGAATAAACTAATTATGCTTATCTTCAAAGTGGTATTTCTTCCTGTACAGAAGAGAAACAGTAATACAAATTTCGAATATTAATATAGGTATTTCGTTGATAAATGGGTAAGGTTTTTTTATATAAATAAATTTTAGTAATGTTTACATTCTATTCATGGTATCAGCTATTTGCAATTTGATGGCAAGTGACAGTGTTTGTGTATATACGAAGGTACGTTTGGCAATTAGGAACCACTACTTGTTCGTTTGAATCGCTATAAATACTAGAACATCTAATTGTCGTTAAAAATATGTTTCATAGGCAGTACCAATAAATTTTAAATAGTTGAGACACCTGTTAATTTCCTGGAATTGACACCGACTCGCAGGAAATTGATGTGACGGTTTTTGAAGGGCATTCTTGGGTAGGAGAAAGACGTGGATGGTGTGGTTTGTAATCTTGGTAACAGTATATGATTTTAAATCATCTTTAATTGGGATATTTTCCTCGATTACTATTAAGCAGTTTGAGTTCTTGGGTAGTGTTATTTTGGTAGTAAAAACAACTCATTTCTGTATTCCGTTGATATTTGGAAATCCACATCGCAGCCCCGTAGCCACGAGGTATTATCGTCTTGACTTAAACTTTTTACCATCAAGATTAAGTATATAATTAACCCTAGAAGTAAGATCCACTAAGATCCACCTGTTAACCTGCAAGGATATTTTCGTTGGATAATTTTTACATTTGGTTCCTGAAAAAAAAAACCCCTCTGATCAAGGGTATGTAATTATTTCTATAAAGGGTAATTATTTAGAACAGCTACTTCTGGCCTATCTTTAAAATTTTTATAAAAATTGTTTAATTAATAGTTAAAAACAACGAATTGAGTATTTATTTAGTGCGCTCAAGCATATTTTTTTAAAATTAATTTTTAAAGTTGGAACTATTTTTTGATCGCGCTGCCATTTTTAGCAGTATGGCGTCTGAAAATCGTATGCAAATAGTAATACGCGACAAATAACAAAGAAAATAAATTATTTTGATATATATTACATTATAAATTTGACCGAAAAAACATTAAAATAGTAATCTTATGATATATAAATATACTCTCATGACTTACTTTTAAAAATGGCTTTCCTAAAAAGATGTATCGACACTCATCATTACACTATTCACATTCTGTAGTTTATTTAATTAAAATCTGCACCACACAATATTAATATAATTAAATATAGGTACTCTCTGAAAAACTAAATACCTATACAATAATTATAACTCGTAATCATCTTAACAAAATGTTCTATTTAACAACAATATTTATTCTGCAATACACAATACTAAAATCAACTTTTTAACAGCGCTATCTGCTGTTCCGAACATAACTTGCGTTATGTCATGTAGGTACCAGCGTTGCCACATCTCTAAATAAAACCTGAATATTACCATCATATTTTTTTACATTATAAATATATAAAAATATTGAAAATAAAATATGAAATGTAGAGAGAATATTACTAACCAAATCAAATTGGTCTTTTTGCATTTTATAAAAGATAAAACAAAGATAAACAAACACGCAAAATTCAGTGACGGGTGGCGATGCTATCCTAATCCAACCTAACTAAACTAAACCAGACCTAACTAAACCTAACCTAACCTAACCAGACCTAACCTAACCCAACCAAACCACACCAAACCAAACCAAACCAGACCTAACCTAACCAAACTAAACCAGACCTAACTAAACCTAACCTAACCTAACCAGACCTAACCTAACCCAACCAAACCCAACCAAACCACACCAAACCAAACCAAACCAAACCAGACCTAACCAAACCTAACCAGACCTAACCTAACCTAACCTAACCTAACCTAACCTAACCTAACCTAACCAAACCTAACTAAACCTAACCAAACTTAACCAAAGCAAACTAAACCTAACCAAACCTAACCAAACCTAACCAAACCTAACCAAACCTAACCAAACTTAACCTAACCAAACCTAACTAAACATAACTAAACCTAACCAAACCAGTCTCCAACCTAACCAGTCTGGCCTGTCTCCACCTAATTTGGCCCTGGTTCTGGCTTCAATCTGGTTCTAACCTAACCTAACCTAACTTAACCTAACCTAACATAACCAAACTTAACCTAACCTAACCAAACTTAACCTAACCTAACCTAACCAAACCTAACCCGGTTGTGGTCTAACCAAGACCTAACCCGGTTATGGTCTAACCAAGACCTTTGATTAGGTCTGGTTTGGTTTGGTTAGGTTAGGTTAGGTTAGGTTAGGTTAGATTAGGTTAAGTTTGGTTAGGTTAGGTTAGGTTGGGATTGGTTAGATTTGGTTTGGTTAGGTTTAGTTAGGTTAGGTTAGGTTAGGTTAGGTTAGGTTAGGTTAGGTTAGGTTAGGTTAGGTTAGGTTAGGTTAGGTTAGGTTAGGTTAGGTTAGGTTAGGTTAGGTTAGGTTAGGTTAAGTTTGGTTAGGTTTGGTTACATTTGGTTTGGTTTGGTTTGGTTTGGTTTGGTTTGGTTTGGTTTGGTTTGGTTTGGTTTGGTTTGGTTTGGTTTGGTTTGGTTTGGTTTGGTTTGGTTAGGTTAGGTTAGGTTAGGTTAGGTTAGGTTAGGTTAGGTTAGGTTAGGTTAGGTTTGGTTAGGTTTGATTAGGTCTGGTTAGGTTTGATTAGGTCTGGTTAGGTTAGGTTAGGTTAGGTTAGGTTAGGTTAGGTCTGGTTAGGTCTGGTTAGGTTAGGTTAGGTTAAGTTTGGTTAGGTTAGGTTTGGTTAGGTTAGGTTAGGTAAGTTTAGGTTAGGTTAGGTTAGGTTAGGTTAGGTTAGGTTAGGTTAGGTAAGGTTAGGTTTGGTTAGGGTTGATTAGGTCTGGTTAGGTTAGGTTAGGTTAGGTTTGGTTAGGTTGGGTTAGGTTTGGTTAGGTTAGGTTAAGTTTGGTTAGGTTTGGTTAGGTTAGGTTAGGTAAGGTTAGGTTAGGTAAGGTTAGGTTAGGTAAGGTTAGGTTAGGTAAGGTTAGGTAAGGTTAGGTAAGGTTAGGTAAGGTTAGGTAAGGTTAGGTAAGGTTAGGTAAGGTTAGGTAAGGTTAGGTAAGGTTAGGTAAGGTTAGGTTAGGTTAGGTAAGGTTAGGTTAGATTTGGTTTGGTTAGTTCTGGTTAGGTTTAGTTAAGTTTGGTTTGGTTAGGTTAGGTTGGATTAGGATAGCATCGCCACCCGCTACTGAATTTTGCGTGTGTGTTTATCTTTGTTTTATCTTTTATAAAATGCAAAAAGACCAATTTGATTTGGTTAATAATATTCTCTCTACATTTCACATTTTATTTTCAATATTTTTTATATATATATATAATGTAAAAAAATATGATGGTAATATTTAGGTTTTATTTAGAGATGTGGCAACGCTGGTACCTACATGACATAACGCAAGTTATGTTCGGAACAGCAGATAGCGTTGTTAAAAAGTTGATTTTAGTATTGTGTATTACAGAATAAATTTTGTTGTTAAATAGAACATTTTGTTAAGATGATTACGAGTTATAATTATTGTATATTTAGTTTTTTAGAGAGTACCTATATTTAATTATATAAATATTGTGTGGTGCAGATTTTAATTAAATAAAACAGAATGTATACAGTGTAGTGAGGGATAGGTGTCGATACATCTTTTTAGGAAAGTCCATCTGTTAAAAGTAAGTATATTTATATTATAAGATTACTTTTTTAATGTTTTTTCGGTAAAATTTAAAATGTGATGTATATCGAAATAATTTATTTTGTTTGTTATTTGTCGCGTATTACTATTTGCATACGATTTTCAGACGCCATACTGCTAAAAATGGCAGCCCGATCAAAAAGTAGTTCCAACTTTAAAAATTAATTTTGAAAAAAATATGCTTGAGCGCACTAAATGAATACTCAATTCATTATTTGTAGACCATCATTAAAGTATTTTAGTAAAAATTACGGAAATTGGCCAGAAGTAGCTGTTCTAAATAATTACCCTATAAAGTAATGCACTAAGTATTAAATTATATTTCAATCTAATTATTTTGTTATTTCAAATATTATCATTTCTACTGTTTTGAAAAATAATATTAGTTTAGTTTTCATATTAAAAGATTAGTTAAAATAAAATTAAATTTAATTGAGTTAATCCAAGTACATACATATTATTATATATGTGTCGTGTAAATTAATTAGTTCAAATATTTCCTTTCTTTTGTTAAAAAAAAAGATTATTAATTTCGTTTTATAATAAAAGCTAAGTAAGATATACTTATATTGAAGTGAATTTTTGTTCTAAGTATATGCATTTTGTATACATGTATGTGTTATTATCATTTATTGTTGTCATTTTCATTTTCAAGTAGTAATGAGTGAGCTAATTCCTTTATATTCTTTTAGGGTTTTTTTATTCCCTTCTACTGTATAATATTATTTTGTCTTGGAAATTTTGGGATGTACTTGGTACAATGTTCAGCAATACATATTTGGTCATCTAGTGGTATCAGCGACTGCTTGGAGTCATACAAGAGGGTAGTTTTGCAGCTTCGATCATTTGCATGTCGGAAGGAGTTCACGCAAAAAATGTTACGGACCTTCGAAAAATACTTTTTAAAAACACAAAACTACAATTGAGACGTTTATTAAACTGAGTTAACAACAAATCTGCCTTTTACAATGAAATTACATATATTTATACACTTTTTATAAAAGCTTACATAGACAAGAATTTTATAATGAATAGACAGTTAGTGTTTCGTAACTCCTCCGGCCTAAGAGAAAACTATGGGGTTTCACCAGAGTTTGATATAAACGGAAAATTCTTGAGTTCTTCAATTTCTTGAATTTTCTTGGATTTCTTTTTGTTTTGCTTCTGTTTTCGTTTACATATTTTGAAGATTACCATACTTAGAATTGCAAAAATTATTACATACAATAAAATAGTATATAGACTAATATTTTGAAAATGAACAGGTGGCAAGTCTAATTTTGTTAGTTTAATTTTGTCTTCCTGAAGTATATTTTGAAATTTACTGAGTTCGTCTAATTTTATTGAATCTAGTAACACTGGTTTTAAATTTACAGAGTTTACAGTCGAATTTTGGTTTAAAACTTGTAACTTGGGAAGTTCTACACTTTTATAGTATACGATTTTGCTTGCAAAAGTTTTTAATGTAATATTGTTTATTGAAATTACGCACTGATTATTAAGTTCTATTACATAACTACCGTTCAAAGGAACATTGTTTATTACTTTGCCACATTTTTGGATAGCCACTGTATCAAATGGAGTAATCACAATCCACTGGTTGTCTTCTATTTTCTGAATTTTGATATCACTGATTTTTGCTGGAACTTGTTGACATGTATTTGTTGTCTGCATGTATTTTATAAGCTGAATTTCGCAAGGAATATGATTTTTCGTTGGTAACTTTTGAAGATCTGAACAGAGGAATTCTTCTTCTGAAATTTCTTTGCATTTTGAGTCAGAGAAGGCGTAGTGTAGCTCATTTAAAAGGATAAATTTTGATTTTGGTATTATGGTTTTAAAGGATTGTTTTGAAGGTGTAGGTAGGGAGTAGAGATGATAGTAGTTATATTCTAAATTCTCGACAATTGGTATTTCTAATATAAAAATTATTTCATTTCCTTTACTATAACTTTTAATTTCAATTATTTTCTCAAATAATAAAATGTTTTGAAGAGACGGATTAATTTGAAAATTTATTATTATTATCAATGTTAGAACTGACTTTTAAAATTTCAGAAAGTAACTCATTAGGGTCGGCTATAGAATTATGAAAAGTATTAAGTTTAGCAAAACTGATAGCGGTTTCAATTTTTTCCAACATGTCATACATTGCCTGAAAACTTAAAGAAAATTGTGAGACTATTTGTTCTATTGCAAAATAATGATAAGTTTCAACCTTGTCAATTTTTAAATCTTTGATTAATTCTTGTAATTCATTAATACGTGAGCTTAATATTAATTGGTTGTGAGCTAATATTTCAGAGTTATTTTTAAAATTTGTGATTGATGATTGAAGTAGGGTAATTTGATTTTCAATTAAAGTTTTTAATTTATTTTGATTACTTGATAAATATTTAATGGTCTCGTCATATCTTTTTGCATCATTTTGATCCAAGTTTCCTGTTATAAATTTTATCGCAGATCCTAAACCATCAAATAATGCTCTTTTTGATCGGATTTTCCAGAATGGGTTTAATTGAATTGTTATTTTATGTTCAATGAATTGAATAATATTATAGGAATTTTGAAAATGTTTCATAAAGCTATAAAAATTAGGTGATTTTGATAAGGAGTTATAAATATCATTATATTGTTCTTTTTATGAGATAAATTCTTTAGTAACGTTTGAAATATCAAATATATGTATAAACGTCCAATAGTTGGTTTTTATTTGTGCAGCTCCTTTATAAAGTGGGTAAAGACCAGGATTATCATTTAGGTTATGATATTTGGGTGTACCTGGGTTTGCGTTGGCGATCCAGGAGAGATACCTGAAACGGGAGGTCTTTTTAATTCTTTAATATGTATAATTTGTTTATTTATTGTTAAATTTTTATTTTTATTATTTGGTTTGGATATCTCAACTCTGTTTCTATCTAATATTTTCGTTATGGTATAAGGTCCTAGAAACCTTTTATCTTTTTTATTTCTATTTTTGGGATTTTGCTTAAATACAGTTTGACCTATTTTAAATTCTGAATTTGTGTCACCTTGAACATTAGTTTTATCTACAACTTTTTGTTTTTTAATATCTAATTTTTCTTGAACTTCTTTATACAAGTGTTTCAGTTTATCTTTGTGACTATTAATGTAATCATTATAAAAGGAATGAGTAATAAATATTTCATTAGGATTTCGTGATTGAGTATGCCCAAAAGTAAGTTCGAAAGGTGTAAAATTAGTAGAACTATGAATTGAATTGTTATAAGCAATTATTGCGTAATCCATTAAATCATTTTCATCAGGGTAAATTTCTTTTAAAATTCTTAGATGTTCGATTAAAGTTGAATGTAATCTTTCTGCTACTGAATTTGATTCATGGTGCCCAGGTGTGGTAAAATGTACTTTTATCTTATGTAATGCTAAAAGTTCTTTAACAGTTTCATTATTAAATTCCGTACCCTTATCTAGAACTATTAAATGAGGCACACCGAATGAGGCAAAATATTTAATTAATGTTTTACTAATGTTTATTGCAGTTTTGCCTGTAATAAAATTAGCTTGAGCAAATTTAGTGAAAGCATCAGTTAAAGTTAGATAATGTTTTCCATCATAGGTAAAAACGTCCATGTGGATGATTTGGAACGGTTTAGTGGCCGTATCCGTTAACATTAAAGGAACATAAGGGGTCTGTCTGGCATATTTATTTTTTTGACAAATAGTACAACTGTTTATATAATTAGTAACTGTATTTTTCATATTTTTCCAATAATATAGTTTACGTAATCGTTCTAAAGTTTCATTAATTCCACGATGGTTAGTTTTACTTTCATGATAATTTCTCAATAAAAGTATCTGCTCTTCTTTGTCTGTGATAGTGTTAAGTAATTTGGTACATTTAATTAATTTAGGACCACTTGCCAAAAAATGTTTTAAATAAACAGTATTAAAATCATGATACAATTTTTCATTATGAAAGTACATGTAAAAAGTATTGTTTAAATCGGTATATTCCGCAATGAAATGGAATATAAAACGTTCGTTGTCTGTTTCCGGTATTTTAATTTTCATAATTTTTTGATTTTCATATTTCTCGTGAGATACTTCTGTTTTTGAGTATAAATTTGGAAAAACTAAAATTTGATTAACTTTATTATTTATCATTTCATCTAAGATAGGTATACCATTACCAATATTTTCAATTGCCGAATGATTTGTTGAATTATCAGTTTCATTGTGATCAATTTTAGCCCAAAAAGGTTCTGGTGTATTTAAACTATTTTTTTCATCGTTATCTTGTGTATTATGAGGTGGCTGTATTTGTTTATCAGATAAAATATTAATTTTAGGTTGATTTGTTTTACTAGTAGAAGGTTGGGGATCTATAGGTATAGTTTCGACTAAATTTTGTAAGAAATCTAAAATATCATTTTGTGAATCTCCCGGATTATTAATAACTGACTCGGTTTCTAATGCATTGATTGGTATTCGTGATAAACAATCTGCATTCGAATTTAATTTTCCTTTTTTATAAAGAATTTTATAATCGAATTCTTCTAACTTTAGTCGCCATCTGACTAATTTTGAGTTGGGTTCTTTAAGACTAAATAACCAAGAAAGAGGTTTGTGATCTGTATAAATGTGAAATTGTCTTCCGTATAGATATGGACTAAAATGCTTGCATGCCCATACTATGGCAAGCAATTCTTTTTCAATAACTGAATAATTTATTTCTGATTGATTTAAGGTTCGTGAAGCGAACGCTATAGGTTTGTCGTTAGGTACATTACCTTGAGATAAAACAGCGCCGATTGCATAATTACTTGCATCGGTTGTGAGTATAAATGTTTTGGAAAAATCGGGGTATTGTAATATTGGATCGTTAGTTAATATTTCTTTACAAATTTTAAATGAATTTAAAAACTCTGTGTCATGTATAACTTTTGAGCCCTTTTTTAGACATTTTGTAAGAGTTTTAGTGATTTTAGCAAAATCTGGAATGAAACGTCTATAATAGCCTAAAAGACCTAAAAAGCTTTTAATTTCTGTTTGAGTTTTTGGAATTGGATAATTTTTTATAACCGAAATTTTGTCGGGGTTTGGCTTTACGCCTTCCGTAGTAATTACATGTCCTAAATACATTATTGTCTTTTGTAAAAATTCTGATTTGTCAAGTTGTACCTTTAAATTGTGTTGTCTTAGTCTGTCAAATACATTTTTAAGTCTTTCTAAGTGTTCCTGAAGGGATGTACTAAAAATTAAAATGTCATCTAAATAAACTATGCAAGTTTCGTCAGTAAGTCCTCTTAAAACATTATCCATTACACTTTGAAATGTAGAGGGACCGTTTTTCAGTCCAAAACTCATTCTTTTAAAGTGAAAATGTCCTTGAGGAGTACTAAAAGCAGTTTTGTCAATGTCTTGTGGGTCTACCTCGATTTGGTGAAAACCACTTGCCAGATCGAGAGTAGTAAAGTAATTTGCTCTACCTAGTCTGTCTAATATTTCGTGTATTCTTGGTATCGGATAGCGATTTTGAATAGTTTTTTTATTTAATTTTCTGTAATCTATAACCAAACGCCATTTCTTCTTACCTGAAGCATCTGGTTTCTTAGGAACTATCCAAATGGGTGAAGAAAAAGGTGAACTCGAAGGTTCAATTATACCTTCATCTAATAATTTATTAATTTGTCTATTTACTTCTTCCCTATGTACTTCTGGAAATCTATAAGATTTGGTGTAAATAGGAGTATCGTCAGTCAAATTTATTTTATGTTTTATTTGGTTTGTGAAACTTAAAGGAATTCCTTCACAGTAAAATATATCACGATAATTATAACAAATATTTTTAATTGCATCCCTTTCTTCTTTATTACAATGAGAAAGTCTAAGATGCTTTAAATTTTCTTTTAATTTATTATCTTGAGATACTGTTAACTGAGAATCCGAATCAATTTCCATTTTTTCAATAAAATTAACATCTATTAAATTTAAAAGTTACATTCTAAATGGTTTATTTATATCTAATTTTACTGAGTTTTCATTAGTATTGATAATAGTAGTGATTGCAAAATTATTAGAAATATTTACTAAAGCCTTTGGCATTTCTAAACCGTTTCCTAAGTTTTCATATTCGAGTATACCTAATCCGTTTATTTCATTCACAGGTATTTTTACAACTTGTTGACAACGTCCTGGTATAACAATCGAATAAGTCTTTATATTATTATTACATGAGTCAAAAATTAAAGGAATAATTGTTTTTGGAGTTATAATTTGTTTTTGATTAACATTTATATTAGCATTTAATTGTTTTAATAAATCTACACCAACAATACCGTCAAATTTATCGCTAAACTTAAAAAGATAAAATTTATGGTATTCTTTTAAGTTAAAAATATTAAATAATGGTATGTAGGCAACTTCATCATGATACGAAATATTATGTGCAGTTTGTATATTAAATTCTTCTTTAGATATAAAATTTCTATAAAACTTGTAAGCTAATTCTGGGTTAATAAGAGACTTCGAGCTTCCGGTATCTATTAAAAAATTAGCATTAATTTCTGGAATTTTTATATATGGTAAATTTGCTTTTAATGCATTCAAGAGTATTATGTCTGGTTGTATTTTTGTGTGACTTTGGTAAAATCCTGAGTTGCATTCTTAGGAAATGAAGGATCGCATGAAAACATCTGTTTATCTGTTACACAATTGTTAACGTTATCTTGAGTGATGTAATTATCGTCATACTCGTAGGGATATTGGGTTTCATGAGAATAAAGATCAGGTTCATTAACATTTTCTGTTGGATACGTATTTTGATATTGGTTTGAATTATTTGAATGAATATTATTGATAGTTTGATTATAAAGTTCGGTTGAAGTAAAATTAGGTTTGGGCTGAATTCGTGTATTGCCCGAGGATGTGTCCATAGGTTCTGGCTGATAATTTTGATTAGTATTAGGTCGATTAAATTGTCTTTGATTTTGAAAAACTGGTTGACGATTTTGATTTTGAAAAACTGGTTGACGATTTTGACTTTGGAAAACTGGTTGACGATTTTGGTTTTGAAATATAGTGCTACATTGAGGATTCATATTATTGTTACTATTATAACGCCAATTGTTTGAGTTATTATTTGGATTAAAACTTGGTCGGAATTGTGAAGAATTTACAAATTGTGGACGAAGTAATGAATTTTGATGATTAGTTGGAATAGAAAATTGTGGAATTGGTTGATAAGATTGCACATTATTAAAATTAGGTGTAAATGTAGGTGTAGAATGTCTAAAATTGTTATTTTTAAAAGGTGTTATTCTTAAACTTGGCCTAAAAGTAGCATTTGAATTTAAATTATTATTTCTATGAGTAGAATACATAAAATTTTCTTCTTCTATTACTAAACTCATTGCTTTTTCTAAATTATTAGGTTCTCTTAATCTAACATTTGTTTGTAATGGTAAAGGTAAACCTCTAATATATGTTTTTAAAGCTAAATTATCATAATTTTTAAGTTGAATTGTACGTTCATTTTCACTTATGTCTAAAGAATTTAATTTGGAAATTATTAAACTACGTGCATCCTGACAACGCATGCCAAAATTATAAGGAGATTCGTTTTTTAATGGTCTTAAATTAATTAAATCTTGAACTAAGCAATCAATGTTACGTTGGTCGCCAAAACTTAATTTAAGTGATTCTTTAACCGCATTCCATGTTCTTAACTCTGTTCTAGAACCAATTAACATTTGAGCTCGCCCTGTAAGTTTACCGATAATTGCTTTAAGTAAAAATGTATTTAAAGCCTCATCTGTTCCACTAGCAAAAACAGAAATTAAAGTTTCACAATTTCCTAAAAATATAGTCAATGTATGAGGGTTTCCGTCATAAGAAGGAATAGAATCTAAATATAATTTAAGCAATTGATAATTAACTGCTGCGGTAGCCATATTTAAATTATTGATATTTTCTAGATTTAAATTATTCTGTTCTAAATTATTCGAATCTTCGCTTAATGTTAAACTAGTCTCTAATAAAATTTCTAATTGCTGTATTTCTTGTTCAGTCATGAAATAACTTTACAGTTAATAAAAATACTATCAAAATTGGAAATAAAGGAAAAAGGTATGAGCACTTACAGTAGAAAAAATGTTTTCATCTTCTTACGTCTAACTTAATTCTAGTGCCCTAAAGGTCCAAACGATGCTGTTCTGTACCCAGGGTGTAATGGTCCAAATTACTGATCGGTTTTCTGGAACTGACTGGAATCCGTCGATGTACATTCGAACAGGTTTAACAGTTCACAATTAGATATTCACTCGAATTACCGATAACTTAATGTTCAAACTTTTCGGTTAATCGTTGAAACGAAAAAATCGTCCGTACTATACGTTGATTTCCGAAAAATCCTACTGACTGCGCCAAAAATGTTACGGACCTTCAAAAAATACTTTTTAAAAACACAAAACTACAATTGAGACGTTTATTAAACTGAGTTAACAACAAATCTGCCTTTTACAATGAAATTACATATATTTATACACTTTTTATAAAAGCTTACATAGACAAGAATTTTATAATGAATAGACAGTTAGTGTTTCGTAACTCGCAAGTTTAAATATTTTTTTATGCTCTATTTTTTTTATGATTAGGTGTAAAATCATTGAAGTTGATTTTGGAATGAGTTTATTTATTTTTGTTTTAAACTTTATTGCATTTATATGATCTTATTGTTTACTTATTATCACTAAAGTGATAGTTAGTTGTGTACCAGTTTGGAATTGATTATATTTATTAAGTGCTTTAAATATTTCATATATATATACGTTTTATTGCCTATATAGTATATAAAATTAATTTAAGGTTTTAAATCATTAACCAAGGTATTTACTTGCTGATGTAAGCACAAACTAGATTGGTAATCTGAGTGAACTAATAATTTAAACAATTCAGCGCATGCGCCTGAGCTCGAGCGACGCTTTCATTTTATTTTTACGTAAATTATACCTCTAGTGACCTGCATTATTAATTTCGAGTATTGGTTATTAGTATTTTTTGTATTATTGTGTGGTGCTTTTCTTATATTTTCAAGTATTGATTATAGGAATCAATTTGATCGCATCACAATTATTTTTTTATATTTTATTATTCTTTTTTTAACGTGTTGTAAATAAATGTAAAATTAGATTCTCGCGTATCATTTGAAAAAAATATTTAGTTGGTAAATTTCTAAGTATTAAAACTTAAAGCGTTGTTGGGAAACAAATTTACCTGGCGCCCATATCACATACTATATACATACTATTGACTCACTCCCACCTCCACTAGAGCTGGTCGGCAACGCTTATTGGTAGGTGACACATGTCGCCTTCTGGATACACGAGACGCAAGTTCTCATCTCGTGTAATCAGGGACGCCACCTTGCCAGAAACGATCCATATTAACAGTAGTAACTGGATTTGGTTGGGGTAACGATAGTTTGCGAGGCGGCGGAGGCGGTGGTGGTAAAATCGGTGAAACTCTAATTTCTCCCCAATTGATGTTTTGTAATATTTCATTTTCCTCAAAATTGTTCAACTCATTTAGTAATTCAGAATCACTATCGTTAGCTTCGTCCAAATCCTCACCAATAAAGATATTAATGTTTAGATGATTAAAAGTCTCCTGCACCATCAGAAAAAGAAGTAAAATTAATTCTAAGTCTTTTTGTGTTGTTGCGAAAGGCAACCAAATTTGTCAGTGACATACCTACACAATCATTACGATTCACAGTATCCAGAATGTCGAAGTAGACGACATTTCTGGTGAAACAACGTCTACCCCGATAGCGTATAGGGAAAGACTAAGCGTTACAGAACCTCTGCTAAATAAGAGCATGTGATTGGTCAATATTTTACAGGGGATATTTAAAATAGTCAAGTAGACTTAAATGAACGTTATTTCTTGTTATTTATTATTATTTAAAAATTACAAAAACAAATTA
This sequence comes from Ophraella communa, assembly GCA_035357415.1. NCBI lineage: Eukaryota > Metazoa > Arthropoda > Insecta > Coleoptera > Chrysomelidae > Ophraella > Ophraella communa. The sequence continues at coordinate 5,774,762 of CM068979.1, read as the reverse complement.
AATTACTTTTTTAAAATTGAATATTTTAAAAAAATATGTAACCAAATAAATGGATGGAACTTTTTGTGTTTTTTTTTACAAAAAATAATTGATTTTAATAGCGAATTATCAATATAAATACGAATTTAAAATTTAATTTAATATAATTTAATACATTTTAAAACAATATAAGTATATACGATAATTATTATTGCATTTACTTTTGGAAAAAATAGAGGTAGGTAGAGTAGGTCTCTCTTTTACCAAATAAAATTCTACAATTTTAACATAATTATTTTATTACTAGTAAAATGGCGTAAGCACATTAAATGTATTTAGAAAATATATAAAAATTAACACCTTATTTTTGAAAACATATTTCAGCTACACTGCCTTAAAGATTGATTCCTCACCTTGTGTATACCTAAACTAATGGAGTATGGCATTGGCTTTATTTTTTTGTACATTTTCTGACAAATTATGTTTTCTTTTAATTGTTTTACTTTTGATCAAAGCTGGTCTTTCACTGCTAATTCTTTTGCAACCCTCGAGACGCCTACGAGCAATTGCAGTTGGTTGAACTTTTATTATTCCCCTGTCTTTTTCGAAATACAGCACTTACTTGCATTAATGTATCCAATGCTTGTTGACTATTGGTTATTTTTCCAGCTGGACATTAAGATATTTTAAATATTTATTTGTAAGTGGTGTTCTAGGCAATAGGTTACTATTTGTAAATTATCCCTTAGCGATGATAAGTTGGTCTGTATTTCTTCTTCTTCTAAGCTATTATATGTCAAAGTGTGTTCAGTTGCAGCATTTGAAATGGAGTCTTTAATATTTTGTGTAGATGAATTTAAATCAAATTTGCAATATTCAAAACTATCTGAGTTTTTAAGTCCAGTATAAAATGATACATCCTGACCCAATTCATCTCCTAATGCTAATTTTGCAAGAGCATATTTATCTGTTGCTGATATAGGAGGGGCACTTGGTAACATTTTTTTAAAGTGTTTATTAATTAAATATTGGTGCTTACAAAAGGCACCTTGTAAACCATACATACATGTACAGCATCCAAATTTACAGTTGACCTGGTAAGTTGAATTTTTACCACTTAAACTAGGAACTATAAATACGCTATCATCTACCTTTTTAATTAGAGATACATTAAAATTTTGGGTATGATTTTCTAAAAGTATCTTTTCGTCCATTGGCAAAATTTAAAAGTCGATTTCTAGAATACTGCTCCCATACTGTACAACAATAATCAACCAAAGCAACCGCATTAAATGCTTTTGTTCTTTGCAGTATAATATCCTTCATGATTCTCATTGTTGCTTCAGAATAGTTATTTGTATTGTTACCTCTTGTCATAATATTTTGCCTAAAGCAAATGCCCCACTCATATTTAATATTCAAAAAATTCAGAAACCTTTTTTTATAATTTTCATTCATATTTGACTCCAATATATCATTTGCATATTCTTCGAATTGATCAGTAGTTGTTGCATACAACACCTAAAAATATTTTGTATTAGATACTACCTAAGTTAAAATAATGTTATGGAATCTATAGGCACTAACAAAAAGTGTTTTTAGATAGAAAATATACAAAATACAGGCGAAACCTAATGCAAAATGTTTATTTAATTTTGTTTTATCATTCTACATCATATGAAGTAACAATAAATAATATTAGTAAAGTACCACTGCAATACCACTGTCACCGATACAAATTAACAAAAACTAATAAATATCTATACATATCATTCACCCACTAACTTCCCAGATCCAAATTTATTTTTAAGTTTACCTTTCTTTAAATTGGTTTGTCCATTAGGAAGTTTTTCGTTAGATCTGCATAAATATGTAATTAATGTATCTTATTTTTATTCAAAATTATATTAAAACAGTTATAATTTGTCGACATACCTTCTAAAACTTCTTCATGTAGTTTGGTCTCTCTTCTAATGGAATTTTATTCTTTGATGATAGCAACCATCTCCATTCAGCTTGTGCTACATGAAAGTGGCACAATAATTGTTTAGAATTTGGCCACACCACTCTCAAAGCATTTTTTTCTGCAGCAGAATTATCAGTCATGAAAGCTATTGGATTCTAAAAAACAGTTAGCATTTAAAGAAAATTATTACAGTAATAATTTGTTTTTCTATAATTGCTATGAAAAATAAAAAGAAAATAAGTTTATACCAATTACATGCTTAGATTGCAAAAATATTTTGGTATGTTGTAGTATAAACTTGTAGAAAGAACATAAAGCCAATATGAGATTATTTTATTGCCTTAGTAAGTCTTTTGAATCAATTAGATGAAGACTTATTAGTTTTTGTGTATTATTACTCATCCATTTTTTCAATAATCGTTTTATATAAGTATGATATTGTTTACATATATTACACTATCTTGAGTCTGGTCTTCATGGATAAGCATGCAAATAGGAAGCGCTCCTGCTTTTGAAGCAGTTAACATTATTGTAAGTGTAGAATGTGTAGCATCTACACTACATGTAGAGTCTAAAAAAATAATTTCCCCAGATTGAAGGAGTTCTCTTCATTATTGGTGTTGCAACTAGTACTGCCCAAGGAGAGCCTTCAAAAATATTAATGGTAATTCCTTTTTCTGCATAAAAGGGGATTTTTTCTTTTATTTTTTTAACATTGTCTTTGACGTTTCCAAAATTAAGCTTTCTCCAATTATTATATAGGTGTTTTACCATATCATAAGTAGGATTTATCCTGGCATTTGCTGCAATCTCTGGCAAATTTTCTGAGATAGTATTCAAAAGCAATTTATTTTCATGTTGCTTTAAACTTTCACTTATTCCTAAACCATCTTCAAAATATCCTATAAATTGATCTTTAGTTGTATTATCAATTCGTAATAATTTTAGGGATCCAGCAGTGTTGACAGCATGATTATGATCTATTTTCATTTTAACTACACCTGATAAAGGTATTTCTCGCCTTAAAAAATAGTCATTTTTTTGTGCCCTTGTTACACTTTTTAATTTTTATATCAATGCTAGATGAGCAACTTGTATTTCTATTACTATCTTTTTTTTTATTTTTACAAGCATGTTGGCAAACAAAATGCTTATGATATATTAATCTAAAAAATAAACAGGAGATTAATTTATATCTAAATACCTACTTACATTACTAATGCTAACAATGATGACAGTAAAGAGAGCTATATAGGTACCAAATTATCAGCTTTTTCATTGATAAAAATATTATCATACCATCATTACTTTTTACTTTTTAACAGGGCCATAATAGCAAAAAGCAACTTCAGTTTTTGTTGATTAAAATAATGCAGTATACAACCTACCTTTGAGGGTTATAAACACCATTTCTTACAATCCAATTGGTGTTTGTTTTAGGTGAATATTTTTCCAACCAGTCTTGAACATCGATTTCCGTTTTAAAATTGGTTCTATAAACACTATCATCAAGTTTTTCAAACACAAACTTATCAGAAATATCCATATTTCTACTCGAATTACATAATAAAATAAACATAAACACAAACACAAGAAAAGTGTGGTTATAAAGGTAACGTCAAATTTCAAAAAAGTTTACGCCCACACGATCCTCCAGCCAATCACAAATGGTTATTTTTAGTGGTTCTGTAACACTTAGTCTTTTCCTATACGCACCCCGATACTTGTTGTGTATCTTTCGACAACTAAGACGCGAACATTTTCAGCGGAGCCGACACGCGAAAATGCTACTTAATGTTGACCGTAAGTGAAACAGGAAGAATTCAAGTATATATCTGCTTTAGTTAACGATTGGTCTTGAGACTTGTTTATGGTAATGCCATAAGCAAGCCGCACGGGAAACTGCGTGCGCATCATTTCCGTGTAGTGTTACCGACGCAGAATTAATTGAGTTCAAAAGATCTGTGGTAACATGAAAATCGTCATCGACATCTCTTTTGTACTCATCAATACTATAAGTACGTGTTTCTTGATCCATTATCTTATAAAGAATAATTTCGTTAATTTCATTATATATAGTATATAGTATAGCACGAGTGCCATTCTCCATGCAACTAAAGTCGTTTCCATAAATTAAACTAATCAATTAATCGAAACATTTTCGGGATTTCGATGAGATCTTGAGGCAATACACTGGATACCGTTGAATTTGCATGCAAGTTAACTTATTGAACATTACCATCACCCAAATCCAATAACCATTTGGAGTACGTCTTGTTACCAAGATCAGCATAATTTCGGCGAAATTTTCGTGCTCTCATATTAATGGTGAGGTGAAAAGTTGTAGAAGAACCCCAAAGAATACTTCGTTTCAAACACAAGTTCGTTTTGTCTCTCTTATGACCCCCAGTAATAACCGCTAGAGTCTGTCTAAAGACAGTCGAAAAGACAGCATTTGCCACTCATCGGTAAGGACTCTTGGTGATATCTTTTAGATATCGATCGACTGCTTCTACGGCATTTTTGTGTGTCATAGGAGGTTCATAACATACTATCAAACGGTCCATATCAACATTTACTTTTTTTTTCATTTACTTTTAATACTATGACATGTTGTCTTACAATTTTAAAACATGTCGTTTTTCCTCTAAACTATTTTTACAAAGTTTTTCATGCACTTTCATGCATCTACAATGGTTTTATTTTTATCCTACTTTTTTAATGTTGTTAGTATCTAGGTCCTAATCTACTATTTTCGTTTATTATTTTCTCATGCAAAATTATATTTTCATGCTTACATGCAATTTAATAATTCCCTTAAAAGCTAATGTTAGTGTTAGTATTAAATCTACAATTACTAAATCTACCAAGCCTACATGCATTAACTAAAAACCATACTATTCTAACCTTAGTCACTCAATTGTGCTCCACATGGGTATCTACTTCCCCTTCCGGCAGTTCGGTGAACCTTTGGCCCTTTCCAGAACTTTTCCAGAAGGTTTCACAAAACCCTTTTTCTTCTTTCTTGGTTTTTTCTAGTAATTCTTTCTTGATCATTTTGTCCTTTCTCTTTATTATTTGATTTTTGTTCTTGTATGTTATGCTGTATTCTATTGTATTCTATTATTGTTGTATATTTCTTGTTGCTTTTTTGATATTTTGTTCGCAAGTTTATCTAATATTTCGTAGAGATTTTTGTTTTGTATCATCTGTGTTATAGTCTTATTTGTCAATTGTTGTCTGTAACGATCAGTGTCTGAGTAAATCCTGCAATTGAACACCGTGTGTTCTGGTGTCCCAACTTCACATAGATCGTTGTCTCTAAGGTTAAATCTGTGCAGATACGTTGGGTATGGCCCATGACCCGTGAGGAAATGGACAAGACCTGGCGATGGTTGAAAGTGATCCGGAACACCATCCAACAAAGGTAGAAACTCATACAGTCTCCTGGCCCTGTCGTCGGTATCCCAGATTGATTGATTTTTGGTGTTAATCGCTTCATTTATCTCTCTCTTTGAACGTGCCCTTATGCCAATTAGTTCTTCCACCTTGTTTGTGTTTCCATTACGAAACCAGTAGGTTGCATCTCTCTTTAATATTTCTAAGTGTAATGGAATGACACCTACTAGAGTTGTTAGGGCAATTGTTGACGTGGTGCTGAATGCGCCAGTCATTCTAATAAGAAAACCTCGCTGTGTTCTGTCCACTCTCTCACGATTTTTGATGTTGCTCAGTCTATGAGCCCATACACTTGCCCCATGCCCAGCTACAGAAGCGAGTACCGCATTCAAATACACTCTGATTTGTTTATATGGAATTTTATAATCTGCTAAACTAGCAATCCTATGCATGGCTGTAGCCGCTCTTTCGCATATGCTCGTTATGTGATAACTGAAAAGTCCCGACTCATCAATGTTGATACCTAGGTATCTAGTGTTAGTAGACCTTCTTATGAGTTGACCGTCCACCCTGATTTGAGGGTCTCTAGCCAACTGGCCTTTCATTAGGCAATATGTTGTTTTATCGGTTGACATTTTTTTCAGCTTCACTTTATTGCACCAGGAGGAAGTGATGATCAAGTTCACCAGCTTTCCTCTCCAGTTCTCTTCTGTTGTTTGATTCTATTAATATGAGCAGATCATCTCCGTATGCTATGCTCCGCACCGCATTAGGATTTCCAGCCAGCTCTTCGAGTAATTCTTGGAACATTATGTCCCAAAACATGGGACCACAAACAGACCCTTGCGGACAGCCTTTAGTTTGATGTATTTTCTTTCTCCCAGTAGGACAGCACAGTGTGATGTTCTTATATTAATTTTTTGAACAATTCGTAGATTTGAATAAAAACAACCATTCTACTTAAAGGACGAATTTATTCTATCTTGTTTTCTAAACTATAATTGATACATGCCCTCAAAATACACTTAGCTTAGTTATGCTGAATAGGTATAATAAAAATAATATAAATAATAAACTAAAACTGTGTAACCTCATTAACAATATAAATTAACAATTTATACAGGGTGATATTATCATATCACACCTCCCCCGTAACAGAAAAAAAAAACAAATTTAATAATAATTTTTTTTTTTTTTTTTTTTTTTCGTTACTGGTGGAATGGTTTTACCCTATTTTTGTGTACTTTTAGACTTTTATTTTCTACGTCAATTACTACATTTACAGGCTCATTTTCTAAAATTTTATATGGACCTTTATAAATTGGTTTTAATTTAGAAGCGGTCTCATCATGAAGTAAAACTTCATCCCCTACTTTATAGTTTGTCTCTATCGCTTGTTTGTCATATTTAATTTTTCTCTTATTTTTTGAAGCCACTAAATTATTTCTAGCATCGTTTAATGCAACTTGTAACCTATATTTTAGTTCTAACGGATAATCCTCAAAATTATACAAAGGTTCAATTTTTTCCTTTAAATTAGAAGGTAAGACACAGGTTTTCCCAAAAACTAGCTCGTAAGGAGTATACCCAGTTGCGGAGTGAACTCCAATATTCTTTATAATTAGAGGTTTGAATTCTAAGATAAGCATTTAGATGTTTATGAGTGTTTTTTAAGGCTCCGATTGTTTCATGGTGATAAGCTGTAGAGTTAAGCCGCACAATTTTTAATAATTTACAAGTTTCGCTAAATACGTTTGCCATGAATTCAGTACCCTGGTCTGTTACAATAGTTTTAGGAACTCCATAGCGTAAAATAAAATTTTCTACAAACGCTTTAGCTACTGTGTTGGTTTCCTTATTTTCAATAGGGTAACCTTCTACGTATTTACTTAGTTCGCATTGTAACGTCAGTATGTATTTATTGTCATTGTCATCTGATTCTAACGGTCCTACAAGATCTAAAAAAATTGTTTCAAATGCAGCATGTGCTGTCGTTGTTATAGTTAAAGGTTGTTTCAATTGTGTGTTATGCTTGCACTTTTGACAGTCGCTACAACGATTTACAAATTTTTCTACGTCTCTTTTTAAACCTGTCCAAAAATAATATTTTTTAATGTTATTGTACATGCGGTTTATACACGCATGACCACCTGTTGGTAACATGTGAAAGTCATTTAAGATTATTTGTTGCAAGTCTTTGTCATTAATACGTTGTTTATCCTGTAATATACATAATTTAATACCCTTTTCTTTAAATATATTAATATTACTTAATAATTTGCTTATAACTGGCCAGTTAAATTTATTTTTAATTATCAGTAACTCGTTTATTTTACTCAATGTGCACATTTTTACCAAGTCTCTCAGCAAAGCACCGAATGCGAATGCTGATAGAGAATCTTGATTAATATAAATAGTATTTTCATTAACAAAAATTATATTACTTGTTATATGATATTTAGGGTATTTTTTAACTAATTGTTGAAATTTCTTATTTTCTATAATTTGCAATTCGACTATATCAGAAGGTCGTTTCAGTAATTCAACTATGTCAGGTTGATCAGGCCCGGCATTATTAGAAGTATTTACTTTTACCTCAGATTTAGCTAACTGCGCTCTTGTTATTGCAAAAACATTGTTATCTTTATCTTTCGACATGTTCTTTAAATCATCTGAACTAATTTCTATACGCGATAGTGCATCCGCTGTTACGTTTTCTGAACCTTTCACATAAAAAACATCGAAATCGTACTCCTCTATTTTTAACCTAAACTTAGTTAATCTACTGGAAGGGTTTGTCATGCCAAATAGATAAATCAAAGGCCTATGGTCGGTCAAAATGGAAAACTTTCTATTATAAAGGTATGACCTAAATTTGGATATGGCCCACACGATAGCTAGTAATTCCTTTTCGATTACAGCATAATTCCGTTCCGCTTTATTTAAAACTCTACTAGCATACGCTATTGGTTTATCATTACCGTTTGATAGTGTAGCTCCAAGTGCGATTCCTGAAGCATCTGTACGTAGTATAAATTTATTTTGTTCCGAAAAATCAGAAAATTCTAAAATTGGGGGGCTTACTAAAGCTGATTTTAATTTTTCAAACGAATCTTGACATTCGTTAGACCATTCAAAGGCAACTCCTTTTTTCGATAGCCTATTAAGAGGGGCGGCAAGTTCTGCAAAATGTTTGATGAATTTCCTATAGTAATTAGCAAATGCAACAAATCGCTTTGCTTCATTTGAATTTTTAGGTATCGGATAATTTTTCATAACATTTATTTTTTCGGGATCGGGTGCAACACCCTTTTCGGATATTTTGTGACCCAAGTACAATAATTCCTTTTTTAAAAATTCGCACTTAGTGGGATTTAATTTTAAATTTACCTTTTTAGCGCAAACGTCCTATCTTGATGTAGGAAATATTGCAACTAAAATAATATTAACTGCTGGACAAATCAGGATAAACTTGTTTTATTTCCAATTAATTAATTTTTTGGTGTATTTTACAATGATGTTGATGATCTGTTAATTTGATGTATATATATAATATTAAGTTTCTTGGAGATCTCCCTGGCAACAAACATCTAGTATTAGATTCGTTTCCCATATGCTCTGCCTCGGAATCTACACCGCAGAACGCACAAACAAAACTGACAAACAAACACACCCCGTCTATTTGATATTTGACACTTATGTGCCTGTGCCATTTGTCATTAAAAATAACGTTCGCGAGATCAGCACATCGAACACAACCATACATGTCAGTTTGAGTGACGTTAGGTTAAAATCTTAAAACCGGGAATTTTAAAACTACTTCTAAAGGTGTGTTCACCACACTACTACCCCGTTTAAAAAAAAATAAATAAATAAGACGCTAAAGTTGTTAAAATAGAAAAATCTAATGGAAACTAATAACAGTGAACTATTGGATTCAAAGTAAATGATACTTTCTTTTCCGTTAATCTAGGAACTGATAAAGAATCATTGTCTTCCGATAAAATAAATGGTATTTAACCAAATAAACACACGTTCAATTAATTCAGAGAACGGTGACATTGAAAAATAAAATAACAATAATCCTAGTAAAATAAAAGAGACATTCTATAAAACTAAAACGGTGAAAGACTGACATGATGGGTTGTTCAAGCGTTCGTGCTAATTGAGAACGCACCAACATATCGTGTTCTGACACCTCCAAAATGTAGGGGCTGTACCATAATTAAATGGCAGGAGTCAAAGGGGTGGGGAGGGGCAACGAATAATTCGTCATTGACGAAGCGGATGAGGGCATCTGACGGTTTAGGTTCGTTGGAAAATCCATTGACGCGACGTTGATTGCCGGCGTCTGATATGGTTGTGAAGACTATAGGACGTTGATCGTAGTCTGACATGGATGGAAATTCAGACACGTGGTAGATGGTTTTACTGCGTGCCATAAGACGGTTCCATTGATTAACAATGATGTCATCAACGTTCCACCAATTTGGAACGGGATCAGCTCGTACCGGCGGGATGATATGATAAATACATCCGTTGGTAACTGAAATGTGCTGGCCAATAGCGCCAAGGACATCAGCGAGCGGACCCGGGACCAGAATCGAAGGGTCTAACCTAACCAAGTGGTCTGGTCGACGTTTCTTCTCTTTCTGGAAGACGTCTTGCGCGCGCTTCAGGAGAAGCGTTTTCCACATGCGAACGAAGTTACCTTCGTTAATCTCTAGTTCAAGCGCGCTAAGCTGGACGATCTGCTGATACGTGGCTAGCGACAAATTGTCTTGAACCGCAATATTGAGAGCAACGTCTATAACGGTATAGTCATTGTCACAACGGCCGAACTCTAACAACGTTCTACCGGTCAGGAAGCGGTGGCTTCCAACGGGCTGGGTGGTTGCGGGTGCGGGGCGGGCGGGAGGAGGCTGCGGAACTTGGACGAGGGGAGCTGGGTTGGCTGGCTCGGCCATGGTTTGGCGAAGACGGAATACAAGCGGCGGTAGGGGCAGGAGAGGTGGTCTCTGCAGGAGAACTCACTGGCAACAAACATCTAGTATTAGATTCGTTTCCCATATGCTCTGCCTCGGAATCTACACCGCAGAACGCACAAACAAAACTGACAAACAAACACACCCCCGTCTATTTGATATTTGACACTTATGTGCCTGTGCCATTTGTCATTAAAAATAACGTTCGCGAGATCAGCACATCGAACACAACCATACATGTCAGTTTGAGTGACGTTAGGTTAAAATCTTAAAACCGGGAATTTTAAAACTACTTCTAAAGGTGTGTTCACCACAACCTTCCGTAACCTTTTTAAAATTTTAGTTAAATTTACGTTATGTTCTTTTAGATTATTACCAAATATAATTAAATCATCGAGATAAATGAAACATGATAGGTAACCTAGTCATCTGATATTGCGCTCTATCAGTTGTAAATGCGGTATATGGCCTAGATTGTGGATCTAATTCAATTTGATAATATCCCTGATATAAATCTAAATGTGAAAAATAGGTAGCGCCCGCTAAGGAATTTAAAATATCGTCTATACTAGCCAAAGGAAAGCTATCACATTCGATTCTGTTATTAAGTTGCCTATAGTCTATAACAAATCGCCATTGATTTTCCGGATTACCTCCTTTTTTCTTTACAATTAATAAGGGAGAAGACCACTCAGATGTTGCTGGTTCTATTATGCCTTGCTTTAACATTTTATCCTACTGATTATATATCTCGTTTTTCTGCGAATAAGGTAATCTATAGGGCTTTACATATGAACGGGTGGTACCGGTTTTTAGATGAATCTTTTGCTGACAAATATTGGACACTGTAAAGGGATCGTTTTCGATATAAAATGTATCTGCATATTTCGCACAAATTTTGTCTATTGACAATTTCTCTTCTTTGTTAAGTGATTTAGTATTAATTGTATTTAACAACTTATCTACTCTTTCTACTGTTATAGGAACATTATTAAAGGAATGTACATTGTAATGAAATAATAGTTCTATTTTTGGTTTAAAGTTTTTCAGATTTATATCCCTATCATTCGTATTTAAAATGCGTATGGGAATTTTATTATTAACTGGTTTTACTACTGCACTGGCAGTTATAACTCCCCTCACAAATTTCTTCCGAAAAACGATATATTCTTCCGAATGACTAACATCAAAATATTTTATAATTTCGCACCTAGCAGGAATTATAGTATACTCGTCAGCATACAACGGTATTTCAATTGTTTCATTCTTTATAAAAAGTGACAAGAAAAAATGTTCATAATTAATGTTAGCTTTATATTTAGTAAATAAATTTCTTCCAATTACACCGTCAATGTCACTGGAGAATTCATGTAATACGGAAAACTCATGACAAAGCTTATATCCGTTAGGTAGGTCAAGATTAATATTACAAGTTCCAGCAGTATATGCTGATCCCGCAATACCATTTATTCTAATTGTTTTATTTTTATTTACTTTAGTTTCATAATCTAAACATCTACTAAAAATTACACTTAATGACGCGCCCGTATCAATTAATAATTTTAACTCTTTATTATTATAACCTACTTTAATATAATTTAACCCATTCATGTTAAATAAATAATCTAATTTAGTGTTCTCGAAAAAACTGCAAATTTTCTCGATCGGGTGATTGATTAGCTGTTGGGGTTACATTATTTTCCATATAATACGCATTATGTTGTCTACCGCCTTGTGCTCCTCTATTTCCTCTACTTCTATTACTGTTATAATTATTATATCTATTATTATATGAACTAAAATTATTATTATTTCTATAACTATTATTATTTTTAGATTCGAAACTACCCCTATTACTAAAATTTCTAAACTGATTACCTCTACCCCGACCCCGAAAGTTATTGTTAAAATTTCGGCCTCGGCCATAAAAGTTATTTCCTCGTCTGTTATTCGAATTACTCCTCATATGAAAAACTTGTGAGGAACTAGCCGTTCTCATAGTTTCCTCATCCTTAGCTCCTACTATTGCATTAGCCAAACTATTATAATATCTAGCTTTAATAATTGTTTTAATTTGCTCGTCTCTGAGTCCATTAGTAAACACGTTAATAGCTATTTTCTCATTTACGCCCGTTAGAGTCCTTTCTACCACGTTATTACCTTCCGCTTGCGATATTGATAACTTTACCATTAGGTCTTCAACTTTCTTTCCAAATACGTCAATTGGTTTATTACCTTGTTTTAAATTATGTAGTTCTACCGAAAGTGCCGCTACCGATTTTTTAGTAATAAGTTTATCTTTAATATCTTTAATAAGGTCTTCTATTAGAATCATAAGTTTGATTTAACCTAAGCTTTGCACCGTGAGACAATCTAGCTTTTAAGACATATTTAGTTAACGCCTGTTTTCCGGCCTCGTTCAAAAAACTGTCGTATAACTCGATTGCATCAATTAGTGTTTTTATGGATGACTCGGTGTCATTCATGCAAGGAATCAAGGAAGATGCTGTCTTTAAATCAAATGCTTCCCCCATTTTCTCGTTCTGTTCGACTCTGGGGATACTACTTAGATTTTGCCCTAATCTATCGTTTAAAATTTCCTTAATTTGATATACTAAAATGACTATTCCGTCAACAATAACCTTTACATTATTTTTTTTTTTTATATGATTATTTTCCTCTTTAAATTTACTTCTTATTAAATTAAATTTACTTTCTATCCTATCTACACTATCTATTAATTTGTTAGTTTTTTCTAAGTTAACACGCCTATCTTAATGGGTCTTCTTAATATTTCTTAAAAGTACCGAAAGTTCTTCATGAATCTTTTTAAATGGTTCGTCTGACATTTACTATTCAATAAGTACACAAAAATATGGTAAATAAAAATTACTTACATACATTTCATAAGAAGTACACTTTTTTTTATATATATATTTCATCATCTCGTAACTTATGCTATAATAATTAGGTCACCCATCAGCTTTGTGTAAAATGTCCAACTCTTAATAGTACCATACATAAATTTACCTAAAAAATATACCTAAAACTAAATGTTTCTTCCGTTAAACAAGTTGTTGGGAATTGGTTATCTCTTCTCTAATCTTTCTTTCCAACGCATTTTTGCACCGCTTATAAATTACAACAGCAATAATAATTACGACCAACACAAATGCTGCAACTCCAATCACTTCAAAGGTAGAGACTCTGTTTTTCCCAGCTGCTCCAGAAACGCCACCACTGTTTCCAGCCTGTGCTATTACTATTTCCTCTTTGGATTAATTAGTTCCCATAGTTTTCTTTCCTTATTTCGTATTTAAATAATCTATGTTCTTCTTGATACTGATATGAGTACTAAACCATCATAAAAATTTACTTAATAGTTAGTTCTTGAGTGGCAGGGTCGCCATGTGATGTTCTTATATTAATTTTTTGAACAATTGGTAGATTTGAATAAAAACAACCATTCTACTTAAAGGACGAATTTATTCTATATTGTTTTCTAAACTATAATTGATACATGCCCTCAAAATACACTTAGCTTAGTTATGCTGAATAGGTATAATAAAAATAATATAAATAATAAACTAAAACTGAGTAACCTCATTAACAATTTAAATTAACAATTTATACAGGGTGATATTATCATATCACACCGCTTTCTAACTATGGTATTTCCGCTATACCATAGGCCCTAGGGGCAGTGGGTAGGGACATTTTTTTTTTTTTCATTTTACATTACATGCAATGGCCAGTTGCCTTGAAAATCTAAAACTGGCCGTGTTAATCTACAATTTTTAATTTCTTACTTCTACAATTTTAGTTTTCTACTTAATTATGTTAGTTTTGTTAGTAAAATTATTCCTAATCTACTAATTGTTGAATTAATTGAAATTCCTTTGGTTATTTTGCACATGCAATTTCATGCCTTATTTTGTTATTTTTCGTTAAGCTTAAATCTATGTTAGTATGTTAGTCTATTCTACCTACTAATTACAAAACTAGTTTCTACTCTAATCTAATACATGCACGTCCGACCTGACTGGGTCGAACTGGGCAAGTGCCTCTCACATCCGGCAGTTCGGTGAGCCTTTGGCCCTTACTCCAGAACTTTTCCAGATGCTTTGAGACACCCACCGTATGTCTTCTTTCTTCTCTGTTCTTTGCTCTTTTCTAACGCCTTGCATGAAAGATCTCCAGTTGTTGTTTGGAGACTCTCTGCGCAAGGTCGTTTATAGCGTCAAATGTTGTTTGTTCTTGTAGTATTTGACTTATTGTTTTACCTCTTAATAAAAGTCTCAAATTTGTTCTATCATCGTAGTTAGTGCAATATAGAACCATGTGCTCTGGTGTGCCTCTCTCACCACATTCGCATTTTTCGGTATCTGATAGATTGAACCTTTTTAGATACGTCGGATAGGGACCATGACCAGTTAGAAAGTGGACCAGCCCTGGAGTTGGTTCCAAGTGCTCTGGAAAATCTTCTACATTCGGTAGCCACTCGTATAACCTTCTAGCAGTTGTTGCGCTACTCCATATTTCTTGATGTTGCCTTTCTATTTCCATTTTTATGTCTCTTTTGCTGTTCGCTCTGATTCCCAGTACTTCTTCTACTTTGTCAAGATTCTCTTTCCTACACCAATACATTGCTGCCCTCTGCTTTAGTTCTAATTGAAGAGGGAGAACTCTCATTAGCATCGTTAGTGCAATTGTAGGTGTAGTACTGAAGGCTCCAGTCATTCGTATTAAGAAGCCCCTCTGAACTCTGTCCACTTTCTCCCTGTTTTTGATGTTCTTAAGTCTATGCGCCCAGGTGCTAGCAGCATAGCCAACCAAAGATGCCAATACTGAATGCAAGTACCCTCTTACTTGTTTATATGGTAGTTTGAAGTCTTTTTGAACCAGGCTAGCAATCCCATGCATGGTAGCTGTAGCCTTTTGAACCTTATCAGTTATGTGATGGGCATATAATCTCGACTCGTCCAATGTTACTCCCAAATACTTTATCTGTTGTGCTCGTCTTATGATTTTATTATCAATCTTAATGTGAGGGTCTCTTTCGAGTCTCCCCTTTAAGATGCAGTATTTGGTTTTCCGTGCCGAGATTGTTAGTTTGACACCTTTGCACCTTAGTAATGCTGTGGTAGCATTTGCTTCTAGCGTTTTCCTATTTTCCGCTTCAACTAGTATTAGTAAGTCATCAGCGTAGGCCACTGTACCATACACTTCGGGAGTCACTGCCAATAGTTCCAGACATTTGTCCATCATAATGTCCCAAAAAATGGGACCACAAACTGAACCCTGTGGACAACCTTTGGTTAGGTTTTTGGTTTTATTAGAGCCAGGACATCCCAAGCATGCATACCTGTCCTGACAGTAGCTTTTAAATGATTTGTAAATTTGTGTGGGGCACTGTATCTCACGCAGTCGCTCGAAAAGTGCCGGCCACCAGAGATTGTCGAATGCTCCGGATATATCGATAAAGATAGCCATCACATATTTTTTATTGCTACTGTCAACAAGGTGTAGAGCTCTGTTTATAGCATCCTCAGTACACTTAGTTTTTCTATAGCCATATTGGTCAGGATGCATAATTCCCAAGGTTTCTCTTATTTGTTGTAATCTTGAACATAGCAATTTCTCTTGAATTTTACCCAAAATGTTAAGAAGGCATATTGGTCTGTAAGATTTGGGTTGTTGGGGGTCTAGTTCCTCCCCTTTATTTTTACAACCTGAGATTGTTTAAAGACGTTCGGAATTCTTCCTTCTGTCAGACATTTGTTGTAGAGCTTGGTCAATACAGGTGCTATGAGATCCACAACAGCCTGCAAGACTTCAGCTTGAATTCCATCAGGCCCTGGGGCCTTTCTTCTTTTCATTTGTTTTACGCATTCAACAATCTCTGACTCTGTGAAAGGTTCCACAGGTCCGTCAAGTGCCCTATACTCTTGAGCCATAAGACTCCTAGTTGCTTTCTGTTGTTCAGTCTCATTTTCATGGGTATCCGACGGAAGTAAAACTTGCAGTAATTCCTCCGCGGATTCTTCCCATGTCTGTGTTAGTGTCCCATCTTGCCTCTCCAAGGAGGAAAGCAACGTTGGGCACTTTATCTTTTTTGCAACAATTTTATAGGGCACTCCCCACATGTCTATCTCTAGGTTGTTTTTTACAAAGTTTTCCCAGCTTTTTGCTTTGACTTCATTTATTTCTTTCTTGTATCGGTCTTTCGTGTTTCTGTATACATGCAGTAGTCGTTGACGTTCTGCATGTACACCACACCTTTGATACTGCCTTCTTTCTTTTCTTAATTGTTTCCTCAGAGTTGTTAAGCTCTGTTTCCACGCATAATTAAAGATATTATTGTTCCCTCTTTGGAATTGCTATGTACATTGATCTTTTCAATTCTTTAGTTATTTCTTTTGCCAGATTATTAACATCACTGTCCTCCAGCACCAGCGGCAATTTCAGTTCAGCTTTCAGCTGCTCCCAATCTGCTCTTTGTAGATTGTATTTTTTATTTGATTTATAAGGCTGTAACCCAGATGCATTGGTGCTTGACTGTATTGTGAAGCTTATCAGGTTGTGATCACTGGTCGTTAACCCACCATTTACCTTCCAACAGGTGATCCGGTTTGCTGCTTTCGCATTGGACATCGTGATGTCTATGTTACTCACAGCACCAGCTCTGTTTTCAAAGGTTGGTGGATTACCAGCCCTGTTGTGTGTTTCCAGCTGTAGTTCGTTGATCAGATCCTCTAGGATTTCTCCTCTAGGATCAGTACTGATTTAGCATTGACATCAGCCATCACAATAACAGACTCGCTCCTGTATGCATTAAAAATGCTCCTAAGTTTGTTTACATAGGGTTGTATTGGTTCGTTGAATTGAAAGTACATGTTGACCAATATGTGCTTGCCTTTTTCTGTCAGTAATTCCACACAGACGCAGTGTTCATCACTAAACTATCGTGCTAGGAAAAGCCGATACTTGTTGTTGAATAGCACTGTCGCTACCATGGGATTATCTCCCATGCATGCGACTTGTGCTTTTAGTGGCATATGTTGAATGGTTCCGCTTCTGGAGTATGGTTCCTGCAAGCAGACCACATCCAGTCGCAGTTCCTCTGCTACTTTACGTATTTCGTGATTGACCGTTTAACACAATATTAATATAATTAAATATAGGTACTCTCTGAAAAACTAAATACCTATACAATAATTATAACTCGTAATCATCTTAACAAAATGTTCTATTTAACAACAATATTTATTCTGCAATACACAATACTAAAATCAACTTTTTAACAGCGCTATCTGCTGTTCCGAACATAACTTGCGTTATGTCATGTAGGTACCAGCGTTGCCACATCTCTAAATAAAACCTAAATATTACCATCATATTTTTTTACATTATAAATATATAAAAATATTGAAAATAAAATATGAAATGTAGACCTAACCAAATCAAATTGGTCTTTTTGCATTTTATAAAAGATAAAACAAAGATAAACAAACACGCAAAATTCAGTGACGGGTGGCGATGCTATCCTAATCCAACCTAACTAAACTAAACCAGACCTAACTAAACCTAACCTAACCTAACCAGACCTAACCTAACCCAACCAAACCACACCAAACCAAACCAAACCAGACCTAACCTAACCAAACTAAACCAGACCTAACTAAACCTAACCTAACCTAACCAGACCTAACCTAACCTAACCTAACCTAACCAAACCTAACCTAACCTAACCTAACCAGACCTAATCAACCCTAACCAAACCTAACCTAGGTTAGGTTAGGTTAGGTTAAGTTTGGTAAGGTTTGGTTAGATTTGGTTTGGTTTGGTTTGGTTTGGTTTGGTTTGGTTTGGTTTGGTTTGGTTTGGTTTGGTTTGGTTTGGTTAGGTTAGGTTAGGTTTGGTTAGGTTAGGTTAGGTTAGGTTAGGTTAGGTTAGGTTAGGTTAGGTTAGGTTAGGTTAGGTTAGGTTAGGTTTGGTTAGGTTTGATTAGGTCTGGTTAGGTTTGATTAGGTCTGGTTAGGTTAGGTTAGGTTAGGTTAGGTTAGGTCTGGTTAGGTTAGGTTAGGTTAAGTTTGGTTAGGTTAGGTTTGGTTAGGTTAGG
Organism: Ophraella communa; assembly: GCA_035357415.1. Taxonomy (NCBI): domain Eukaryota; kingdom Metazoa; phylum Arthropoda; class Insecta; order Coleoptera; family Chrysomelidae; genus Ophraella; species Ophraella communa. Next base: position 5,756,311 of record CM068979.1, on the reverse strand, counting down.
TTAGGTAAGTTTAGGTTAGGTTAGGTTAGGTTAGGTTAGGTTAGGTTAGGTAAGGTTAGGTTTGGTTAGGGTTGATTAGGTCTGGTTAGGTTAGGTTAGGTTAGGTTTGGTTAGGTTAGGTTAGGTTTGGTTAGGTTAGGTTAAGTTTGGTTAGGTTAGGTTTGGTTAGGTTAGGTTAGGTAAGGTTAGGTTAGGTAAGGTTAGGTTAGATTTGGTTTGGTTAGTTCTGGTTAGGTTTAGTTAAGTTTGGTTTGGTTAAGTTTGGTTAGGTTAGGTTGGATTAGGATAGCATCGCCACCCGCTACTGAATTTTGCGTCTGTGTGTTTATCTTTGTTTTATCTTTTATAAAATGCAAAAAGACCAATTTGATTTGGTTAATAATATTCTCTCTACATTTCACATTTTATTTTCAATATTTTTTATATACAGGGTGTTTCATTGGGAAAGGGCCTAACTTTAACTGTTGATGGGGATCACTTTGGTGGTTCCAAAAACCTATATTTAATGTGTCTGCTGTACTTTATAACCGAGATACAGGGTGTTTTATAAATTTATCCTATTTCTTTCGAACCTCATAACTTCCGAGTTACCCTGTATATTATTTTGAGATTTGGTACACGTAATAACCATTACCTAGAGACTCCATCAAAAGCATCTCCAAAAAGATAATGCAGGTCCGGCTTAACAAAAAATTTCAAAACTCGTCTTTCATAAAAACAACACTCTGTATATAGATTTTCTGAAAATTGCTCTTTATAATAGAAAAGGGTATGAAAAATCGAATCTACTTATTTCTTTTTTATTTTTCCGCAGAAAATTTTACTACCAAAAATTCACCGTCAAACTTATAATTTATGCACGTTTTGGGGGTTAACAATGGTATCGGAGAGGTTTTTTTTATTTTTTAGCTTGAAATGGAATCCATTCAATGCATCTAGAGAAGCATCCTAGAAATTCAATTGAGTGTGTATGTTTACGACTACAGACCACCAAAAATGTGATTACAGGGCCGTACTTAGAACATACTCATTCAGTATGTTTCGAATATCTCGAACATCCTGTATAAGGATATGTATTTGGAAACTATGCACTTCAACATTTAAAATAACAAGAGTAAAATACGAGGAATAAATTTATACTTCAAAAAACGTTAAAAGTACTCGTATAAACTAGATAATACTTCGAGTAGGCTATGGAATAGACACATCATTGAAGTGTGTGTGTCATTTTCTGCAGAATATTTTACCAGTGCTATTAGATGACGCATACGTAAATGTAGCAGGAATGTATTATTAGCATGACGGTGCTTCGGTGCATTACAGAGTAATAGTGAGGAATTTTTTAAATGAAAATTTTCCTAATTCATGGATAGGCAGAGGTGGTCCCAATAACTGGCCTTCAAGGTCACCTGACTTCAATCCTGTGGATTACCATATTTGGGGATATCTAAAATCAAAAGTATATGCTACCGACATCAATAGCAGTGAAGAACTTCTTCAAAGAATAGAGAATCCCTGCGGATAAATCAGAAATAATCCAGATGTGATTAGAATGTCCATTCGCAATATTACAAAAAGGGCAAGAAAGTGCATAGAGCAGAATGGAGGTCATTTTGAGCAATTTTTGTAGGTTGGACTTTTTTTGTTTGAACAATGTTGTTAGAATTTCTTGTTTTCTGTTCATGTTAATTATTTAAATTTATGAAAATCTCTTCGTTATTTGAAATAAATAAATGTATTTCTCGTATTTTACTTTTGTTGATACATATCCTTATACAGGGTGTTCGAGATATTTGAAACATACTGAATGAGTACGTTCTAAGTACGGCCCTGTAATCACATTTTTGGTGGTCTGTACTCGTAAACATACACACTCAATTGAATTTCTAGGATGCTTCTCTAGATGCATTGAATGGATTCCATTTCAAGCTAAAAAATAAAAAAAAAAACCTCTCCGATACCATTGTTAACCCCCAAAACGTGCATAAATTATAAGTTTGACGGTGAATTTTTGGTAGTAAAATTTTCTGCGGAAAAATAAAAAAGAAATAAGTAGATTCGATTTTTCATACCCTTTTCTATTATAAAGAGCAATTTTCAGAAAATCTATATACAGGGTGTTGTTTTTATGAAAGACGAGTTTTGAAATTTTTTGTTAAGCCGGACCTGCATTATCTTTTTGGAGATGCTTTTGATGGAGTCTCTAGGTAATGGTTATTACGTGTACCAAATCTCAAAATAATATACAGGGTAACTCGGAAGTTATGAGGTTCGAAAGAAATAGGATAAATTTATAAAACACCCTGTATCTCGGTTATAAAGTACAGCAGACACATTAAATATAGGTTTTTGGAACCACCAAAGTGATCCCCATCAACAGTTAAAGTTAGGCCCTTTCCCAATGAAACACCCATATATAATGTAAAAAAATATGATGGTAATATTTAGGTTTTATTTAGAGATGTGGCAACGCTGGTACCTACATGACATAACGCAAGTTATGTTCGGAACAGCAGATAGCGCTGTTAAAAAGTTGATTTTAGTATTGTGTATTACAGAATAAATTTTGTTGTTAAATAGAACATTTTGTTAAGATGATTACGAGTTATAATTATTGTATATTTAGTTTTTTAGAGAGTACCTATATTTAATTATATAAATATTGTGTGGTGCAGATTTTAATTAAATAAAACAGAATGTATACAGTGTAGTGAGGGATAGGTGTCGATACATCTTTTTAGGAAAGTCCATCTGTTAAAAGTAAGTATATTTATATTATAAGATTACTTTTTTAATGTTTTTTCGGTAAAATTTAAAATGTGATGTATATCGAAATAATTTATTTTGTTTGTTATTTGTCGCGTATTACTATTTGCATACGATTTTCAGACGCCATACTGCTAAAAATGGCAGCCCGATCAAAAAGTAGTTCCAACTTTAAAAATTAATTTTGAAAAAAATATGCTTGAGCGCACTAAATGAATACTCAATTCATTATTTGTAGACCATCATTAAAGTATTTTAGTAAAAATTACGGAAATTGGCCAGAACTAGCTGTTCTAAATAATTACCCTATAAAGTAATGCACTAAGTATTAAATTATATTTCAATCTAATTATTTTGTTATTTCAAATATTATCATTTCTACCGTTTTAAAAAATAATATTAGTTTAGTTTTCATATTAAAAGATTAGTTAAAATAAAATTAAATTTAATTGAGTTAATCCAAGTACAGAAAGAAATATCAGCTACTTGGGAATAATGATGCACAGTTATGGAGACACAGAAGCGGAAGTCGCCCAACAAATAAACAAAGCCAACAGAGTAGCAGGATGTCTGAAACACACTATTTGGCGTAACAAACATCTACGCACGGAAACAAAGGCCAAGATCTATAGGACAGTAGTTAGGCCAATTTTAACCTACACTGCGGAAACAAGACCCGACACCACTAAGACAAAAAGGCTGATGGAAACCTGTGAAATGAGAATAGTCCGAGATATCACAGGAAAAACTTTATGGGACAGACAACGTAGCGCAGACCTCAGGCAAAGCTGTAATATTGAGGACATAAACGAGTGGACACTAAAAAGGAAAAAGGAGTGGTATAGCCATATAAGCAGAATGGGAGAAAGAAGAATGGTCAGGATAGCACGAGATAGATCACCAAACGGCCGAAGGAGTACTGGAAGGCCAAGGAAGAGATGGAGTGACAATCTGGATATCAGATAGTGAGGCAGCCGAAGATGGAACAGGCACAAGCCTATTAAGGAAGCAGGAAGAAGAAGAAGAATCCAAGTACATACATATTATTATATATGTGTCGTGTAAATTAATTAGTTCAAATATTTCCTTTCTTTTGTTAAAAAAAAAGATTATTAATTTCGTTTTATAATAAAAGCTAAGTAAGATATACTTATATTGAAGTGAATTTTTGTTCTAAGTATATGCATTTTGTATACATGTATGTGTTATTATCATTTATTGTTGTCATTTTCATTTTCAAGTAGTAATGAGTGAGCTAATTCCTTTATATTCTTTTAGGGTTTTTTTATTCCCTTCTACTGTATAATATTATTTTGTCTTGAAAATTTTGGGATGTACTTGGTACAATGTTCAGCAATACATATTTGGTCATCTAGTGGTATCAGCGACTGCTTGGAGTCATACAAGAGGGTAGTTTTGCAGCTTCGATCATTTGCATGTCGGAAGGAGTTCACGCAAGTTTAAATATTTTTTTATGCTCTATTTTTTTATGATTAGGTGTAAAATCATTGAAGTTGATTTTGGACTGAGTTTATTTATTTTTGTTTTAAACTTTATTGCATTTATATGATCTTATTGTTTACTTATTATCACTAAAGTGATAGTTAGTTGTGTACCAGTTTGGAATTGATTATATTTATTAAGTGCTTTAAATATTTCATATATATATACGTTTTATTGCCTATATAGTATATAAAATTAATTTAAGGTTTTAAATCATTAACCAAGGTATTTACTTGCTGATGTAAGCACAAACTAGATTGGTAATCTGAGTGAACTAATAATTTAAACAATTCAGCGCATGCGCCTGAGCTCGAGCGACGCTTTCATTTTATTTTTACGTAAATTATACCTCTAGTGACCTGCATTATTAATTTCGAGTATTGGTTATTAGTATTTTTTGTATTATTGTGTGGTGCTTTTCTTATATTTTCAAGTATTGATTATAGGAATCAATTTGATCGCATCACAATTATTTTTTTTTATATTTTATTATTCTTTTTTTTAACGTGTTGTAAATAAATGTAAAATTAGATTCTCGCGTATCATTTGAAAAAAAAAAAAAATATTTAGTTGGTAAATTTCTAAGTATTAAAACTTAAAGCGTTGTTGGGAAACAAATTTACCTGGCGCCCATATCACATACTATATACATACTATTGACTCACTCCCACCTCCACTAGAGCTGGTCGGCAACGCTTATTGGTAGGTGACACATGTCGCCTCTGGATACACGAGACGCAAGTTCTCATCTCGTGTAATCAGGGACGCCACCTTGCCAGAAACGATCCATATTAACAGTAGTAACTGGATTTGGTTGGGGTAACGATAGTTTGCGAGGCGGCGGAGGCGGTGGTGGTAAAATCGGTGAAACTCTAATTTCTCCCCAATTGATGTTTTGTAATATTTCATTTTCCTCAAAATTGTTCAACTCATTTAGTAATTCAGAATCACTATCGTTAGCTTCGTCCAAATCCTCACCAATAAAGATATTAATGTTTAGATGATTAAAAGTCTCCTGCACCATCAGAAAAAGAAGTAAAATTAATTCTAAGTCTTTTTGTGTTGTTGCGAAAGGCAACCAAATTTGTCAGTGACATACCTACACAATCATTACGATTCACAGTATCCAGAATGTCGAAGTAGACGACATTTCTGGTGAAACAACGTCTACCCCGATAGCGTATAGGGAAAGACTAAGCGTTACAGAACCTCTGCTAAATAAGAGCATGTGATTGGTCAATATTTTACAGGGGATATTTAAAATAGTCAAGTAGACTTAAATGAACGTTATTTCTTGTTATTTATTATTATTTAAAAATTACAAAAACAAATTAAATTACTTTTTTAAAATTGAATATTTTAAAAAAATATGTAACCAAATAAATGGATGGAACTTTTTGTGTTTTTTTTACAAAAAATAATTGATTTTAATAGCGAATTATCAATATAAATACGAATTTAAAATTTAATTTAATATAATTTAATACATTTTAAAACAATATAAGTATATACGATAATTATTATTGCATTTACTTTTGGAAAAAATAGAGGTAGGTAGAGTAGGTCTCTCTTTTACCAAATAAAATTCTACAATTTTAACATAATTATTTTATTACTAGTAAAATGGCGTAAGCACATTAAATGTATTTAGAAAATATATAAAAATTAACACCTTATTTTTGAAAACATATTTCAGCTACACTGCCTTAAAGATTGGTTCCTCACCTTGTGTATACCTAAACTAATGGAGTATGGCATTGGCTTTATTTTTTTGTACATTTTCTGACAAATTATGTTTTCTTTTAATTGTTTTACTTTTGATCAAAGCTGGTCTTTCACTGCTAATTCTTTTGCAACCCCTCGAGACGCCTACGAGCAATTGCAGTTGGTTGAACTTTTATTATTCCCCCTGTCTTTTTTCGAAATACAGCACTTACTTGCATTAATGTATCCAATAGACAGTTAGTGTTTCGTAACTCGGGACTTTTCAGTTATCACATAACGAGCATATGCGAAAGAGCGGCTACAGCCATGCATAGGATTGCTAGTTTAGCAGATTATAAAATTCCATATAAACAAATCAGAGTGTATTTGAATGCGGTACTCGCTTCTGTAGCTGGGCATGGGGCAAGTGTATGGGCTCATAGACTGAGCAACATCAAAAATCGTGAGAGAGTGGACAGGACACAGCGAGGTTTTCTTATTAGAATGACTGGCGCATTCAGCACCACGTCAACAATTGCCCTAACAACTCTAGTAGGTGTCATTCCATTACACTTAGAAATATTAAAGAGAGATGCAACCTACTGGTTTCGTAATGGAAACACAATCAAGGTGGAAGAACTAATTGGCATAAGGGCACGTTCAAAGAGAGAGATAAATGAAGCGATTAACACCAAAAATCAATCAATCTGGGATACCGACGACAGGGCCAGGAGACTGTATGAGTTTCTACCTTTGTTGGATGGTGTTCCGGATCACTTTCAACCATCGCCAGGTCTTGTCCATTTCCTCACGGGTCATGGGCCATACCCAACGTATCTGCACAGATTTAACCTTAGAGACAACGATCTATGTGAAGTTGGGACACCAGAACACACGGTGTTCAATTGCAGGCTTTACTCAGACACTGATCGTTACAGACAACAATTGACAAATAAGACTATAACACAGATGATACAAAACAAAGAACTCTACGAAATATTAGATAAACTTGCGAACAAAATATCAAAAAAGCAACAAGAAATATACAACAATAATAGAATACAATAGAATACAGCATAACATACAATAACAAAAATCAAATAAAAAAGAGAAAAGACAAAATGATCAAGAAAGAATTACTAGAAAAAACCAAGAAAGAAGAAAAAGGGTGTTGTGAAACCTTCTGGAAAAGTTCTGGAAAGGGCCAAAGGTTCACCGAACTGCCGGAAGGAGAAGCAGATACCCATGTTGAGCACAATTGAGTGACTTAGGTTAGAATAGTATAGTTTTTAGTTAATGCATGTAGGCTTGGTAGATTTAGTAATTGTAGATTTAATACTAACACTAACATTAGCTTTTAAGGGAATTATAAAATTGCATGTAAGCATGAAAATAATTTTGCATGAGGAAATAGTAAACGAAAATAGTAGATTAGGACCTAGATACTAACAATAGATAAGTAGGATAAAACAATTGTAGATGCATGAAAGTGCATAATAAACTTTGTAAAAAGTAGTTTAGAGGAAAAATGACATGTTTTAAAATTGTAAGACAACATGTCATAGTAATAAAAGTAAATTAAAAAAAGTAAATGTTGATATGGACCGTTTGATAGTATGTTATGAACCTCCTATGACACACAAAAATGCCGTAGAAGCAGTCGATCGATATCTAAAAGATATCACCAAGAGTCCCTTACCGATGAGTGGCAAATGCTGTCTTTTTCGACTGTCTTTAGACAGACTCTAGCGGTTATTACTGGGGTCATAAGAGAGACAAAACGAACTTGTGTTTGAAACGAAGTATTCTTTGGGGTTCTTCTACAACTTTTCACCTCACCATTAATATGAGAGCACGAAAATTTCGCCGAAATTATGCTGATCTTGGTAACAAGACGTACTCCAAAATGGTTATTGGATTTGGGTGATGGTAATGTTCAATAAGTTAACTTGCATGCAAATTCAACGGTATCCAGTGTATTGCCTCAAGATCTCATCGAAATCCCGAAAATGTTTCGATTAATTGATTAGTTTAATTTATGGAAACGACTTTAGTTGCATGGAGAATGGCACTCGTGCTATACTATATACTATATATAATGAAATTAACGAAATTATTCTTTATAAGATAATGGATCAAGAAACACGTACTTATAGTATTGATGAGTACAAAAGAGATGTCGATGACGATTTTCATGTTACCACAGATCTTTTGAACTCAATTAATTCTGCGTCGGTAACACTACACGGAAATGATGCGCACGCAGTTTCCGTGCGGCTTGCTTATGGCATTACCATAAACAAGTCTCAAGACCAATCGTTAACTAAAGCAGATATATACTTGAATTCTTCCTGTTTCACTTACGGTCAACATTAAGTAGCATTTTCGCGTGTCGGCTCCGCTGAAAATGTTCGCGTCTTAGTTGTCGAAAGATACACAACAAGTATCGGGGTGCGTATAGGAAAAGACTAAGTGTTACAGAACCACTAAAAATAACCATTTGTGATTGGCTGGAGGATCGTGTGGGCGTAAACTTTTTTGAAATTTGACGTTACCTTTATAACCACACTTTTCTTGTGTTTGTGTTTATGTTTATTTTATTATGTAATTCGAGTAGAAATATGGATATTTCTGATAAGTTTGTGTTTGAAAAACTTGATGATAGTGTTTATAGAACCAATTTTAAAACGGAAATCGATGTTCAAGACTGGTTGGAAAAATATTCACCTAAAACAAACACCAATTGGATTGTAAGAAATGGTGTTTATAACCCTCAAAGGTAGGTTGTATACTGCATTATTTTAATCAACAAAAACTGAAGTTGCTTTTTGCTATTATGGCCCTGTTAAAAAGTAAAAAGTAATGATGGTATGATAATATTTTTATCAATGAAAAAGCTGATAATTTGGTACCTATATAGCTCTCTTTACTGTCATCATTGTTAGCATTAGTAATGTAAGTAGGTATTTAGATATAAATTAATCTCCTGTTTATTTTTTAGATTAATATATCATAAGCATTTTGTTTGCCAACATGCTTGTAAAAATAAAAAAAAAGATAGTAATAGAAATACAAGTTGCTCATCTAGCATTGATATAAAAATTAAAAAGTGTAACAAGGGCACAAAAAAAATGACTATTTTTTAAGGCGAGAAATACCTTTATCAGGTGTAGTTAAAATGAAAATAGATCATAATCATGCTGTCAACACTGCTGGATCCCTAAAATTATTACGAATTGATAATACAACTAAAGATCAATTTATAGGATATTTTGAAGATGGTTTAGGAATAAGTGAAAGTTTAAAGCAACATGAAAATAAATTGCTTTTGAATACTATCTCAGAAAATTTGCCAGAGATTGCAGCAAATGCCAGGATAAATCCTACTTATGATATGGTAAAACACCTATATAATAATTGGAGAAAGCTTAATTTTGGAAACGTCAAAGACAATGTTAAAAAAATAAAAGAAAAAATCCCCTTTTATGCAGAAAAAGGAATTACCATTAATATTTTTGAAGGCTCTCCTTGGGCAGTACTAGTTGCAACACCAATAATGAAGAGAACTCCTTCAATCTGGGGAAATTATTTTTTTAGACTCTACATGTAGTGTAGATGCTACACATTCTACACTTACAATAATGTTAACTGCTTCAAAAGCAGGAGCGCTTCCTATTTGCATGCTTATCCATGAAGACCAGACTCAAGATAGTGTAATATATGTAAACAATATCATACTTATATAAAACGATTATTGAAAAAATGGATGAGTAATAATACACAAAAACTAATAAGTCTTCATCTAATTGATTCAAAAGACTTACTAAGGCAATAAAATAATCTCATATTGGCTTTATGTTCTTTCTACAAGTTTATACTACAACATACCAAAATATTTTTGCAATCTAAGCATGTAATTGGTATAAACTTATTTTCTTTTTATTTTTCATAGCAATTATAGAAAAACAAATTATTACTGTAATAATTTTCTTTAAATGCTAACTGTTTTTTAGAATCCAATAGCTTTCATGACTGATAATTCTGCTGCAGAAAAAAATGCTTTGAGAGTGGTGTGGCCAAATTCTAAACAATTATTGTGCCACTTTCATGTAGCACAAGCTGAATGGAGATGGTTGCTATCATCAAAGAATAAAATTCCATTAGAAGAGAGACCAAACTACATGAAGAAGTTTTAGAAGGTATGTCGACAAATTATAACTGTTTTAATATAATTTTGAATAAAAATAAGATACATTAATTACATATTTATGCAGATCTAACGAAAAACTTCCTAATGGACAAACCAATTTAAAGAAAGGTAAACTTAAAAATAAATTTGGATCTGGGAAGTTAGTGGGTGAATGATATGTATAGATATTTATTAGTTTTTGTTAATTTGTATCGGTGACAGTGGTATTGCAGTGGTACTTTACTAATATTATTTATTGTTACTTCATATGATGTAGAATGATAAAACAAAATTAAATAAACATTTTGCATTAGGTTTCGCCTGTATTTTGTATATTTTCTATCTAAAAACACTTTTTGTTAGTGCCTATAGATTCCATAACATTATTTTAACTTAGGTAGTATCTAATACAAAATATTTTTAGGTGTTGTATGCAACAACTACTGATCAATTCGAAGAATATGCAAATGATATATTGGAGTCAAATATGAATGAAAATTATAAAAAAAGGTTTCTGAATTTTTTGAATATTAAATATGAGTGGGGCATTTGCTTTAGGCAAAATATTATGACAAGAGGTAACAATACAAATAACTATTCTGAAGCAACAATGAGAATCATGAAGGATATTATACTGCAAAGAACAAAAGCATTTAATGCGGTTGCTTTGGTTGATTATTGTTGTACAGTATGGGAGCAGTATTCTAGAAATCGACTTTTAAATTTTGCCAATGGACGAAAAGATACTTTTAGAAAATCATACCCAAAATTTTAATGTATCTCTAATTAAAAAGGTAGATGATAGCGTATTTATAGTTCCTAGTTTAAGTGGTAAAAATTCAACTTACCAGGTCAACTGTAAATTTGGATGCTGTACATGTATGTATGGTTTACAAGGTGCCTTTTGTAAGCACCAATATTTAATTAATAAACACTTTAAAAAAATGTTACCAAGTGCTCCTCCTATATCAGCAACAGATAAATATGCTCTTGCAAAATTAGCATTAGGAGATGAATTGGGTCAGGATGTATCATTTTATACTGGACTTAAAAACTCAGATAGTTTTGAATATTGCAAATTTGATTTAAATTCATCTACACAAAATATTAAAGACTCCATTTCAAATGCTGCAACTGAACACACTTTGACATATAATAGCTTAGAAGAAGAAGAAATACAGACCAACTTATCATCGCTAAGGGATAATTTACAAATAGTAACCTATTGCCTAGAACACCACTTACAAATAAATATTTAAAATATCTTAATGTCCAGCTGGAAAAATAACCAATAGTCAACAAGCATTGGATACATTAATGCAAGTAAGTGCTGTATTTCGAAAAAAGACAGGGGGAATAATAAAAGTTCAACCAACTGCAATTGCTCGTAGGCGTCTCGAGGGGTTGCAAAAGAATTAGCAGTGAAAGACCAGCTTTGATCAAAAGTAAAACAATTAAAAGAAAACATAATTTGTCAGAAAATGTACAAAAAAATAAAGCCAATGCCATACTCCATTAGTTTAGGTATACACAAGGTGAGGAATCAATCTTTAAGGCAGTGTAGCTGAAATATGTTTTCAAAAATAAGGTGTTAATTTTTATATATTTTCTAAATACATTTAATGTGCTTACGCCATTTTACTAGTAATAAAATAATTATGTTAAAATTGTAGAATTTTATTTGGTAAAAGAGAGACCTACTCTACCTACCTCTATTTTTTCCAAAAGTAAATGCAATAATAATTATCGTATATACTTATATTGTTTTAAAATGTATTAAATTATATTAAATTAAATTTTAAATTCGTATTTATATTGATAATTCGCTATTAAAATCAATTATTTTTTGTAAAAAAAAAACACAAAAAGTTCCATCCATTTATTTGGTTACATATTTTTTTAAAATATTCAATTTTAAAAAAGTAATTTAATTTGTTTTTGTAATTTTTAAATAATAATAAATAACAAGAAATAACGTTCATTTAAGTCTACTTGACTATTTTAAATATCCCCTGTAAAATATTGACCAATCACATGCTCTTATTTAGCAGAGGTTCTGTAACGCTTAGTCTTTCCCTATACGCTATCGGGGTAGACGTTGTTTCACCAGAAATGTCGTCTACTTCGACATTCTGGATACTGTGAATCGTAATGATTGTGTAGGTATGTCACTGACAAATTTGGTTGCCTTTCGCAACAACACAAAAAGACTTAGAATTAATTTTACTTCTTTTTCTGATGGTGCAGGAGACTTTTAATCATCTAAACATTAATATCTTTATTGGTGAGGATTTGGACGAAGCTAACGATAGTGATTCTGAATTACTAAATGAGTTGAACAATTTTGAGGAAAATGAAATATTACAAAACATCAATTGGGGAGAAATTAGAGTTTCACCGATTTTACCACCACCGCCTCCGCCGCCTCGCAAACTATCGTTACCCCAACCAAATCCAGTTACTACTGTTAATATGGATCGTTTCTGGCAAGGTGGCGTCCCTGATTACACGAGATGAGAACTTGCGTCTCGTGTATCCAGAGGCGACATGTGTCACCTACCAATAAGCGTTGCCGACCAGCTCTAGTGGAGGTGGGAGTGAGTCAATAGTATGTATATAGTATGTGATATGGGCGCCAGGTAAATTTGTTTCCCAACAACGCTTTAAGTTTTAATACTTAGAAATTTACCAACTAAATATTTTTTTTTCAAATGATACGCGAGAATCTAATTTTACATTTATTTACAACACGTTAAAAAAAAGAATAATAAAATATAAAAAAAAATAATTGTGATGCGATCAAATTGATTCCTATAATCAATACTTGAAAATATAAGAAAAGCACCACACAATAATACAAAAAATACTAATAACCAATACTCGAAATTAATAATGCAGGTCACTAGAGGTATAATTTACGTAAAAATAAAATGAAAGCGTCGCTCGAGCTCAGGCGCATGCGCTGAATTGTTTAAATTATTAGTTCACTCAGATTACCAATCTAGTTTGTGCTTACATCAGCAAGTAAATACCTTGGTTAATGATTTAAAACCTTAAATTAATTTTATATACTATATAGGCAATAAAACGTATATATATATGAAATATTTAAAGCACTTAATAAATATAATCAATTCCAAACTGGTACACAACTAACTATCACTTTAGTGATAATAAGTAAACAATAAGATCATATAAATGCAATAAAGTTTAAAACAAAAATAAATAAACTCAGTCCAAAATCAACTTCAATGATTTTACACCTAATCATAAAAAAAATAGAGCATAAAAAAATATTTAAACTTGCGAGTTACGAAACACTAACTGTCTATTCATTATAAAATTCTTGTCTATGTAAGCTTTTATAAAAAGTGTATAAATATATGTAATTTCATTGTAAAAGGCAGATTTGTTGTTAACTCAGTTTAATAAACGTCTCAATTGTAGTTTTGTGTTTTTAAAAAGTATTTTTCGAAGGTCCGTAACATTTTTGGCGCAGTCAGTAGGATTTTTCGGAAATCAACGTATAGTACGGACGATTTTTTCGTTTCAACGATTAACCGAAAAGTTTGAACATTAAGTTATCGGTAATTCGAGTGAATATCGAATTGTGAACTGTTAAACCTGTTCGAGTGTACATCGGCGGATTCCAGTCAGTTCCAGAAAACCGATCAGTAATTTGGACCACTTCGGAAAAGAAAATTAATACCAAGACTACACCCTGGGTACAAAACAGCATCGTTTGGACCTTTAGGACACTAGAATTAAGTTAGAAGTAAGAAGATGAAGACATTTTTTTTACTGTAAGTGCTCATACCTTTTTCCTTTATTTCCAATTTTGATAGTATTTTATTAAATGTAAAGTTATTTCATGACTGAACAAGAAATACAGCAATTAGAAATTTTATTAGAGACTAGTTTAACATTAAGCGAAGATTCGAATAATTTAGAACAGAATAATTTAAATCTAGAAAATATCAATAATTTAAATATGGCTACCGCAGCAGTTAATTATCAATTGCTTAAATTATATTTAGATTCTATTCCTTCTTATGACGGAAACCCTCATACATTGACTATATTTTTAGGAAATTGTGAAACTTTAATTTCTGTTTTTGCTAGTGGAACAGATGAGGCTTTAAATACATTTTTACTTAAAGCAATTATCGGTAAACTTACAGGGCGAGCTCAAATGTTAATTGGTTCTAGAACAGAGTTAAGAACATGGAATGCGGTTAAAGAATCACTTAAATTAAGTTTTGGCGACCAACGTAACATTGATTGCTTAGTTCAAGATTTAATTAATTTAAGACCATTAAAAACGAATCTCCTTATAATTTTGGCATGCGTTGTCAGGATGCACGTAGTTTAATAATTTCCAAATTAAATTCTTTAGACATAAGTGAAAAATGAACGTACAATTCAACTTAAAAATTATGATAATTTAGCTTTAAAAACATATATTAGAGGTTTACCTTTACCATTACAAACAAATGTTAGATTAAGAGAACCTAATAATTTAGAAAAAGCAATGAGTTTAGTAATAGAAGAAGAAAATTTTATGTATTCTACTCATAGAAATAATAATTTAAATTCAAATGCTACTTTTAGGCCAAGTTTAAGAATAACACCTTTTAAAAATAACAATTTTAGACATTCTACACCTACATTTACACCTAATTTTAATAATGTGCAATCTTATCAACCAATTCCACAATTTTCTATTCCAACTAATCATCAAAATTCATTACTTCGTCCACAATTTGTAAATTCTTCACAATTCCGACCAAGTTTTAATCCAAATAATAACTCAAACAATTGGCGTTATAATAGTAACAATAATATGAATCCTCAACGTAGCACTATATTTCAAAACCAAAATCGTCAACCAGTTTTCCAAAGTCAAAATCGTCAACCAGTTTTTCAAAATCAAAATCGTCAACCAGTTTTTCAAAATCAAAGACAATTTAATCGACCTAATACTAATCAAAATTATCAGCCAGAACCTATGGACACATCCTCGGGCAATACACGAATTCAGCCCAAACCTAATTTTACTTCAACCGAACTTTATAATCAAACTATCAATAATATTCATTCAAATAATTCAAACCAATATCAAAATACGTATCCAACAGAAAATGTTAATGAACCTGATCTTTATTCTCATGAAACCCAATATCCCTACGAGTATGACGATAATTACATCACTCAAGATAACGTTAACAATTGTGTAACAGATAAACAGATGTTTTCATGCGATCCTTCATTTCCTAAGAATGCAACTCAGGATTTTACCAAAGTCACACAAAAATACAACCAGACATAATACTCTTGAATGCATTAAAAGCAAATTTACCATATATAAAAATTCCAGAAATTAATGCTAATTTTTTAATAGATACCGGAAGCTCAAAGTCTCTTATTAACCCAGAGTTAGCTTACAAGTTTTATAGAAATTTTATATCTAAAGAAGAATTTAATATACAAACTGCACATAATATTTCGTATCATGATGAAGTTGCCTACATACCATTATTTAAAATTTTCAACTTAAAAGAATACCATAAATTTTATCTTTTTAAATTTAGCGATAAATTTGACGGTATTATTGGTGCAGATTTATTAAAACAATTAAATGCTAATATAAATGTTAATCAAAAACAAATTATAACTCCAAAAACAATTATTCCTTTAATTTTTGACTCATGTAATAATAATATAAAGACTTATTCGATTGTTATACCAGGACGTTGTCAACAAGTTGTAAAAATACCTGTGAATGAAATAAACGGATTAGGTATACTCGAATATGAAAACTTAGGAAACGGTTTAGAAATGCCAAAGGCTTTAGTAAATATTTCTAATAATTTTGCAATCACTACTATTATCAATACTAATGAAAACTCAGTAAAATTAGATATAAATAAACCATTTAGAATGTAACTTTTAAATTTAATAGATGTTAATTTTATTGAAAAAATGGAAATTGATTCGGATTCTCAGTTAACAGTATCTCAAGATAATAAATTAAAAGAAAATTTAAAGCATCTTAGACTTTCTCATTGTAATAAAGAAGAAAGGGATGCAATTAAAAATATTTGTTATAATTATCGTGATATATTTTACTGTGAAGGAATTCCTTTAAGTTTCACAAACCAAATAAAACATAAAATAAATTTGACTGACGATACTCCTATTTACACCAAATCTTATAGATTTCCAGAAGTACATAGGGAAGAAGTAAATAGACAAATTAATAAATTATTAGATGAAGGTATAATTGAACCTTCGAGTTCACCTTTTTCTTCACCCATTTGGATAGTTCCTAAGAAACCAGATGCTTCAGGTAAGAAGAAATGGCGTTTGGTTATAGATTACAGAAAATTAAATGAAAAAACTATTCAAAATCGCTATCCGATACCAAGAATACACGAAATATTAGACAGACTAGGTAGAGCAAATTACTTTACTACTCTCGATCTGGCAAGTGGTTTTCACCAAATCGAGGTAGACCCACAAGACATTGACAAAACTGCTTTTAGTACTCCTCAAGGACATTTTCACTTTAAAAGAATGAGTTTTGGACTGAAAAACGGTCCCTCTACATTTCAAAGTGTAATGGATAATGTTTTAAGAGGACTTACTGACGAAACTTGCATAGTTTATTTAGATGACATTTTAATTTTTAGTACATCCCTTCAGGAACACTTAGAAAGACTCAAAAATGTATTTGACAGACTAAGACAACACAATTTAAAGGTACAACTTGACAAATCAGAATTTTTACAAAAGACAATAATGTACTTAGGACATGTAATTACTACGGAAGGCGTAAAGCCAAACCCCGACAAAATTTCGGTTATAAAAAATTATCCAATTCCAAAAACTCAAACAGTAATTAAAAGCTTTTTAGGTCTTTTAGGCTATTATAGACGTTTCATTCCAGATTTTGCTAAAATCACTAAACCCCTTACAAAATGTCTAAAAAAGGGCTCAAAAGTTATACATGACACAGAGTTTTTAAATTCATTTAAAATTTGTAAAGAAATATTAACTAACGATCCAATATTACAATACCCCGATTTTTCCAAAACATTTATACTCACAACCGATGCAAGTAATTATGCAATCGGCGCTGTTTTATCTCAAGGTAATGTACCTTACGACAAACCTATAGCGTTCGCTTCACGAACCTTAAATCAATCAGAAATAAATTATTCAGTTATTGAAAAAGAATTGCTTGCCATAGTATGGGCATGCAAGCATTTTAGGCCATATCTATACGGAAGACAATTTCACATTTATACAGATCACAAACCTCTTTCTTGGTTATTTAGTCTTAAAGAACCCAACTCAAAATTAGTCAGATGGCGACTAAAGTTAGAAGAATTCGATTATAAAATTTTTTATAAAAAAGGAAAATTAAATTCGAATGCAGATTGTTTATCACGAATACCAATCAATGCATTAGAAACCGAGTCAGTTATTAATAATCCGGGAGATTCACAAAATGATATTTTAGATTTCTTACAAAATTTAGCCGAAACTATACCTATAGATCCCCAACCTTCTACTAGTAAAACAAAGCAACCTAAAATTAATATTTTATCTGATAAACAAATACAACCACCTCATAATACACAAGATAACGATGAAAGAAATAGTTTCAATACACCAGGACCTTTTTGGGCTAAAATTGATCACAATGAAACTGATAATTCAACAAATCATTCGGCAATTGAAAATATTAGTAATGGTATACCTATCTTAGATGAAATGATAAATAATAAAGTTAATCAAATTTTAGTTTTTCCAAATTTATACTCAAAAACAGAAGTATCTCACGAGAAATATGAAAATCAAAAAATTATGAAAATTAAAATACCGGAAACAGACAACGAACGTTTTATATTCCATTTCATTGCAGAATATACCGATTTAAACAATACTTTTTACATGTACTTTCATAATGAAAAATTGTATCATGATTTTAATACTGTTTATTTGAAACATTTTTCGGCAAATGGTCCTAAATTAATTAAATGTACCAAATTACTTAACACTATCACAGACAAAGAAGAGCAGATACTTTTATTGAGAAATTATCATGAAAGTAAAACTAACCATCGTGGAATTAATGAAACTTTAGAACGATTACGTAAACTATATTATTGGAAAAATATGAAAAATACAGTTACTAATTATATAAACAGTTGTACTATTTGTCAAAAAAATAAATATGCCAGACAGACCCCTTATGTTCCTTTAATGTTAACGGATACGGCCACTAAACCGTTCCAAATCATCCACATGGACGTTTTTACCTATGATGGAAAACATTATTTAACTTTAACTGATGCTTTCACTAAATTTGCTCAAGCTAATTTTATTACAGGCAAAACTGCAATAAACATTAGTAAAACATTAATTAAATATTTTGCCTCATTCGGTGTGCCTCATTTAATAGTTCTAGATAAGGGTACGGAATTTAATAATGAAACTGTTAAAGAACTTTTAGCATTACATAAGATAAAAGTACATTTTACCACACCTGGGCACCATGAATCAAATTCAGTAGCAGAAAGATTACATTCAACTTTAATCGAACATCTAAGAATTTTAAAAGAAATTTACCCTGATGAAAATGATTTAATGGATTACGCAATAATTGCTTATAACAATTCAATTCATAGTTCTACTAATTTTACACCTTTCGAACTTACTTTTGGGCATACTCAATCACGAAATCCTAATAAAATATTTATTACTCATTCCTTTTATAATGATTACATTGTGTGCAAATAGATTTGACATTAGAGTCAAAGATGAACCTTTAGTGATAGAGTCCTGTGTTAAAAACCTAGGTTTGTTAGTAGATGATGATCTTAAATTTCATTCGCATGTTAACAGTATCTTAAAAAAATCTTATAGTAATCTAAAATTAATATATACAAACAGAAATATTTTAAGTAAGAAAACTAAAACTGTTCTTTGTAATTCTATTGTACTATCACATGCTAATTATGCAGATGTGGTCTATGGACCCTGCCTTCTAGAATCCGATAAAGCTCGATTGCAAAGGCTACAGAATGCATGCGTGCGCAGTATCTGCTCTCTAAGAAAAAGGGATCATGTATCATTCCATTTAAAAAATATTGGTTGGCTCAATATGGCAGAGAGACGGACTTTAAGTGCTCTTGTCCTATTTAACAAAATAATAAAAAAGTGTACTCCTCCCTATCTATACAATAAAATAGAATTTCGCACAGATGTGCATAACGTAAATATAAGATTTAAAACAAAGCTGACACCGCCAATGTACAGAACATCTTTGTTTAAAGGATCTTTTTCTTACTATGTCACTGTGCTAATGAATAAGGTACCGAGCTGTCTTCTCAATTTGCCATTCAAGAAATTTAAAAAAGAAATGTTTAGAAATTTATTTACTAAAATATATATTTCATAGAACTAGCATACTATATTTTAAGCTTCAATATTTAAATTATGTTATATGTGAATATTATTAGTGTAGTACAATATTTACTGTGTTTACAAATGTCTGTGTACTTTTTTCCTTTTTTTTTTTTTTTTTTTTTTTTCTCTAGGGTTGAGTGGAAGAGCAAATTCTATCTGCGGGTAGAATTTGAACTCTGCCTTTTGGCTGTATTTTATGTCTTTTATATGCATTGTATACTTGTATCTTTATTTATATATATGCCAATAAAAACATTTATTATTATTATTATTATTATTAATAGTCACAAAGATAAACTGAAACACTTGTATAAAGAAGTTCAAGAAAAATTAGATATTAAAAAACAAAAAGTTGTAAATAAAACTAATGTTCAAGGTGACACAAATTCAGAATTTAAAATAGGTCAAACTGTATTTAAACAAAATCCCAAAAATAGAAATAAAAAAGATAAAAGGTTTCTAGGACCTTATACCATAACGAAAATATTAGATAGAAACAGAGTTGAGATATCCAAACCAAATAATAAAAATAAAAATTTAACAATAAATAAACAAATTATACATATTAAAGAATTAAAAAGACCTCCCGTTTCAGGTACCTCTCCTGGATCGCCAACGCAAACCCAGATACACCCAAGTATCATAACTTAAATGATAATCCTGGTCTTTACCCACTTTATAAAGGAACTGCACAAATAAAAACCAACTATTGGACGTTTATACATATATTTGATATTTCAAACGTTACTAAAGAATTTATCTCATTAAAAGAACAATATAATAATATTTATAACTCCTTATCAAAATCACCTAATTTTTATAGCTTTATGAAACATTTTTAAAATTCCTATAATATTATTCAACTCATTGAACATAAAATAACAATTCAATTAAATCAATTAAACCCATTATGGAAAATCCGATCAAAAAGAGCATTATTTGATGGTTTAGGATCCGCGATAAAATTTATAACAGGAAACTTGGATCAAAATGATGCAAAAAGATATGACGAGACCATTAAATATTTATCAAGTAATCAAAATAAATTAAAAACTTTAATTGAAAATCAAATTACCCTACTTCAATCATCAATCACAAATTTTAAAAATAACTCTGAAATATTAGCTCACAACCAATTAATATTAAGCTCACGTATTAATGAATTACAAGAATTAATCAAAGATTTAAAAATTGACAAGGTTGAAACTTATCATTATTTTGCAATAGAACAAATAGTCTCACAATTTTCTTTAAGTTTTCAGGCAATGTATGACATGTTGGAAAAAATTGAAACCGCTATCAGTTTTGCTAAACTTAATACTTTTCATAATTCTATAGCCGACCCTAATGAGTTACTTTCTGAAATTTTAAAAGTCGGTTCTAACATTGATAATAATAATAAATTTCCAATTATTCCGTCTCTTCAAAACATTTTATTATTTGAGAAAATAATCGAAATTAAAAGTTATAGTAAAGGAAATGAAATCATTTTTATATTAGAAATACCAATTGTCGAGAATTTAGAATATAACTACTATCATCTCTACTCCCTACCTACACCTTCAAAACAATCCTTTAAAACCATAATACCAAAATCAAAATTTATCCTTTTAAATGAGCTACACTACGCCTTCTCTGACTCAAAATGCAAAGAAATTTCAGAAGAAGAATTCCTCTGTTCAGATCTTCAAAAGTTATCAACGAAAAATCATATTCCTTGCGAAATTCAGCTTATAAAATACATGCAGACAACAAATACATGTCAACAAGTTCCAGCAAAAATCAGTGATATCAAAATTCAGAAAATAGAAGACAACCAGTGGATTGTGATTACTCCATTTAATACAGTGGCTATCCAAAAATGTGGAAAAGTAATAAACAATGTTCCTTTGAACGGTAGTTATGTAATAGAACTTAATAATCAGTGCGTAATTTCAATAAACAATATTACATTAAAAACTTTTGCAAGCAAAACCGTATACTATAAAAGTGTAGAACTTCCCAAGTTACAAGTTTTAAACCAAAATTCGACTATAAACTTTGTAAATTTAAAACCAGTGTTACTAGATTCAATAAAATTAGACGAACTCAGTAAATTTCAAAATATACTTCAGGAAGACAAAATTAAACTAACAAAATTAGACTTACCACCTGTTCATTTTCAAAATATTAGTTTATATACTATTTTATTGTATGTAATAATTTTTGTAATTCTAAGTTTGGTAATTTTCAAAATATGTAAACGAAAACAGAAGCAAAATAAAAAGAAATCCAAGAAAATTCAAGAAATTGAAGAACTCAAGAATTTTCCGTTTATATCAAACTCTGGTGAAACCCCATAGTTTTCTCTTAGGCCGGAGGAGTTACGAAACACTAACTGTCTATTCATTATAAAATTCTTGTCTATGTAAGCTTTTATAAAAAGTGTATAAATATATGTAATTTCATTGTAAAAGGCAGATTTGTTGTTAACTCAGTTTAATAAACGTCTCAATTGTAGTTTTGTGTTTTTTTAAAAAGTATTTTTCGAAGGTCCGTAACATTTTTCCCGACTCATCAATGTTGATACCTAGGTATCTAGTGTTAGTAGACCTTCTTATGAGTTGACCGTCCACCCTGATTTGAGGGTCTCTAGCCAACTGGCCTTTCATTAGGCAATATGTTGTTTTATCGGTTGACATTTTTTTCAGCTTCACTTTATTGCACCAGGAGGAAGTGATGATCAAGTTCACCAGCTTTCCTCTCCAGTTCTCTTCTGTTGTTTGATTCTATTAATATGAGCAGATCATCTCCGTATGCTATGCTCCGCACCGCATTAGGATTTCCAGCCAGCTCTTCGAGTAATTCTTGGAACATTATGTCCCAAAACATGGGACCACAAACAGACCCTTGCGGACAGCCTTTAGTTTGATGTATTTTCTTTCTCCCAGTAGGACAGCACAGTGTGATGTTCTTATATTAATTTTTTGAACAATTCGTAGATTTGAATAAAAACAACCATTCTACTTAAAGGACGAATTTATTCTATCTTGTTTTCTAAACTATAATTGATACATGCCCTCAAAATACACTTAGCTTAGTTATGCTGAATAGGTATAATAAAAATAATATAAATAATAAACTAAAACTGTGTAACCTCATTAACAATATAAATTAACAATTTATACAGGGTGATATTATCATATCACACCTCCCCCGTAACAGAAAAAAAAAACAAATTTAATAATAATTTTTTTTTTTTTTTTTTTTTTTTTTTTTTTCTTTTTTTTTCGTTACTGGTGGAATGGTTTTACCCTATTTTTGTGTACTTTTAGACTTTTATTTTCTACGTCAATTACTACATTTACAGGCTCATTTTCTAAAATTTTATATGGACCTTTATAAATTGGTTTTAATTTAGAAGCGGTCTCATCATGAAGTAAAACTTCATCCCCTACTTTATAGTTTGTCTCTATCGCTTGTTTGTCATATTTAATTTTTCTCTTATTTTTTGAAGCCACTAAATTATTTCTAGCATCGTTTAATGCAACTTGTAACCTATATTTTAGTTCTAACGGATAATCCTCAAAATTATACAAAGGTTCAATTTTTTCCTTTAAATTAGAAGGTAAGACACAGGTTTTCCCAAAAACTAGCTCGTAAGGAGTATACCCAGTTGCGGAGTAAACTCCAATATTCTTTATAATTAGAGGTTTGAATTCTAAGATAAGCATTTAGATGTTTATGAGTGTTTTCTAAGGCTCCGATTGTTTCATGGTGATAAGCTGTAGAGTTAAGCCGCTCAATTTTTAATAATTTACAAGTTTCGCTAAATACGTTTGCCATGAATTCAGTACCCTGGTCTGTTACAATAGTTTTAGGAACTCCATAGCGTAAAATAAAATTTTCTACAAACGCTTTAGCTACTGTGTTGGTTTCCTTATTTTCAATAGGGTAACCTTCTACGTATTTACTTAGTTCGCATTGTAACGTCAGTATGTATTTATTGTCATTGTCATCTGATTCTAACGGTCCTACAAGATCTAAAAAAATTGTTTCAAATGCAGCATGTGCTGTCGTTGTTATAGTTAAAGGTTGTTTCAATTGTGTGTTATGCTTGCACTTTTGACAGTCGCTACAACGATTTACAAATTTTTCTACGTCTCTTTTTAAACCTGTCCAAAAATAATATTTTTTAATGTTATTGTACATGCGGTTTATACCCGCATGACCACCTGTTGGTAACATGTGAAAGTCATTTAAGATTATTTGTTGCAAGTCTTTGTCATTAATACGTTGTTTATCCTGTAATATACATAATTTAATACCCTTTTCTTTAAATATATTAATATTACTTAATAATTTGCTTATAACTGGCCAGTTAAATTTATTTTTAATTATCAGTAACTCGTTTATTTTACTCAATGTGCACATTTTTACCAAGTCTCTCAGCAAAGCACCGAATGCGAATGCTGATAGAGAATCTTGATTAATATAAATAGTATTTTCATTATCAAAAATTATATTACTTGTTATATGATATTTAGGGTATTTTTAACTAATTGTTGAAATTTCTTATTTTCTATAATTTGCAATTCGACTATATCAGAAGGTCGTTTCAGTAATTCAACTATGTCAGGTTGATCAGGCCCGGCATTATTAGAAGTATTTACTTTTACCTCAGATTTAGCTGACTGCGCTCTTGTTATTGCAAAAACATTGTTATCTTTATCTTTCGACATGTTCTTTAAATCATCTGAACTAATTTCTATACGCGATAGTGCATCCGCTGTTACGTTTTCTGAACCTTTCACATAAAAAACATCGAAATCGTACTCCTCTATTTTTAACCTAAACTTAGTTAATCTACTGGAAGGGTTTGTCATGCCAAATAGATAAATCAAAGGCCTATGGTCGGTCAAAATGGAAAACTTTCTATTATAAAGGTATGACCTAAATTTGGATATGGCCCACACGATAGCTAGTAATTCCTTTTCGATTACAGCATAATTCCGTTCCGCTTTATTTAAAACTCTACTAGCATACGCTATTGGTTTATCATTACCGTTTGATAGTGTAGCTCCAAGTGCGATTCCTGAAGCATCTGTACGTAGTATAAATTTATTTTGTTCCGAAAAATCAGAAAATTCTAAAATTGGGGGGCTTACTAAAGCTGATTTTAATTTTTCAAACGAATCTTGACATTCGTTAGACCATTCAAAGGCAACTCCTTTTTTCGATAGCCTATTAAGAGGGGCGGCAAGTTCTGCAAAATGTTTGATGAATTTCCTATAGTAATTAGCAAATGCAACAAATCGCTTTGCTTCATTTGAATTTTTAGGTATCGGATAATTTTTCATAACATTTATTTTTTCGGGATCGGGTGCAACACCCTTTTCGGATATTTTGTGACCCAAGTACAATAATTCCTTTTTTAAAAATTCGCACTTAGTGGGATTTAATTTTAAATTTACCTTTTTAGCGCAAACGTCCTATCTTGATGTAGGAAATATTGCAACTAAAATAATATTAACTGCTGGACAAATCAGGATAAACTTGTTTTATTTCCAATTAATTAATTTTTTGGTGTATTTTACAATGATGTTGATGATCTGTTAATTTGATGTATATATATAATATTAAGTTTCTTGGAGATCTCCCTGGCAACAAACATCTAGTATTAGATTCGTTTCCCATATGCTCTGCCTCGGAATCTACACCGCAGAACGCACAAACAAAACTGACAAACAAACACACCCCCGTCTATTTGATATTTGACACTTATGTGCCTGTGCCATTTGTCATTAAAAATAACGTTCGCGAGATCAGCACATCGAACACAACCATACATGTCAGTTTGAGTGACGTTAGGTTAAAATCTTAAAACCGGGAATTTTAAAACTACTTCTAAAGGTGTGTTCACCACACTACTACCCCGTTTTAAAAAAAAAATAAATAAATAAGACGCTAAAGTTGTTAAAATAGAAAAATCTAATGGAAACTAATAACAGTGAACTATTGGATTCAAAGTAAATGATACTTTCTTTTCCGTTAATCTAGGAACTGATAAAGAATCATTGTCTTCCGATAAAATAAATGGTATTTAACCAAATAAACACACGTTCAATTAATTCAGAGAACGGTGACATTGAAAAATAAAATAACAATAATCCTAGTAAAATAAAAGAGACATTCTATAAAACTAAAACGGTGAAAGACTGACATGATGGGTTGTTCAAGCGTTCGTGCTAATTGAGAACGCACCAACATATCGTGTTCTGACACCTCCAAGATGTAGGGGCTGTACCATAATTAAATGGCAGGAGTCAAAGGGGTGGGGAGGGGCAACGAATAATTCGTCATTTACGAAGCGGATGAGGGCATCTGACGGTTTAGGTTCGTTGGAAAATCCATTGACGCGACGTTGATTGCCGGCGTCTGATATGGTTGTGAAGACTATAGGACGTTGATCGTAGTTTGACATGGATGGAAATTCAGACACGTGGTAGATGGTTTTACTGCGTGCCATAAGACGGTTCCATTGATTAACAATGATGTCATCAACGTTCCACCAATTTGGAACGGGATCAGCTCGTACCGGCGGGATGATATGATAAATACATCCGTTGGTAACTGAAATGTGCTGGCCAATAGCGCCAAGGACATCAGCGAGCGGACCCGGGACCAGAATCGAAGGGTCTAACCTAACCAAGTGGTCTGGTCGACGTTTCTTCTCTTTCTGGAAGACGTCTTGCGCGCGCTTCAGGAGAAGCGTTTTCCACATGCGAACGAAGTTACCTTCGTTAATCTCTAGTTCAAGCGCGCTAAGCTGGACGATCTGCTGATACGTGGCTAGCGACAAATTGTCTTGAACCGCAATATTGAGAGCAACGTCTATAACGGTATAGTCATTGTCACAACGGCCGAACTCTAACAACGTTCTACCGGTCAGGAAGCGGTGGCTTCCAACGGGCTGGGTGGTTGCGGGTGCGGGGCGGGCGGGAGGAGGCTGCGGAACTTGAACGAGGGGAGCTGGGTTGGCTGGCTCGGCCATGGTTTGGCGAAGACGGAATACAAGCGGCGGTAGGGGCAGGAGAGGTGGTCTCTGCAGGAGAACTCACTGGCAACAAACATCTAGTATTAGATTCGTTTCCCATATGCTCTGCCTCGGAATCTACACTGCAGAACGCACAAACAAAACTGACAAACAAACACACCCCCGTCTATTTGATATTTGACACTTATGTGCCTGTGCCATTTGTCATTAAAAATAACGTTCGCGAGATCAGCACATCGAACACAACCATACATGTCAGTTTGAGTGACGTTAGGTTAAAATCTTAAAACCGGGAATTTTAAAACTACTTCTAAAGGTGTGTTCACCACAACCTTCCGTAACCTTTTTAAAACTTTAGTTAAATTTACGTTATGTTCTTTTAGATTATTACCAAATATAATTAAATCATCAAGATAAATGAAACATGATTCGTAGTTTAAACCCGACATAGCTAGTGTCATAGCTCTAGAGAAAGCATTTGGAGAAATTTTTAGTCCCATAGGTAACCTAGTCATCTGATATTGCGCTCTATCAGTTGTAAATGCGGTATATGGCCTAGATTGTGGATCTAATTCAATTTGATAATATCCCTGATATAAATCTAAATGTGAAAAATAGGTAGCGCCCGCTAAGGAATTTAAAATATCGTCTATACTAGCCAAAGGAAAGCTATCACATTCGATTCTGTTATTAAGTTGCCTATAGTCTATAACAACTCGCCATTGATTTTCCGGATTACCTCCTTTTTTCTTTACAATTAATAGGGGAGAAGACCACTCAGATGTTGCTGGTTCTATTATGCCTTGCTTTAACATTTTATCCAACTGATTATATATCTCGTTTTTCTGCGAATAAGGTAATCTATAGGGCTTTACATATGAACGGGTGGTACCGATTTTTAGATGAATCTTTTGCTGACAAATATTGGACACTGTAAAGGGATCGTTTTCGATATAAAATGTATCTGCATATTTCGCACAAATTTTGTCTATTGACAATTTCTCTTCTTTGTTAAGTGATTTAGTATTAATTGTATTTAACAACTTATCTACTCTTTCTACTGTTATAGGAACATTATTAAAGGAATGTACATTGTAATGAAATAATAGTTCTATTTTTGGTTTAAAGTTTTTCAGATTTACATCCCTATCATTCGTATTTAAAATGCGTATGGGAATTTTATTATTAACTGGTTTTACTACTGCACTGGCAGTTATAACTCCCTCACAAATTTCTTCCGAAAAAACGATATATTCTTCCGAATGACTAACATCAAAATATTTTATAATTTCGCACCTAGCAGGAATTATAGTATACTCGTCAGCATACAACGGTATTTCAATTGTTTCATTCTTTATAAAAAGTGACAAGAAAAAATGTTCATAATTAATGTTAGCTTTATATTTAGTAAATAAATTTCTTCCAATTACACCGTCAATGTCACTGGAGAATTCATGTAATACGGAAAACTCATGACAAAGCTTATATCCGTTAGGTAGGTCAAGATTAATATTACAAGTTCCAGCAGTATATGCTGATCCCGCAATACCATTTATTCTAATTGTTTTATTTTTATTTACTTTAGTTTCATAATCTAAACATCTACTAAAAATTACACTTAATGACGCGCCCGTATCAATTAATAATTTTAACTCTTTATTATTATAACCTACTTTAATATAATTTAACCCATTCATGTTAAATAAATAATCTAATTTAGTGTTCTCGAAAAAACTGCAAATTTTCTCGATCGGGTGATTGATTAGCTGTTGGGGTTACATTATTTTCCATATAATACGCATTATGTTGTCTACCGCCTTGTGCTCCTCTATTTCCTCTACTTCTATTACTGTTATAATTATTATATCTATTATTATATGAACTAAAATTATTATTATTTCTATAACTATTATTATTTTTAGATTCGAAACTACCCCTATTACTAAAATTTCTAAACTGATTACCTCTACCCCGACCCCGAAAGTTATTGTTAAAATTTCGGCCTCGGCCATAAAAGTTATTTCCTCGTCTGTTATTCGAATTACTCCTCATATGAAAAACTTGTGAGGAACTAGCCGTTCTCATAGTTTCCTCATCCTTAGCTCCTACTATTGCATTAGCCAAACTATTATAATATCTAGCTTTAATAATTGTTTTAATTTGCTCGTTTCTGAGTCCATTAGTAAACACGTTAATAGCTATTTTCTCATTTACGCCCGTTAGAGTCCTTTCTACCACGTTATTACCTTCCGCTTGCGATATTGATAACTTTACCATTAGGTCTTCAACTTTCTTTCCAAATACGTCAATTGGTTTATTACCTTGTTTTAAATTATGTAGTTCTACCGAAAGTGCCGCTACCGATTTTTTAGTAATAAGTTTATCTTTAATATCTTTAATAAGGTCTTCATTAGAATTATAAGTTTGATTTAACCTAAGCTTTGCACCGTGAGACAATCTAGTTTTTAAGACATATTTAGTTAACGCCTGTTTTCCGGCCTCGTTCAAAAAACTGTCGTATAACTCGATTGCATCAATTAGTGTTTTTATGGATGACTTGGTGTCATTCATGCAAGGAATCAAGGAAGATGCTGTCTTTAAATCAAATGCTTCCCCCATTTTCTCGTTCTGTTCGACTCTGGGGATACTACTTAGATTTTGCCCTAATCTATCGTTTAAAATTTCCTTAATTTGATATACTAAAATGACTATTCCGTCAACAATAACCTTTACCTTATTTTTGATTTTTATATCATGATTTTCCTCATTAAATTTACTTCTAATTAAATTAAAATTACTTTCTATCCTATCTACACTATCTAATAATTTGTTAGTTTTTTTCTAAGTTAACACGCCTATCTAATGGGTCTTTCTTAATATTTCTTAAAAGTACCGAAAGTTCTTCATGAATCTTTTTAAATGGTTCGTCTGACATTTACTATTCAATAAGTACACAAAAATATGGTAAATAAAAATTACTTACATACATTTCATAAGAAGTACACTTTTTTTTATATATATATTTCATCATCTCGTAACTTATGCTATAATAATTAGGTCACCCATCAGCTTTGTGTAAAATGTCCAACTCTTAATAGTACCATACATAAATTTACCTAAAAAATATACCTAAAACTAAATGTTTCTTCCGTTAAACAAGTTGTTGGGAATTGGTTATCTCTTCTCTAATCTTTCTTTCCAACGCATTTTTGCACCGCTTATAAATTACAACAGCAATAATAATTACGACCAACACAAATGCTGCAACTCCAATCACTTCAAAGGTAGAGACTCTGTTTTTCCCAGCTGCTCCAGAAACGCCACCACTGTTTCCAGCCTGTGCTATTACTATTTCCTCTTTGGATTAATTAGTTCCCATAGTTTTCTTTCCTTATTTCGTATTTAAATAATCTATGTTCTTCTTGATACTGATATGAGTACTAAACCATCATAAAAATTTACTTAATAGTTCTTGAGTGGCAGGGTCGCCATGTGATGTTCTTATATTAATTTTTTGAACAATTGGTAGATTTGAATAAAAACAACCATTCTACTTAAAGGACGAATTTATTCTATATTGTTTTCTAAACTATAATTGATACATGCCCTCAAAATACACTTAGCTTAGTTATACTGAATAGGTATAATAAAAATAATATAAATAATAAACTAAAACTGAGTAACCTCATTAACAATTTAAATTAACAATTTATACAGGGTGATATTATCATATCACACCGCTTTCTAACTATGGTATTTCCGCTATACCATAGGCCCTAGGGGCAGTGGGTAGGGACATTTTTTTTTTTTCATTTTACATTACATGCAATGGCCAGTTGCCTTGAAAATCTAAAACTGGCCGTGTTAATCTACAATTTTTAATTTCTTACTTCTACAATTTTAGTTTTCTACTTAATTATGTTAGTTTTGTTAGTAAAATTATTCCTAATCTACTAATTGTTGGATTAATTGAAATTCCTTTGGTAATTTTGCACATGCAATTTCATGCCTTATTTTGTTATTTTTCGTTAAGCTTAAATCTATGTTAGTATGTTAGTCTATTCTACCTACTAATTACAAAACTAGTTTCTACTCTAATCTAATACATGCACGTCCGACCTGACTGGGTCGAACTGGGCAAGTGCCTCTCACATCCGGCAGTTCGGTGAGCCTTTGGCCCTTACTCCAGAACTTTTCCAGATGCTTTGAGACACCCACCGTATGTCTTCTTTCTTCTCTGTTCTTTGCTCTTTTCTAACGCCTTTCATGAAAGATCTCCAGTTGTTGTTTGGAGACTCTCTGCGCAAGGTCGTTTATAGCGTCAAATGTTGTTTGTTCTTGTAGTATTTGACTTATTGTTTTACCTCTTAATAAAAGTCTCAAATTTGTTCTATCATCGTAGTTAGTGCAATATAGAACCATGTGCTCTGGTGTGCCTCTCTCACCACATTCGCATTCTTCGGTATCTGATAGATTGAACCTTTTTAGATACGTCGGATAGGGACCATGACCAGTTAGAAAGTGGACCTGCCCTGGAGTTGGTTCCAAATGTTCTGGAAAGTCTTCTACATTCGGTAGCCACTCGTATAGTCTTCTAGCAGTTGTTGCGCTACTCCACATTTCTTGATGTTGCCTTTCTATTTCCATTTTTATGTCTCTTTTGCTGTTCGCTCTGATTCCCAGTACTTCTTCTACTTTGTCAAGATTCTCTTTCCTACACCAATACATTGCTGCCCTCTGCTTTAGTTCTAATTGAAGAGGGAGAACCCTCATTAGCATCGTTAGTGCAATTGTAGGTGTAGTACTGAAGGCTCCAGTCATTCGTACCAGGAAGCCCCTCTGAACTCTGTCCACTTTCTCTCTGTTTTTGATGTTCTTAAGTCTATGCGCCCAGGTGCTAGCAGCATAGCCAACCAAAGATGCCAATACTGAATGCAAGTACCCTCTTACTTGTCTATATGGTAATTTAAAGTCTTTTTGAACCAGGCTAGCAATCCCATGCATGGTAGCTGTAGCCTTTTGAACCTTATCAGTTATGTGATGGGCATATAATCTCGACTCATCCAATGTTACTCCCAAATACTTTATCTGTTGTGCTCGTCTTATGATTTGATTATCAATCTTAATGTGAGGGTCTCTTTCGAGTCGCCCCTTTAAGATGCAGTATTTGGTTTTCCGTGCCGAGATTGTTAGTTTGACACCTTTGCACCATTCACTTACTGTTAGTAATGCTGTGGTAGCATTTGCTTCTAGCGTTTTCCTATTTTCCGCTTCAACTAGTATTAGTAAGTCATCAGCGTAGGCCACTGTACCATACACTTCGGGAGTCACTGCCAATAGTTCCAGACATTTGTCCATCATTATGTCCCAAAAAATGGGACCACAAACTGAACCCTGTGGGCAACCATTGGTTAGGTTTTTGGTTTTATTAGAGCCAGGACATCCCAAGCATGCATACCTGTCCTGACAGTAGCTTTTAAAAGATTTGTAAATTTGTGTGGGGCACTGTATCTCACGCAATCGTTTAAAAAGTGCCGGCCACCAGAGATTGTCGAATGCTTCGGATATATCGATAAAGATAGCCATCACATATTTTTTAATGCTACTGTCAACAAGGTGTAGAGCTCTGTTTATAGCATCCTCAGTACACTTAGTTTTTCTATATCCATATTGGTCAGGATGCATCATTCCCAAGGTTTCTCTTGTTTGTTGTAACCTCGAACATAGCAATTTCTCTTGTATTTTACCCAAAATGTTAAGAAGGCATATTGGTCTGTAAGATTTGGGTTGTTGGGGGTCTAGTTCCTCCCCTTTATTTATTATTACAACCTGAGATTGTTTAAAGACGTTCGGAATTCTTCCTTCTGTCAGACATTTGTTGTAGAGCTTGGTCAATACAGGTGCTATGAGATCCACAACAGCCTGCAAGACTTCAGCTTGAATTCCATCAGGCCCTGGGGCCTTTCTCCTTTTCATTTGTTTTATGCATTCAACAATCTCTGACTCTGTGAAAGGTTCCACAGGTCCGGCAAGTGCCCTATACTCTTGAGCCATCAGACTCCTAGTTGCTTTTTGTTGTTCAGTTTCATTTTCATGGGTGTCCGACGGAAGTAAAACTTGCAGTAATTCCTCCGCGGATTCTTCCCATGTCTGTGTTAGTGTCCCATCTTGCCTCTCCAAGGAGGAAAGCAGCGTTGGGCACTTTATCTTTTTTGCAACAATTTTATAGGGCACTCCCCACATGTCTATCTCTAGGTTGTTTTTTACAAAGTTTTCCCAGCTTTTTGATTTTACTTCATTTATTTCTCTTTTGTATCGGTCTTTCGTGTTTCTGTATACATGCAGTAGTCGTTGACGTTCTGCATGTACACCACACCTTTGATACTGCCTTCTTTCTTTTCTTAATTGTTTCCTCAGAGTTGTTAAGCTCTGTTTCCACGCATAATTAAAGATATTGTTGTTCCCTTTTATCTTTGGAATTGCTATGTCCATTGATCTTTTCAATTCTTTAGTTATTTCTTTTGCCAGATTATTAACATCACTGTCCTCCAGCACCAGCGGCAATTTCAGTTCAGCTTTCAGCTGCTCCCAATCTGCTCTTTGTAGATTGTATTTTTTATTTGATTTATAAGGCTGTAACCCAGATGCATTGGTGCTTGACTGTATTGTGAAGCTTATCAGGTTGTGATCACTGGTCGTTAACCCACCATTTACCTTCCAACAGGTGATCCGGTTTGCTGCTTTCGCATTGGACATCGTGATGTCTATGTTACTCACAGCACCAGCTCTGTTTTCAAAGGTTGGTGGATTACCAGCCCTGTTGTGTGTTTCCAGCTGTAGTTCGTTGATCAGATCCTCTAGGATTTCTCCTCTAGGATCTGTCATTCGCGAGTGCCACAGTACTGATTTAGCATTGACATCAGCCATCACAATAACAGACTCGCTCCTGTATGCATTAAAAATGCTCCTAAGTTTGTTTACATAGGGTTGTATTGGTTCGTTGAATTGAAAGTACATGTTGACCAATATGTGCTTGCCTTTTTCTGTCAGTAATTCCACACAGACGCAGTGTTCATCACTAAACTATCGTGCTAGGAAAAGCCGATACTTGTTGTTGAATAGCACTGTCGCTACCATGGGATTATCTCCCATGCATGCGACTTGTGCTTTTAGTGGCATATGTTGAATGGTTCCGCTTCTGGAGTATGGTTCCTGCAAGCAGACCACATCCAGTCGCAGTTCCTCTGCTACTTTACGTATTTCGTGATTGACCGTTGAACTCCTCATTCCATTCAGTTGTCCTGCCTTAACCCCTAGGGGTGTCTGGTGTGGATTAAACTGGCTGGCCAATTCTCTTTTGGATCGGTAAGGATTCGTCCGTAGGTCTTCACGAAATCTTTGTAAAGCCCATCTAAATCAAGCTTATCCTGCCTCCTTTCAAAGACTTGCACCAACAGTTTTTGCAACTCATCCACGTCTGTTGGTATGTTGGAGCATCTCAGCTGAATCCTGTCTACCTACCGCATTGGGCACCGGAAATGTGATGTTATTACCTTTGGGATGCTTATGCCTGACCAAATGTCTTAGAGCTGGAATCAAGTTTGACTTTTCTTCCAGTCTTGACAGTTGCATTCTTATTTCCATATCTTCATATGAAAATTCTACTGCGTGGTAATCTGTCTGTTCTTTTGTTTCAGACTCTTTTGTTTGTTCTTTACCCTTCTTTTTCCTTCTGAAAGATAGCATTCTCAACCTGTCTCTAAGTGTTTTACTAGGTCTCTTGGATTGTCCTTTGTTTGTTTGATGTTCCATACTTAAAACTTTATCGTTTGTTATGGTATCGTCAGAAGTGAACTTAAATACCATAATCGGTTTTTTCGATCAAACGATCCATTAACATCTTATGTGTCGGACAATCCTTACCATCTTTTGTGCACTTTTTGTTCCTTGCTTTACAGGGTATGCATACTTTGGGTTCCCTGGCTTTATTGCAGTCTTTCTTTTCGTGCTCATCACCACAGTGTGAACACGAATTTAATGTTTTGTTACAGTGCTTGGCTACATGGCCAAGATCTTGGCATTTTAGACACCTGGGTACCACTAGGTAGTCTTTGGCATTAGGGCATGCGAATCCAAGGTAGATTCGGCCACTCAAGATTCTGTAACGAAGTTACTAAAATTTCGTGCCTTTCCGTATATTCCATCAAATCCGCTCGGTATTATTTATTAAGTTTCGACCGTTCATTTGTTTATATTTTTAAAAGTTTTTGTAACACCGATAAGACTTCGCTAATTAGTCACTTGCTGAAATGATGATACCGTATATAATTGTAAAATTTAAAATATTTTTAATGTATCTCCGTTATTAATGGACCGATTTTTACAATTCGTTTTGGTATCGACTCAGAAAATTACGAGGAAAATCATGCTGTTAATCATTTTCGCGCGAAAACCAGATTTTCAGTAAAATTATTTTTTCCGACAAGTTCCAACCGAAACAGCAGCTGTAATTGTCTGAGTCGTATGATCACGCAGCACCTGTCCCCACTTTAAGTAGGTGGAAGGGCATACCGGTAGGATTTTTGTGCCCCCCCCCGCAATTCGTCCCTTACCTATCAAAAATTGTATAAATTAGACGATTTTGGCAATTTTAAGGGAGTACCAGTTACAGTGATAGTAGTGCCTAAACTAGTGAACCACTGAGGACCCCGAGACCGACCGGAATCAAGGTAAGCACACCAAACTATCTAACTAATGTTTGCCAGAGCAACTTGTTAAGATTTTTCTCTATATGCGCCGCTTACCTGTTATCCTTTTCCTCGCTCAACACCATCATGGGTGGTATACTGGTGGTGCACCCTTCCTAAATTTCCCCTCATCATGGGTGATACCCTGATGAGACTATCCTTTTTCCTCACTCAACACCATCATGGGTGGTATACTGGTGGTGCACCTTTCCTAAGTTTCCCCCCGTTACGTGTAGTACACTGACGGGCTCTGCCCCTCTACGCGATCGCGGTCGCGAGTTGTGTTATTATTCCGTTACATTTTTTTTATATATAACTTGGTAAGATTTTTCTCTCTATATGCGCCGCTCACCTGTTTTCCCTTTCGTCGCTCAACACCATCATGGGTGGCAAACTGGTGGTGCCCCTTTTCCTAAGTTCCCCTCATCATGGGTGAAACCCTGATGAGACTTTCCTTTTTCCTCACTCAACACCATCATGGGTGGTATACTGGTGGTGCACCTTTCCGAAGTTTCCCCCCGTTATGTGTAGGACACTGACGGGCTCTACCCCTCTACGCAATAGCGGTCGCGCTTTGTTGCGATTTACCGTTGCATTTTTGATATTTTAATTGGATCATCTAAAAAATAATTTGGTTGCTCTGGAGATCTCCGTTTTAAATGGTATACTTGTGTGTTAGTGTGCTGAAGCTTGAGTTTTACCGTTTTT
Source organism: Ophraella communa (assembly GCA_035357415.1). Lineage (NCBI taxonomy): Eukaryota > Metazoa > Arthropoda > Insecta > Coleoptera > Chrysomelidae > Ophraella > Ophraella communa. The sequence goes on along the minus strand of CM068979.1, from coordinate 5,720,181 downwards.
ACCGCTTTTTACCGCTTTTACTGCTTTTCACCGCTTTTATAACCGTAACTAGTTCACAGTTTTCCGCTTTCCGTAGTAGACGGCTAAATACCGTCGATTTATATCGCATTTTCATGTAAGGCATGGTAAACATAATAATTTTGATTTTCTTTTAGCATTTGCCGAAACCGTTTAACTGCATGCCTAACCAGCCTGTACTTAGTTGATTTACTGTAAAATATATAGTTTTGTTTGTTTTCATTTATTTTCCTGTACTCCTGAAAATGTGTTGCTGGCAAGTCAGCGTTGTAATAAAAAGTAAGTACAAGATCTAGAAACCGAAAATGTATTAACCGTAACTTATTTTGAAAAATTATTTTTGTAGTTACCGAAATTATGTAATGATACGATTAGAATTAGAAATTATTGATTTCTCTTATTATTTTGTTGCTAGTTAAACTAGTATACTCAGCTTTTGTTTTGTTTCCGAAAATGTTTTTTTGTACCAGTAGGTAATTGCTTTTATATTGTACCAGTCTAAATCTACACAAATCCGAATGAGATATTTATTAAATATAACGATATATTAAAAGTTGTATTGTACATCATGATATATACCGGATGTCTGTAAATTTTAATTTATTTCGTTTATTGATATATTTGACTGTTTTATATGATTACCGTATCTCTTTTTGTTTAACCGAAATTGTTTCTTTGTGGAAATTGGTACTGTCCAAAATATGTTTTATTTTTTTTATTTATTCAAACTGTATTCTGACCGCTTTTTCGACTGTTAACAAATTATATTTTGTGATACACGGCAGTGGTTGGTTAATATATTGTTTTGTTAAGTACCGTCCGTGTTTTATTTATTTCTGGGCTGAACACAATTACCCATTTTGTCTCCACTGTCTAAAGGCTACCTGTCGCATGTGGGCCCTCAACCACTTAAATCCTGAGGGTGGCGCCCGAGATGATATAAACTTTACTAGTTGGAAGACCGTCCCGATCAAAGTTCCGTCCGAACAAGATAAGTTTGGATCTATCTAGGAAAGCGCCATTACAATTCTTTTTCTCATTTCTGGTGTTACTTCTAACACCACATGTGCGGTTGCTTTGCCTTTCGGCCCCGTTTTGAATCTAATTTTAACATCATTGCTAAAAGTCTCTTTTGGTATATCATCGTAATTCTGAGCTCTTATCGACGCATACCAGTTTGGACATCGTAGACGATGACCAAGGGTCTGCGTTTTCTGGGCAGTTCGCATTTAAACTGCCTTTTGACCTGCTCGTGATTCATTATTTGGTCCAAGTCCTCCCTGGTTGCCGTTTCGACAATCAGAGCCTTGGACGTAGTTCTCATTTTTGAGATCTTCAGCTTTGATGTTTTAGGATTCAGAATCTTTGTAATGGCTTCTTGCACCTTCTTTCCGCTACCTGCTGCCTCAGACGTTATGAATAGTGTATTTTTAGGTTTAGCTACTCTGCTTTCTATTTTTTTGGTTTTGTTTGGCTTTTGTTTTGAGGCAATGTTTGCATATGTTGGCTGCACTAGCTGCCCCGCTGCTTGTGCGCTCTGGACACGTAGTCTCTCAACTTCGGCCCTCAATTCTTGAGGATCACTCAATTCCCACACAAGTTGTAGCGTGCTTAGCCGTACCAACGATCTTATTGCGGGAGTGCCCCGACTTATCGCGTTGGAGTCGTTACCGCCCCTAACCACGTGGAGGTGACGCTATTCTATCTAGTCTTATAATATTAAAATTTAAAAAATAAAATATAAGTATTAACAGTATTGACTGATAATCTTATTCACTTTTCTCTCTCGCTTTAGTTTGCTTTTCGCAATCTACTGCAACAAGTATCTGCAGGCCCTGCAGTTCGATCGAAAAAGTGGGTGGGTACCCAAACAGCACGGGTACGTACATAATGCGTATTTAATATGTACTCATGAGACGTAAGGTATGTATTATGTACGTACGTTTTCTGTATGATGTACATACATGGTACGTATTAAATACGTACATTTTCCAATAAAAAGTACGTACCAAATACGTACCGCCTGTACGTACTTGGTACATACGGATAGTACGTACTTGGTACATACGGATAGTACGTACTTGGTACATACGGATAGAACGTACTTGGTACATACGGATAGTACGTACTTGGTACATACGGATAGTACGTATTTGGTACATACGGATAGTACGTACTTGGTACATACCGATAGTACGTACTCGGTATATGTACCGTCCAGTTATGCACAGAGCGGAGCTCACAATTTAGTTTCAAGGAACTTTTCTCGAGTTCCTTTTAATGCAACGCCGTATTATGTTTACAATTGTGAAGGTGATTTGAGTTTACTCGTCACGATGTTAACAACGTTACCGCTATAGCAGAAACTCAAAAAAATTCCTCGATACTTAATTGTGGGTTGTCTAATCTTATAAATAAATAATCCCACACTAGATTAGATTGAAATAATAAACTTCAAAAACAACTCAAACTGAATTTATTTAAGGTTACTTTCGATACAACCATTATTTATCCTTCTATTAAATCCTTTCGCCCTTACCGGTGCCCTTCTCAACCATCTAGCAATTTCCTGCTCCGCCTCTTTATTTTCTTTGCATTTGCCAGATTTCACAGCAGCACCTTGAAAAGATAATAAAAGAGCTAAAATAAGTATATGCTTAAGTGAATAGTGAAATGAAGTGAACATTAGAAATTTACCTGAAGAAACATTTACAAACTGAATTCATTGTAAGAAAACCAATACAAAAAAGCTTATTTTATACAATACCATTAAATGCTTGGAAATCAGTTTATATTATTTTTGAATCACCATAAATATTAATTAGAAAGTTGGAAGTCAGTAGTTTTCAAGACATTACTTAATCGTATTGTTAAAATACCTATAAGCAGTATGTTGTATGAAAGAAAATAAATGAATGAACTAATTGGTTTTATATTTTAACAAGTAAATAGCTGGAAACATTTAAAATTTTAATTTTAATAGAAAACAACTTACTTATAATGACTCTTGAAAGTTGAAAATGGCAAAATCCCTTCTTGTCCCTCCGTCCAAGCCAGCTAAAGTTTAGTGCCAGTTCATTAGTAATTAACATGCCTAGGCATCTCTTTATGAAGTCAAGCAGCCCACCTCCACCCCATTTGCGCAACTCAGACTCCTGCAAAGAAATATTTAAGATTGTTTTTTCTTTAAGGAAGCGTACTTTGATATGTTTTACCCAAAAAGGCAGTTACATTAAAACTTTTTTAGACCATACTTATTCAAAATTTTACTAAAGTAGGTACTTTTACCTCCGACCACAGAATTATAAAATCGTGATATGCGTACCTACCTATTTTAGATTATCAGGTAAATTTATTAAAATACTTTATATGGATTACAGTAATAAGCTTACCACTTTTTGGAAATTTTCTGGCGTCTTTAAGAACGCCTCGAATTTCTCTAAATTTTCCGTAGATCCAAAGGGAAGCTGAAATTCTGCAAATACGGAAGAGGTCCCACACTCTTCCTGGACTGGTCGCTGGCTTGACTCCAGATTTTTAACATCGGTTCTTAGATCATTGAGCATACTCCGCAAAAAATATAACTGCCTCAAAATTTCAGCATTGAATTGAGCTAAAAATTGAACAGTATCAAATGATGTTTAGTATTTGTATACAATTGAACATTACCATGGTGAGGGCAATAACATTTACACTGGTTATCTAAAAAAATGCAAAATCAAAAATTAGCTAAACAAGAATATGAGATATTTTATTAACTTATACCTACTGCACTTTTATCCAGTGTAGTTTTTGAAGTTAATGGAAGAGGTGTATTTTTGGTTATACCTGAAATCACACAAACAATGGAAAATGCAATAAAAAATTTACATTATTACAAATTCAATGGAGTTTCTACAATAACACACATTACCAATAATTATGCTTTAAATAAAACTGAATAATTAAACAAGTAGGGAAGCAATTATTTGAAATAAACAGTTCATTAATATAATAATGCTACAATGAAAACAATGCTACACCAATTTTCATTAATGTGTAAAATTCATCATTTATGAACTTTTCAATTTTATACCCCTACTATATAGTTAAGTTAGCTCTATATAAAGATGTGTTACATTTATTATTTCTTCAAATAACCTGTACATTTTGCAGAAACTGTTTAAATTTGGTTTGTTCATCACTTATTTATTTCCAACAAAAATAATACTTACAGTCCTTAGGACCCAAAACTGTCTCTTGGTTTTGTTCCATATGTCTTATTTCAGGCTGTGCAGTATCTAAAAAATGTACACTGTGATCAAGTATTTCAATTTTTAAAGAAAACTGCTTTTAGTATATGGATGGGGATGAAAATTATTATTTTTATGATATCAATTACCTGTTATGGTTGTGTGAGCTGCTTTTAGTGGAGATGGCAGCCTAGGCCTCTTCTTTTGTCTTACAGTTTCTTCAACATCACTGTATGACTCTGAAGAAGAATAATGTAATCTCTTTTTAGATAACCTTCTTCTTGGATGAGATTCGTCCACATCTGTGGTATTGAGGTCACTTGTATCCTCTGCCTTTCTGCACTTTAGACGAGCAGTTTTGTATGAGTCTAAAAATGAATATTAATTTGCAAGTTTGGAATTTATATAAAATATGTAGATTTTACCATAAGTCCCATCCCTAAAAACCTTAACCTTATGTGAAGGCCAACACGAATTGAACTGATGTGACTTGATAGCAGCAGTAAGTTTATCTGGTGGAAATGGTGGCCACAAACAGTTGTCTACATTAATCCAGCTTGTGGGCACAGCTGCTACCGACGTATCATCGATAAACTGCACTATTGTCCAAGTCTTTCCAGAAAATTCACTAATATTATTATTTTCGTTGTGTTTACCTTTTCTATCTGTTGTTGTTATATATCTGTTGCAAATTTTTAGATACCTTATTAGCCAGTTTATTCAGGATGTCAAATGTTTCTGGATTAGCCAGTATCTGTATGATTGTCTTATTCACTAGCCTAGGTCGTAGATTTTCATGATCTTGAAATATGTTGCAGTGAAAAACAGTATGCTCCGGGGAGCCGACTTCTCCACATTCACATATTTCATTCTCTCGCAGATTGAATCTATGCAGATATACGGGGTATGGCCCATGTCCCGTGAGAAAGTGGACCAGTCCCGGTGAAGGGTTGAAGTGTACTGGGATATCAGCTATTCTCGGCAGAAAATTATGCAGTCTTCTCGCCTTGTCGCTATTGTCCCACATCACTTGTTGTTGTCTTTCTATCTCCGCAATGATCATTCTTTTTGTGTTGACTCTAGTCCCTAGGAGTTCTTCAACTTTATTCAGATTTTCCTGTCTTAGCCAGTATATTGCCGCTCTTTTCTTTATTTCCAGCTGCAACGGTATAACACCCACTAGTGTTGTGAGCGCTATTGTTGCAGTTGTACTAAATGCCCCTGTCATTCTTATGAGGAATCCACGTTGAGTTCTGTCTAGCTTCTCTCTATTTTTAACATTACTTAGCCTGTGGGCCCATACGCTAGCTCCATGTCCAGCCACCGCAGAGACCGCATTAAGATATATTCTAACTTGCTGGAATGGCAGTTTGTAATCTCTTTGGGCAAGACTTGCTAACCTATGCATCGCTGTTGTTGCTCTTTCGCATACGCTTGTGATGTGGTAACTGAACAAGCCAGATTCATCCAGTTTGACACCTAAGTATTTATTTGCCTTTGTTCTTTTGATCAGCCTTCCATCCACCCTGATTTGAGGGTCTCTGGCTAGCCGACCTTTCATTACACTATATACTGTTTTTTCTACAGACATTTTCAATTTGACCACATCACACCATGAAGAGACAATTGTCATTAGATCATTTGCCTTCCTTTTTAGCTCTCTTCTGTTATTCGATTCCACTAATAGAAGTAGATCATCGGCATATGCTATACTTCCTAATGCATCAGGGGTAGCAGTTAGTCTTTCCAAAAGTTGTTCAAATAACACGTCCCAAAATATGGGACCACATACTGAACCTTGTGGGCAGCCTTTTGTAATATGTTTGGATTTTTTATATGCCGGACAGCTAAGGTGTACATACCTATCTTGACAGTAATTCCTGAAGCTCCTGTATATCTGTGTCGGGCAGTTCATTCTCCGAAGTCTATCGAAGAAAGCTGGCCACCACAGACAATCAAAAGCTCCAGCTACATATTTGCTTTCGCTTAGATTAATTATTTCAATTGCCTTGTTTATTGCATCCTCAGTGGATTTACCCTTCCTGAAACCGTACTGGTCAGGATGCAGACCTATTGTATTTCTACAATCCTGCAGTCGTCTGCACAATAGTTTTTCTTGTACCTTCCCAATACAATTTAGTAGGCAGATCGGCCTATACGATTTGGGCTTAGATGGATCTTTATCGTCCCCTTTGTTAATTATCACTACGTTTGCCTGCTTGAAACAGTTCGGCACCCTCCCCTGCCTAAGACATTCGTTCAGAAGAGAACGGAGCGTTGGAACAATTCTATCTCCAAGTACTTGGAGTACTTCTATAGGAATGTTGTCAGGCCCGGGGGCCTTTTTCCTTTTCATCTCTTTTATGCATTCAAGTATTTCCTCATTAGTATATGGTTCCGCCGTTCTCTCTGGAGGCGCCTCATAATCTTGTATCATTTCGTTTCTTATTCTAGACTGGTGTTCAGTCTCTCCTTCTATGTTGTCATCAGGCAACAGTGAGTTAAGTAGCAGTTCTGCAGACTCTTCCCACGTGTTGGTTATAGTGCCATCTTCCCTCTCCAAAGTGGAGAGCATAGTAGGACACTTTATTTTCTTTGATACAATCTTATACGGCATTCCCCAAATGTCAGTCTCAAGGTTGGACGCAACAAACCACTCCCAGCTTTTTACTTTCATGTCCTTAATTTCTGTAGTGTATTGATTTTTAAGTGCTCTGTATACATGAAGTAGTCGTTGACGTTCCTCATGTATACCGCATCTTTGGTATGATTTTCTTGCTTTTCTTAGATGGCTCCTGAGTCTCGTAAGACTAGGATTCCATCCATAGTTAGTAACAACTGTATTTGTTTTATATTTTGGGATTGACAGATCCATCACCCTTCGCAATTCAGCTGTCAGCTCAGCTGCTTTTTGGTTAACGTCGTCCCCTTCCATCACCAGTCGCGGCGGCCGGAATTCAACAATTAAGCGCTCCCAATGTGTTCGATCTGTATTGTACTTTATTTCTGCTGTTTTTATAGTTTCAGAGTGTTCTTTCTTAATAGTGAAGCAGATCAGGTTGTGGTCACTCATTGTTGCACCCTCAACAACTTTCCATCCCACGACCTGATTTGCTGCTTTCATATTTGATATCGTGATATCAATATTACTCACAGCACCAGCTCTGTTCTGGAAAGTCGGAGGATTTCCAGGTTTATTATGAATTTCAAGTTGAAATTCGTTTATCAGATCCTCTAATTGCTCACCTTTGTTGTCTGTCGTATTTGAGTGCCACAACACCGATTTTGCATTGGCGTCAGCCATCACTATAACTGAGTCATTCCGATATTGCACCAAAATCCTTCTAATCCTATCCAGATAGGTATCAATATCGTCATTGAACTGACAGTACAGATTTGCTAAAATGAATCTACCAGATGGAGTTAAAAGTTCTGCACAGACACAGTGTTCATCGCTGAACTGTCTCATGAGGAATATTTTGTATTTTTTATTAAAGACAATTATAATTGCCTGCGGATTGTCGCCAACACAGGCTATTTGTGCTGTTATCGGCATGTGTTGTATTTTACCCAGTCTGGTATATGGTTCCTGCAAGCAGATCACATCCAGCTGGGTTTCCTGTGCCACTTTCCTTATCTCATGACCTACTGCCGCGCTCCTCATACAATTAAGTTGACCTACATTTACCTGTAGGGATGTCTTGTGTGTATGTGGCTGTTTGGCCATTTCTGTGAATAGTCTATTACGAGTCGCCCGTAAGTCATGACAAAGTCTTTGTAGATCTTCTCCAGATCAAATTTTTCATTCCTCCTGTCAAATACTTGTTTTACTAGTTCTAGCAATTCCTCTGTGTCTGTGGGTAGATTAACACATTTCAACTGAACTCTGTCCACCGCTTCTGGCACGGAAAAGGTGATACGATTCCCATTTGGATGCAAATTTCTGACTACCTGCCTCAGAGACATTATAAGAATTTGCGGTTCTTCTAGCCTTGATAATTTTAAATTTATTTCAAAATTTTCATAGTTGTTATTTCTAATTTGAATTACAGCTAAGTTCGCTGTTTCTGTTTGTGATGTGCTTTGGTTTTCATCAGTGTTTGATTTGTTTTTTGTTTCCTTCTTTTTCTTCACTAGTCGTTCCCAAAGCATTTTATGAGTTGGACAATCTTTACTTTCTCTAGCACATTTCTTGTTCCTGTTATTACATGGTATGCACACCTTTGGCTTTTCGGTATTTGGGCAGTCTTTATTTTCATGAGATCCGCCGCAGTGATTGCAACAAACCTCTTTTTTATTACAATATTTGCTGACATGCCCTAGGTCCAAGCATTTCATGCATTCAGCTACCACAACGTAGTCGTTTACATTGACACTGGAATATCCAATGTAGATGCGACTCCCTAGTATCCTTCTCCTTAAGTCCGCTGTTACTTCTGCTACCACATGAGAGGTACTTTTACCTTTCGGTCCGGTCTTAAACCAAATTTTAAAGTCTTGATCGAATTGTTCCTTTGAGATTTTTTCTTCAAAGTTTTACTCATAAATTGTGTTTTTTATATCCTCGTCAGAAACACTCGATGAAACATCATAAATGATGATCAGAGGGTTTCTTTTTCTAGGCAGTTCAACTTTGAACTGTCTTTTGTCTTCATCATTATTTTGAATTTTTTCCAAATCGCACCTGGTTGCGGTTTCAACAACCAAGGCTTTTGGTGTGGTTCTCATCTTTTCTATTTTTATTTTGTGGACTCTCGGATTCAGGATCTTCGTGAGTGCCTCTTGCACTTTCCTTCCAGTGTCATATTTATCTGATGTTATGAAAAGTGTATTCTTTTGTTTATTCACCTTTTCTATTTTGCCCTCTGTTCTATTACCATTTAACGCAGCAGGTGTCGAAGTCACCGTTGCATACGTCGCTCTCTGCGTTGCCTGACTGTTTTGCATCTCTTTCCTCAGCCGTTCATTTTCGCTTTTTAAAGCTTTTATTTCTCCTTCGAGCCTGGCTTGTTGAAGGCCCCATTGAGTTATCCGTTCTTTTAGTCCGTATCTACCTAATTTTGGTAGACGGTTAGAAGGGTCCATTTCTGTATCTATAAAATTCATGATTTCCTGGAATCGTTGCTCGACATCTTCTGTTTGTTTGTCTCTTGATTCGCTTAAATCTATTACATTGCCACTACTACTATAACTACAACTATCACTACTACTACGACTACTTAATCCTTCCTTTTCAGAAGGAATTTTTAATTTTCTCCTCGAGGGGAGGTCCCATCTTGGATTCAAGATTCCCACAACAGTTTCAGTTTTAGGTGCACTTAGCCGTACCTAGGAGCTTAGTGCGGGACTAACCCGTCTTATCGCCTAGGAGTCGTTTCCGCCCCTGACCGCGTGGAGGTGGCACTGTTCCCACTATCTATTTGTTTCTTTTTTAGAAACACAACGCAAAAGAAAAAGAAAAATAATGTATAGCCTTTTCGCTATACTTCACCCTAGTCACTAATGATTTGCTTAAACACACTTTTGCGCTTTACTAGTAGTATTCCAACAAATATCTACTAGGCCCTAGGGGCCTAGCCCTGAAAATGGATGGCGCTGAAGCGTCGTGCTTATACTCGACCGTCAGCGGCATGTGAGGTTCGCGTCATTTATGACGTGACCATGAAGCTCTGACGAGTAGGAGGGTCGCGGCGGTGTGCGCAGAAGGGCTGGCCGTGAGGCCGTCTGGAGCCGCCGTCGGTGCAGATCTTGGTGGTAGTAGCAAATACTCCAGCGAGGCCCTGGAGGACTGACGTGGAGAAGGGTTTCGTGTGAACAGCCGTTGCACACGAGTCAGTCGATCCTAAGCCCTAGGCGAAAGCCGATGTTGATGTGGTGTAGCTTTATTTACGTACATATTAGTCGTGACAAGTTGTACACACCCATCGGGCGAAAGGGAATCCGGTTCCTATTCCGGAACCCGGCAGCGGAACCGTCAAAAAGTCGGGCCCTCGCAAGAGAGTTCGTCGGGGTAACCCAAAAGGACCTGGAGACGCCGTCGGGAGATCCGGGAAGAGTTTTCTTTTCTGCATAAGCGTTCGAGTTCCATGGAATCCTCTAGCAGGGAGATATGGTTTGGAACGCGAAGAGCACCGCAGTTGCAGCGGTGTCCGGATCTTCCCCTCGGACCTTGAAAATCCAGGAGAGGGCCACGTGGAGGCTCGCGCCGGTTCGTACCCATATCCGCAGCAGGTGAAGCTCCAAGGTGAAGAGCCCTCTAGTCGATAGAATAATGTAGGTAAGGGAAGTCGGCAAATTGGATCCGTAACTTCGGGATAAGGATTGGCTCTGAGGATCGGGGCGTGTCGGGCTTGGCGAGGAAGCGGGTCACGGCTGACGTGCCGGGCCTGGGCGAGGTGAAGTGGTCGGAACCTCTCCTTTGGGGTTGGTGAAGATTATGGATCCAAGTTCGGTCCCGTGCCTTGGCCTCCCGCGGAACCGTCTTGCTGCGAGGCTCCGAATTACCATCACGGGTGTTTGGATGTCCTCTTCGGCCGCCATTCCGGGATTGGATTCTTTAATATCTGCCGGTCTCAATGGTGGCGACGACTTGGCTGCAAGCCTTGAATCGTGGCTGTCGTCCGCCATTGAAAGACGCAACGGCAGTTCTCATAGTGGTGCCGTGCAATCAGCTACCCCCGAAGGGGGTGAGCCCCCTCATCAAATAGAACGAAAGCGCCGGAAAAAGCGCAGGCGTACGGCTAGGAACTAGGGAATGTGCGACACGGGCAGTAATCAGCGATCCGCTTACTACAAAAGAACGCAGGACCTTTACTGCCTGGATCGCGCAGGACTCGTGGATAAAATCCTAGCCGGCAAACCACTTGATGAGCGGGACTCCCTCCCGGTGGAAGCTGTGCACAGTCTCTTTGTCGGGATTCTCGCCTCCGAATCCCCCGACGACCGCGAGGCGATCGTCGACCCTCGGCCGACTGCGACACGAACGTTCTATCCATTCAGTGTAGGTGAGATCAGTGCGGCGAAGGCCAATTGGGCCAACTCGGCTCCTGGAGCCGACGGAGTAACGGTAAGGCAGGTGAAAAACATCAATGATATCACCTTGGCTGTCTTCTTTTCGATAATTTTCATGCGCGGCGTCCGTCTCGAACGCTTTGCGAAGTCCCGCACTATTTTTGTTTTCAAGAAAGGGGACAGGATGGACCCGGCTAATTACAGGCCGATTACGATAGGATCCGCCTTGGAGCGCCTTATGCACCGCGCCTTGGCTGTCAGGCTCAAAACTGCTGTTTCCCTCGAGGCGAACCAAAGGGGGTTCGTTGACGTGGACGGCACGATGGCGAATGCGACGATTGTCGACACCTATGTCAGGTCCCGCAGAGCACTGCGAAAACCGTATGCCGTCGTTGCGCTTGACGTGAGGAAGGCGTTCGATTCCGTCTCACACCATTCGATCAGGCGGTCGCTCGTTCGAATGGGAATCGAGGAGGGTACCATCAATTACATCGCGACCAATATTCACAATTCATCAACCGTTATACGGGTGGGCCTGGAGAACTGCCCCCCTATTACCATCTCTAGGGGGGTAAAGCAAGGGGACCCACTCAGTCCACTTTTGTTCAACTGTGTCGTCGACGAATTCCTCTGCAGAGTGAACGGATCTCACCCTACTGCTAATTTGGCGGAAGGAGTGGCCGTCTCGGCGGTGGGATTCGCCGACGACATAGTGTTGATGGCCGATCGACCAGTGGACATGGTTCGGCTGCTAGATGCGGCGGAAGCGTTCTTTGCCGGTAGGGGTATGCTGCTCAACCCGGCGAAGTGCGCGGCCGTCTGCGTTGAGCGGAAGAACTGTGGCCTTGTGACGCGCTCCGTGCCTGGGTGGGGGGGGGTCATACATCCCGGTTGCCGACGAGGTTAACTCGTTTACCTATCTGGGGCACGCATCCAACGCAACCGGGTTATTGAAGCCCAACCTCTCCAACCTTCCGCAGTGGCTCGGCCGTGTTGGTCGGGCGGCCCTCAAGCCGGACCAGAAGTTGGCTGTTTTGAAGGAC